>OU026107.1:10000000-10600000 GCA_907269075.1 Idaea aversata
TTTTAAGTTTTATCTACTGTTCTTAGTCTGAGTGACCTTTGTTTTAAAAAATCAGCTGTTTTTTGAATTTACATAACCTCAAAATTTTAATTTTTTTTTCGAATTTCCGAAAGTCGTAGAACAAAAATTGTTTGTTTAGGTGCACAGAAGTAGCCATCAACGGCTTCATAATATAATTTCCAATAACCCTGTATACGTAGACTAGGCCCGTAGCATCCCCACTAGTAGCTCAACGGTAGGGATAGGTTTAAAAATTCCATCCTTTTTCACCAGGGGGGATACTTTGGTAGGGACAAGTACAGTCACATTACCAATTAGCTAAACCCCACGTGACCCAGAGCTCATTCGCATATTTGTAAAAAATATAGTATTTACCTATTTTGTTATTTTTATGTTGTATATTGTTAAAAAAACAGAATTAGATAACATTACTTTACAACCTTACAGATTAGCGAGTGAGCTCTGGTTCACGTGGGGTTCAGCTAATTGGTAATGTGACTGTACGCTAGCCTGTTAATTTTACCTACCTAAGTCCCATAACATTTTGTATGATAGAACTAGTTGTCCCGGAAAACGTGGTTCTGCCATTTACAAAAATAAAAAGGCAAAAAAATAAAAAATTGATGTTGTTCGATTCTCAGACCTAACGAATATACACAAAAAAACTCATACAAATCGGTTCAGCCGTTTAGGTGGAGATTGGTAACTAACACCGCGACATGAGAATTTTATATTTAACTAGCGACCCGCCCCGGCTTCGCACGGCTATATTATGCATGTATTATACATATAAACCTTCCTCTTGAATCACTCTATCTATTAAAAAAAACCACATCAAAATCCGTTGCGTAGTTTTAAAAATTTAAGCGTACAAAGGGAAATAGGGACAGAGAAAGCGACTTTATTTTATACTATGTAGTGATAGTGATGAAGGGATGTAATGATATTTATTAGAAGAGCACACGGACTGGAAAATATCGGTACCTACTAAAGTACTGTAGTACTGTAGATAGATAGACAAACACGGTCACTTGTAATCATACAATTTTCATGAAATTACATTTAAACGTCTTAAAAACTAAGTTAGGATGTCTGCCTTCGGAACAATGAAAAGAAGGCACAAGAAACTCAAGGAGGTTTGCAAAGGGGAAGCTATATTGAAAAATTGGATAATACTCTATATTTCCATGCAAAAATTCTCAATTTTAACTATACACTTTGACCACTTTACATTTGCCTGACCCAAAATCAAAGTACCCCCCACTAAAGCCTTCATAACTTGATTTCCGTTTCTTCCGAAACCCGGAAAACGCAACGTTGCGCGTTGACTAAATATCCGGATTCCGTATTCTGTATTATCCTATTTAGTTCCGGTTCGTGGTCACCCTTCGCGATGTCCCAAGTAACAGATAAAATATTGTCGTTAATTTCGGGTCACCAATTCGTTCTAACCATAGATTTAAAACGGTATATAGATAAATGGTAAACGTAAAAAAATGTAAAAGTCATGGGTTAGTGGCGGAGCTGCCCGATCTCTGAGCGCCCCGTCGTCGGTCGCTGAGTTACCCACTTTGATTACATTTTGTTTTATTTTATTTTCCACTAGCGACGCACGGCTATATTATGCATGTATTATACATATAAACCTTCCTCTTGAATCACTCTATCTATTAAAAAAAAACAGCGCACTCCGGGAGTGCAGGCAGAAGTGAAAACTGTATATCTGTGTAAAATCTCATCTGTCGAAATCTCATCTGTCGCGAGAACGGCTGAAAATGCTCACTCGTGTATCAGTGATGGCGCTAGCGTGCGACGCGAACTGCGTACGGTAGCTCGCTGCGAACCTGCACCATCCACCGAGAGATGTCGCTGTTAACACTGTTGTACAGAAGTGAGTATCGTAGTTCGGCCGTTTGCACAGAGATGGCGCTGTTTTCAATATTGCATAGTAGTAGAAGCACAATAACTGTTAAAATCTCATCTGTCAAAATCTCATCTGTCGCGAGAATGGCTGAAAATGCTCACCCACAAAAGTGCCCAACGCGCCATAAGAAGTTTTCACTTCAAAATCCGTTGCGTAGTTTTAAAGATTGAAGCTTATATAAGGATATAGGGACAGAGAAAGCGACTTTGTTTTATACTATGTAGGGATAGTGATAGTGATGATTGTTTTCAACTTGTACCGTTACGTTAACATAACTTTAACAGTGAAGTCAATTTAGTTCTTTTTATACTGGTTTACCACATTCATGTCTCGTTTTATAGTAACGTCAATGCATGGTGCCAAGTGACTCGTCACGTTCCATCATGGTGTCCAGGCGTGCCGTTCTCCTTCTAGGGGAGCATGCTATATCCTCGACCGCATCGTCGCTACACCATCAGATGAAATGAGGTCAAATACAAGCCGTATTTTGCGTAATAAAAATCTTTATGAAAAACAGCGTAGGTACGTGCATTTTAATAACCACCATCTGTGACATATCTTATGAAACCTACAAACTTTTGAAAATGAGTCACACAGATGGCCTGATGATAAAGAATTAGAAAACTTTAACATTTCGTTTTCCTGATTAAAAGCGATTTTTCGCAGTTCAAAATTAACATGAGCCTGACTTTTTATTAAACTACCTACTACTATTTATTATCCTTTAAAATAATTTAGTTTTTGTTATATATTTACCTTTCTACTTTTGGCCTTCATATGCCTGATGCCCATTTAAAAAATAAAATTTAACTTGTAAAGTAAAAGAAAAAAAATAGCGGTGGCGCCATTTAGAAATATGGGGATTTTCTAAGCGTCTTGTTCATGAGTAACGATCTATATACCATTTTTAATCTGTGTTTCTTACGAAAGCTTCGACGTTTTGACCTCAAAAAGTATAAGACGGATTAATATAAAACTTTTATTATTCATTAAAATTTTGAAACAATCTTAACGGATCCCCTAGGGGAGCCGCCAGGGGGAGCCCCCCGACCAAAGTCAATTTCAAGACATTTCTCTAAACAAGTACTTATACCTGAGTATTATATCCGTTGTCTGGCCACCATAGCACAAGCCTAGTTGCTTAGATGGCGCTGTGTGAAATGGTTTGTAATATTTATTTTAATCACTTAAATACCACGTGGATTTAATAGAAACTCCACTTTATCGAGAGCAAAGTAAATTGTTACGAGTGCCAACCTTGTGCCGGGAAATGTAACCTGAGGTCTCTGCCCACTACACCGTACCATTCTGTGACCGTAATAGGACCGTGTCAGGCACGAGAAGCACCACGATACGGTCTACTGTGCTCACTGAAACGGATTTACGGCGTTCTGTGGCTGTATGCGTCATGTTTGATGCCCTTATGCTGTCTGTATGTTACCAATATTATGATGTCCGTATGTAACCCGTATGATGCCCGTATATTACCCATATTATGATGCCCGTATGTAACCCGTATGTAACACCCACAAAAAGCTTGGGGCTAGCTAGCAATGTGTGGAATGTCCTGCAATATTTATCACTACATAGTATAACACAAAGTCGCTTTTTCTGTCCCTATTTCCCTTTGACCGCTTAGATCTTTAAAACTACGCAACGGATTTTAATGCGGTTTTTTTTAATAGATAGAGTGATTCATGAGGAAGGTTTATATGTATAATACATGCATTATATAGCCGTGCGAAGCCGGAGCGGGTCGCTAGTTTATTTATAATACAAAGGGATATAGGGACATAGGGACAGAAAAAGCGACTTTGTTTTATACTAATATGTAGTGATTTATAAATAAAAAAAAATAAAAAATTTAAAGTGTTTTTGTTCCAAATGCGTGTTCCGTGACACATTCATTTTTTTTTCGACCGGCCTATTACGGTCATAGTATGGTACGGTGTACCTAGTGGGCATAGACCTTTCGACTTGCCAAAGTTTATTTTGAAACGACAATTTGTTGAAAGTTACTGCTAAATAGTTCTACGTAGGAATTACTTACACTTGGTAATGGTGTCTGGATTATAGGGAGGTATTAAAGGAATATGCCCAAAACTAGGGCACGTTAAAATGGTGGGCGGGTATTGCTGTTTTCATACAAAAGACAATGTCCATTTCCATATAAGATGTGGCTTACACTCATTTTTCTTTAATACTTATACCTAATTATCATTTTACGACCCAGTTGACACAATGGTCACCATGCCGGACTGCCAAACACAGGGTAGCGGGTTTGATTCCCGCCTCAGACAAGTATTTATGCTTAGATATTTGTATGTGGTTTGGTTGCTTCTATGTATTATAAGTATTTCTTTACAAAAGAAAAGTATATAAGTAGTATATCCGTTGTCTAGCATCCATAACATGGCGATGTGTGGATTGTCCTATTGTCCTGTAATATTTATTTATTTAGATACAATGATAAGGTAAGCAAAGAACATAACAGCAAAATATTGGAGAGCCATAAAATGCCTCTTGATATATTCAAATGTAAATCTTTCGTATTAAATTTTTTTTTAACAAAACCGGCCAAGTTCGCATCGCATTCGCGCACGAAGGGTTCCGCACCATTGTATTCTAATTTGAGTTGTGTTAGTAATTATATTCCCGGGTCATAATCGTGTATTTTTTATTTTAATTTCTCTTACCTCGACGTTTCGACTATGTTACAATAGTCATGGTCGCGAGGAGACATGGCGAGTGAAATACAGAAATACATCATCTGTAAAAATTTCAACTGTCTAGCTATCAGGTTTCAGTTGAGATACAGTCTGGTGACAGACAGACAGACAGAAGGACAGTAAAGTTCTAAGGTCCCGTTTTTATCCTTTAGGTACGAAAAAAACTCTCTCCCTAAAAAGGAGAAAATATTTCTATTTCTGCCGTGAAAGGGCACTTTAATTCAATTATTACAAAGTAATGAATCGATCGTCCAACAAACAGACGCACCCTGTAAATTAACAGCCAGTTTAACGTCTTTGTTTACGATATTGATACCTCCCTTCCTTTAGTCTACATTATACAGGGTGTATTCATTAATTGGGTTGGTTTTATACGTTTAGAGCTGTTACAGACTAACAAAGTTTCAGATTTTTAGCGTTTGTAGTTTGCAGAAACGTGATGAGACTTTTTCTCTTTTATTTAATTAGGCCCCTCGCCCACGGCGACTTTTTGTAGCGATGCTGTCGCGCGTTCGCATCGATACAGTCGCGATGCGATCGCTAGCTGTGTGCCCTCGCCCACATAACCACGATTCAGTCGCGATGCAAACGCGATTCAGTACGGTTTGTATGACTAAGGGCGCGTTCAGACGACACGCGTTGACCACGCGCCCACCACGCACATCACACGCGTTGACCACGCGTTGAACACGCGTTGAAATTTGTTCTATATGTAATTTGAGTCTTATGACACATCAATAGATCTCAAATTGCATTTATCAAGTCCACCCGCTCACGCCACGCGCCCGCCCCGCTCCCGTCCCGCGCACGCCTCGCGCACGCCCCGCGCCTGCTTGCAGAAATGCAATTTGAGATCTATTGATGTGTTATAAGACTCAAATTATGTATAGAACAAATTTCAGAGCGTGTTCAACGCGTGGTCAACGCGTGTGATGAGCGGGGCGGGCGCGTGGTCAACGCGTGTCATCTGAACACGCCCTCATTCGACATTTTGCCGACACGGTCGCGCGTTTGCGTCGATACAGTCGCGATGCTGTAGCGCGTTAGCATTGCGTATGTAGCGCGTTGCAAATGCGACTAACGCGCGTTAGTAGTGATGCTGTCGCGCGTTTATGAAACGCGCGTTTGCATCGCTACAAAAAGTCGCCGTGGGCGAGGGTCCTTAGATTTGTCTGTTGATTACGAAACGCGATGGCTACAAGTGTAACGTTAGAACGTCTACTTGCAGTACATTTGATTACTGTAAAAAATATAAAACTTTTACGAAGTGTAAGTAGGATTTACTAGTATGGTAAGAGGCTGTGTAAGTTGTCATTTACAAGTTACAACACAGTGCATTGTTTAGATAGAACGTTCCATTTTCAAATCACTTTACCATTCAAGCACAGGGTGAATGCTTGAACTGTAAAGTTCACTTTACCATTCAAGCTATGTCAAACTCCTTGGTTAACCAATCTCTTTTCTTATAAAATGACGGACTCTTTATACTGAAAAAAAAAAGCAACAAAATGGTGGCATTTAATTTCAGTTCAAGTTATGCAAAACTCTTTGGTCAAACATTTTTTTTTTACATAAAATTATTTGGCGGCATTTCATTTGAACATGAATTTGAACTAAATGTTTGTTCACTTGCGTTGCGACGACTGTATTAAAATTTAAAAAAAGAACATACAAGTTTATGATAGTTAAAAGTGTTAGTTCATCATGTCAAGTACTTCGTCTGATGAGTAAGTGTCCGGCACGCCTGATTCCTGTCATCTTGAAACCGAAGGTTTTATTTACCTCGCATGAATGATGTAAAGTAGTATACTTACCTCGGTTGTAAGTAGCTATTACACTGCTATTACACAGTGCACCCGAGATATTTAGACGCACGAGCGAGCGAAGCGAGCGAGGGCGAATATAGTTCGAGGGTGTAATAGCTACTTACAACCGAGGTAAGTATACTACTTTACATCATTCTTGCGAGGTAAATATAACATTTTTGTACGACATCTTCGGCTTCAAGATGACAGAAATTAGGCGTGCCGACCACTTATTCATCAGACGAAGTACTTGACATGATGAACTGGCATAAAATTGTATGTTCTTTTTTTTAATTTTAATACAGTCGTCGCAAGTTAACTGAATTAAAAGGCTTCTCTCCAATAAAACCACCAGGATGTCAGCAATTACTATTTATATTCACTTTCAACATTATGATTATGAACACAACTATCTCCTATGACGTCGTCAGTGAGTTCAAATGAAATGCCGCCATATTAATTTTTCACAGTAATAATCATTTTAAAAAAAAAAAATGTTTGACCAAGGAGTTTTGCATAGTTTAAACTGAAATGAAATGCCGCCATTTTTATTGTTGCTTTTTTTTTCAGTAAAAAGTTTCGTCATGTTATAAGAAAAGAATTTGGTTAACCAAGGAGTTTGACATAGCTTGAATGGTAAAGTGAACTTTACAATTCAAGCATTCACCCTATGCTTGAATGGTAAAGTGATTTGAAAATGGAACGTTCCATCTAAACAATGCACTGTGTCGTACATGACAACTTACACAGCTTCTTACCATACTAGTAAATCCTACTTACCGAGCAGTATGATGTAAAGTCTTTTTTATCACAGTTGCTCATAAAGTGGATCTTATTAAACCGCTTTTAGGCTCATAATGCAACGTAATACACGCGTGCGATAAAAAAAAATCCAACTAGTGTTGGAAAATAATACGTCATCCCGATATGTCAAATACGTATCTTACTGCTAATGACATATAGTAGATGAAACATTCTTAAGGACATCGTTCAAATCGTACCCAAAAATTAACGTGCCGGCCACAAAAAAAAATGTTTCTATCTTGTAGAGAATAACATTTTAAATAATGTTTAATAAGGCAACAAAGAGCTACGATGAACCATCGTTGAGTTATTTTACATTGAAAACCCAAAAAAATGCATTTTGTAGAGATCCGTTTGACCACTTCTAAGATATTACTACAGAAAAAATATAAAAATAAGTAGTAAATGGATAAGTTTTGTCTGTTTTTATTATATTTATATACATAGGTATATCCAATAACCCTTTCAGAAGTTATAGTGGGATCTTAAAAGTGGTCAAACGGATCCCTATAAAATGCATTTTTTGGGTTTTCAATGTAAAATAACTCAACGATTTTTGATCGTAGCTCTTTGTTGCCTTAGTAAACATTGTTTAAAATGTTATTCTCTACAAGATACAAATAATTTTTATTACTGGCCGGCATTTTTTTTTGTGGGTATTTTTTGTTAGAAACATGAATGATCTCCTTTATCTGGGTTATACTGTTTTGATGTATAGAAAAAGGTACCATCCAAAGAGTTTTTAAGCCTTGCTGGCTTAAAACTCTTTGTTGGTACCTTTTTTCTTCTTTTCAAAAGGTTGTCTCTAAAGTCTGCGAACGATAATATACCGTGATGACGTCTTTGAAAATAATTAAAAATTGAGTTTTGTTTTTATTTTGTTTTTTCTTTAGGTACATAAATATATTTTTTTTATATATTCTGTTTTTAATGAAACCCGGAACTAATATATTCTGTTTTTAACCGCCGACGCAAAAACAAATGAAAAAAACCCTAAAAAAATATTGTATGTCAGACGCTGTATAGGTTAAAAGTCTTTTGCCTAGCCTTTCGGGAGTGTAATTAACAAAAAATAGTAAACATAACCTAAAATTCTTAAAAACTTTTTATTATTAAAATTTTAACAAGTCTTTTTTTTTATTCGCAACTGTGATAAAAAACGTCGTACGATACACGTGTGAATTGATCATTCCATCTCGGCTTTTGCCACGCTCGCGTTCCGCTCGCGCGTCATAAACCGCCTCTATGGAATGATCAACTTTCAACACTTGTATCGCAATGTACTATTTTCGCCGTGCCTATATCTCTATGTCCCTTTGTATGCTTAGATCTTTAAAACTACGCAACGGATTTTGATGCGGTTTTTTTAAATAGATAGAGTGTTTCAAGAGGAAGGTTTATATGTATAATACATGTATAATATAGCCGTGCGAAGCCGGGGCGGGTCGCTAGTCTACACTAAAGGAAAGTTTGTTTGTAACGAATAGGCTCCGAAACTACTGGACTGATTTTGATGAAATTTGGTATGAGGATACATTGATTCATTATCAAATAACGTATTTAGGTATATATTACTTTTTATTCCGATATTTCCACGGGATCGGATGTTACGCGGGTGAAACCGCGGAGTGCTGCTAGTCATTAAATAAATGTATTTTTTTTTAAATTGACAGCTTGGTAACCATCGTCTTTTTTTCAAATTATTAGGCTTTTTCTGAATTTCGTTGCCTCACGAAGCATTCTAGCTTCACTATCACTATCACTACATAGTATAAAATAAAGTCACTTTTCGCCGTCCCTATATCCCTATGTCCCTTTGTATGCTTAAATCTTTAAAACTACGCAACAGATTTTGATGCGGTTTTTTTAAATAGATAGAGTGATTCAAGACTAAGGTTTATAATGTATAATAATGCATAATATAACCGTGCGAAGCCGGGACGGGTCGCTAGTAGAATATATAATATCCAACAGCTGTATGTTAGTATATAATGCTATTATTGTTCAAGGAATATTCCACCCTACATCAAAGTTATTCGTTCACACGTTCCGTTCACTGTTCACACGACTATGAATTAATGATTCAACTATCGATTATATACTGACATAAATACCTACCTATTAATATATAATCTAACTGCGTGACGTGGTTTTCACACGTCTATTTTTATCATAGAGGAATTTAAAAAAAACCTTTCAAAGCGAGAAAAAAATATTTATTGCGAACTGATATGATATGTTTATTACAGACGGACGGACAGCGAAGTCTTAGTAATAGGGTTCCGATTAAGGGACTAATTCCTAAGACTTCGCTGTGTTTTTACCCTTTGTGTACGGAACCCTAAAACCTAAACAGATAATATTGTAAATTTTATGTGAATTGGAATTAGTTTTTGGCTTTTAAGGTTCCGCTGGTCGATCGCTGACTGGAATGGTGGTGGTGGAATGGTGGAATGGTGGCTGGAATTTAATATAATCTCTATATACCTAGGGTAAAACCCGGATAGATGCCCCACTTTTTGAAAGGGACTTGTATTTTTAAAACTATTAGTTTACCATGAATAATTCCTACGAATATAGCTACTTCAATCATTTGTCTTACATCGCGACATAATTTTGTTAACTTAATAATTACCAATTCTGCAGAAATTGAGTTTTTGCAGAACCTTTATTTTGCGGATAGATGCCTATCTATATGGATAGATGCCTCACCATGAAAATGCTAAGGAGGATAGATGCCTACCTATATGGATAGATGCCTCACAATGAAAATGCTAAGGAAGACAAATATACCTGTGGTGTAGGGTAGATGTCCTATTAAATAAAATAAGTAAAATAGTAGATTTATCATTTATTTGGAAACATAACCATAACAAGACAATGACATTGTCTAACAAAAAATAATGATTTGAACTTTAACATGCACAATCAAGTCGTACCTAATAATTAAACAAAAAAATTAAAAACTAAAATTGCAAATAAAAGTCTGTCTCTGATTCTGTTTAGGTCGAGCTAGAAAGTGCTTTCAGTTTTCCACATCTGGTGCAATAGTTCCTAAAAATTGTACATGTTTCATGCAGCCACTTCTGACACAAAATACACTTAATCCAATCAGATGTCGACTTAGTATTTTCGTAACTATCAAAGCATTCAATGCAATAATTGTCGTTTGTGTTTTTACATTCTTGTTTGTCTCTTTTAGTTTTCTTCACAGGCAAGCCTTTAGTTTCTTTTCCTTTAGATTTATAGTAGTTATTGGGTAAGTTGTCTTCACTTTCACTGTTTGAACTGTAAATAATTTGTCTTTTTCGTGATCCTCGACCCTGATTAACTTTTAAATAGTCATCATTTTCTTTACTACTAAGATCAGTAATGTCATCATCATCTTCTTCACTAAAATACTGGTAATGTAGTTTTCTGGGTATTCCTTTCTTAACTTTCTTGTCATGTCCTTTATCTTTCTTTAATTTCTTAGATTTTTCAATTGTTTCCTTTTTTTACTAGATCCAGCCTTAACTCCCTTGTCTAACTTAGTTTTTTCTTGTTTATTCTTCCGTTCAGATATATCCCTCTTTTCTTTTATTTTTTCTGTTGAATTCAAAATATCTGCTGACTATTTCATCCTCTTAGCCATGGTCTAAGGAATTTGTGGTATTGGTGAAGCTTCAAGTAAAAGTTTCGACGGAGTTTCTTTTTCTATGATATCTATAATTTGTGCCATTGTATCATTACCAATATCAAAATCAGTTATATTTTCTAAAATCTGTGAATCTATCAAAAGACTAGGAGATTGACAGTTGAATGAAGTCTGTTTGGGATTTGGTGGTGTTTGTTTATTTTGGGTTGCATTAGTTGTATTATCTTTGTCGGTGCAAATCTCTGGATGGCGATTCATCGAAGCAGTCTGAGTTTGTTGTTCGACTTACACAGATTCACCAAGTTCTGCATTTTCTCTTCTATTTACGAGCTCTGGTTGGCGATCTAATGAAGAAGGCGGAGGCAAGGTTGTTGATGTAGATTGTTCAACTTCATCAGGCTCTTGAGGTTCGCCACTGTTTTGTCTGCCTAGGGCAATATCTGATATAGTAAATACAGTATCTGGCAAAGCATCTGAATCGAGTGGATAAATTCCACTACGTTTAAAACCACCAAGGGCATTTGCAGGCGTAGCAGCGCGAATCCAAGCATTGCGTATGAGCATTGCTCTGTTGTAACGGTTAATCTTTTTATTTGTATGCGTGCGCATGAACTGATTAGTTTCATGGTTAAAATAGGTTTTCAATTGACAAAGATTCATAGTATTAGATTACTTATTTGAATCTAAATGACTTCTTACCCAATGTCATCATTGTTTTATTTTTAGCAGCGTAACGTCTTCGTAATATTCGGGATGGAACCCCAAATGTTCGGGCTATTTCGTTGATCCTTATGTTCTTTTTATCCATTTCATCGAAAGCTGCCTCTAATTGTTCTGCAGTCCACGAAATTGCTCGAGGGCAAACTCCATCTTTTCTTTTGTATTTACGTGGCATGTTCACCTATAATCAATAGATATAGATTAAATGACATATTATTATGAGATATAGGTACTAACACAATATAGTATAATCGATAATATAACGGAACATAAAAAAAACATTTCAAATACACAGTGAGATATCTGAAGAGTTATGGGGGATAGACGCCCTTAAGGGCACCTATACTGCAAAACATTGGGGCGTCTATCCTTTTTGATATGGATAGATGCCCTTTTGGTTTTAAACTATACTAAATAAAAATTATTGATTCTTGAAAACTAAACAGGCACTTAATGAACCAGTGTATGAATGTAATTCAAATAGAAGGTAATTTATCACTATTTAAAAAAGTTATACAACACCAAATACTCACGTTTGAAAATGTGACGCTTTCGTCGCGCTCGCCGCGGAGATGATCGCACGCGCTAGCGAGACACGTCTGTCCAGCGCGATGGGCTGCGGGGGACTGAGGTGTGCGGTGACTACGCTCCGTATTTCAACTATGAATTATTATTACGATGTCGCGAAGTTAGGAATTTTGAAAATGCGGCACCTATCCCACTAAGGCAACTATCCGGACTTTACCCTATATAAAATTCTCGTGTCACGGTGTTCGAACTTGAACTCCTCCGAAACGGCTCGACCGATTCTCATGAAATTTTGTGAGCATATTCAGTAGGTCTGAGAATCGGCCAACATCTATTTTTTTTTTGTTTTTTTTTTTTTTGTAAATAGCAAAACAACGTTTGCCGGGACAGCTAGTCTATATTATAAAAATGAATCGCAAAATGTGTTGGTAAGCGCATAACTCAACAACGCCTGGACCAATTTGGCCAATTCTTTTTTTGTTGTGTTTGTTATTGTCAGGAGAAGGTTCTTATGAAAGAAAATACTAAGAAAATTGCGTAGAAAATTATTACGCGGGTGAAACCGCGGGGCGCAGCTAGTTTAATAAAAATAAATATAATTTGTCTATTTCGTCGCCTACATGGGCTAGATATACACTTGTTATGTAGATTTAACTTTTGTTTTGAAGTTATACTTCTTTAGGCGCGTTATGAAAAAATGATGAGAGTGAAATTTTACAAAAGCGTCACACAAAATTCTCACGTCACACAAAATTCTCACGTCACACAAAATTCTCACGTCGGACGAGTTTTTTGCCGGACGAGTTTTTTGTCGGACGAGTTTTTTGTCGGACGAGTATTTTGTCGGACGAGTTTTTTTAAAAAAAAAAAAAAAAAAAAAAAAAGCCAAAGAAGTATAACTTCTCACGCGCGTACATAAGTACACGCACCCATTTTTTTTTTTCAAATTCCATAAAGAATGAATGGATAACACTCTAAATTCATTTGTATGGAAACACGATCGACCAGCGGAACCTTAAGGGGTTTGTATATTATGTTTTATTTGTGTGACATAAAATAAAAAAATAATATTTACCTACTTAAGTAGGTACCTTCGCCTAAAAACTGTAAAAAATTAGTTAAAATAAACAATGTATTTTGTTATTATAACTTACACCGAAAAATAAATAGTACCCATACCGGACCTGCAGGTAATAAGGGCTAAAGGTTTACTAAAAAACTTGATATTAAGTATTGAAAAAAAAATATTTAAAAAAAAAAATAGTTTTTACTTAAGGTGGTAGGTAGCCCTTATTACCTGCCGACACCTTAGTTGAACTATAAAAAAGATACCTATTATTTAAATTAAAGATTTTGAATTAAGCTTCCATAATTTAAGAATGTTCATTCGTTTCGGCAAATCGTATTATTGAAACCGAATTCGGTAGATTACTTTCCTCATTCCCATTTATTTCGCGTGAGAAATAAAATTCGCGATAAGAAACCGCTTCTATTGATATTCAATGTGATACTCGAATAAATTCAGTGAAGTGTTAACTCTATTTTATTTAACGTTTATATTTACTCACAACAATAATATCGTTTATAAATAATATTCGATCTTTAGAAATCGTTTAATACTTACTTACTTGACTAGTTGCGCTGCGCAATTTTACCCGTGTAAGTATCTCATTGATTTCCTACAAACGCAGAATACATATAAATAACTGGCACCCCCATGCGACGTTTTCAGAAATTTTCGACATTATGTAAAAATCGAATATCAGCTGATTTTTTAAAATAAAGGTAATTCAGACTTATACTGAACAGTCAGTCGATAAAACTTAAAAATTAGTATAATCTTAAGGTTAGTGACCTCTCCGTGTAAGGAACAGCTGATTTACGGGTAAACATAACTTCAAAATTTTCGAAAAAATTTCGTATTTCTAAAAGTCGTAGAACAGAAGTGCACAGAAATAGCCCTCAATTGCTTTCTTAATATATAATATGCATGTATCATCACTATCACTACATAGTATAAAATAAAGTCACTTTTCGCCGTCTATATGTCCCTATTACCCTTTGTATGCTTAGATCTTTAAAACTACGCAACGGATTTTGATGCGGTTTTTTTTAATAGGTAGAGTGATTAACGAGGAAGGTTTTTAGATATAATACACGCATAATACAGCCGTGCGAAGCCGGGGCGGGTCGCTAGTTATACATATAAAACTTCCAAAATCCGTTGCATAGTTTTAAAGATTTAAGCATATATGTACATAGGGATATAGGGCCAGAGAAAGCGACTTTGTTTTATACTATGTAGTGATTACCAATAACGCTGTAGGTATATGAGATAATTAATATAAATCATGTAAGTTTAGTTAGAGAGTTAGGTATATTTTTATCAAATTATTAAACGAGAGGCCAAACTATTAGTTGCGTGTCATGATTATCTATAGTTTAACGCAATATTTTCGGCTGAACTTTCGGCGAGCTTGTAATTCCAATACATCCCTATACGTGTCTTATCAGACCACGTGTCGAATTGGCTGTGAGCCACTCCAATAAAACGTATCGATAACCGCCTTATTGAAGCTAGACACGTAAAACAGATATATTAAGACTATCCTTGTACTCGTACTTTGTCATTTTAGCAAAATTTCCTTCACACAGAAGCAATTTGCGTTTAAGTAAGGCTAAATCTGTGATTTAGCTGGTAAGTAGTTATTTCAATGCAAATAAATTAATTAACAAGTGTCAAACTGATATTAATAAAATATCAAACTTGTGGTTATCAAAATATAATTTAACTAGCGACCCGCCCCGACTTCGCACGGTTGTATTATGCATGTATTATATCTAAAAATCTTCCTCTTTAATCACTCTATCTATTAAAAAAACCGCAACAAAATCCGTTGCGTAGTTTTAAAGATCTAAGCATACATAAGGACATAGGGAAATAGGGACATAGGGACGGCGAAAAGTGACTTTATTTTATACTATGTAGTGATTTTATATAACCATTGCATTTAGGGCAGCTTGCATGACATTGTGCTAATGTAGCTAAATTCTAGCTAAATGCATTTAACGGAACGAAACCTTTTTGACGTAATATCTAACGTCTAATAAATTGGCGAAACTCATTCACAAATAAGTGTAACGCTATTATTGTGTGACGTCATGCGTCATGGTAATATTGTGTGACGCCATGCGTCATGTTAACATGACCAGACGCGTCACGGTCACTAGGAAACAGAGTATTTAATAATGAAATCGCTCATCTGGGCTTGTGTTATGGTTTGACGAGTGACGAATAGAAGACTAAAGGAAAAAAGAGAAAAAAGGAACAAAAAAATCCTCAATTTTTCATCCTTTTCTTATGACGTTATGACGTAAAATTATCGTCCGTAAACTGACTTTACAGACGACCATTTGTTTTTTTTTATAACTCTAACATTGGTGAGCCTTGAATAAAATGTTTTAAAACAAATATGTGTTGAATGTTATTACTTTTTTAAACAATTTTAGTACCAGATAATTAAACATTCCGTCGTAAGTTAAAACTCTTTATTTAAATATCTGGAAGAAAACAAAGAAATTTCGTTCCTTGAAACATTTAGAAGTCTATCCCATTATTTATTTATGTTTTTGATGGATCTTGTCGCTTTACCTTTTTTAGCAACAAAGAAAACGTTAAAATTTTGTATAAATCATGGCTTTCCATTCCGGTACAAAAATATTATTTTCTTCTAAAATAAGATATTAGGTACTTAGATTCCATTTGCTAGAGAAAGTTTACCTACATAAACTTTTCCACATCACCAGGATAACATAAAACATGAGCGTTAATGTCTCTCGAAAGAGCTTTTTACGCAAGCCTTCGGTGTTGGATGTTCATCTCAGGTTAATCCAAGCTAACACTGACACACGACTCTGTTATTATTCTGCCTCGGTCGTTATGTTCTCCTAGTATTTTCCCTGAGATTTTTTACTGACGTCTGAGGAATATTTAAGGTAAATTTTGGAATTGAATTTTTTCTTTCACTAAGGTCACTAAGGAATATTTCGTTGTTGATTTCTAAGAAAATGTAGTGTAAGCTCTAGTATCTAATTTAGATGAAATTCAGTCTCAGAAACATATTCTGCTCCCAAGAACTTAAGCTTGGAAAAAGAAACAACTTTCAAAGTTTACTTACAATATATTCATCAGTTAAGTACAATATTCTGTCGAATCACAATCAGCCTGTATTATCCAGCCTTATATCTCTTATACAATTATTTTCATCTCTACTATCAATCTACAATAATTCACCTTTTTCCCTCGTCACACCACTTCCCACCAAAAAACGGCATTTTCTTACATTTCAAAAAATTATCCTTCCCATACAGCCTTTTGTTTTACAGAAAAAATTAAACCAAAGAGGATTTTCGTTGTTTCTTTAGTATCTACTAGCGACCCGCTCCGGCTTCGCACGCCTATATTATGCATGTATTATACATATATACCTTCCTCTTAAATCAATCTATCTATTAAAAAAAACCGCATCAAAATCCGTTGCGTAGTTTTAAAGATCTAAGCATACAAAGGGAAATAGGGAGATAGGGACGGCGAAAAGTGACTTTATTTTCTACTATGTAGTGATGATGATAAATATTAAATTAAAATTCAAAGATATCTATTATGATGTGGGCTAAGAAATGATTGTGAAAATTTCAACTGTCTATTAGCTATCACGATTCATGTAAGTTCATGAGATACAGCCTGGTGACAGACAGACGGACGGACGGGAAGTGAAGTCTTAGAAATAAAAAAACTTGATCCCCGTTTTTAGGGTTCCGTAGCCAAATGGAAAAAAACGGAACTCTTATTCGTCATGTCTGTCTGTCTGCCGTATGTAACAGACACTTTTTTCTCTGAAATTATAAGAACTGTTGAAACTTGGTAAATAGATGTATTCTGTGAACCGCATTAAGATTTTCACACAAAAATAGAAAAAAAAAAACAATAAATTTTACGGTTCTCCATACTTAGAACTGAAATTAAAAAAAAAATTCATCATACCCATACGTGGGTTATTTATGGATAAGTCTTCAAAAATTAGATTGAGGTTTCTAATATCATTTTTTTCTAAACTGAATACGCGAGAGACACTTTCAAAGTGGTAAAAAGTGTGTGTCCCCCCCTGTAACTTCTTAAATAAGAGAATGATGAAACTAAAAAAAATATATGATATACATTACCATGCAAACTTCCACCCAAAATTGGTTTGAACAAGATCTGGTAAGTAGTTTTTTTTAATACGTCATAAACCGTAAACCGCCATTAACCCTTCATTCATGTACTTTTACAACTAGCGCCATCTATTTTTTTGCATTTGTTTTTGGGTTAAAAACAGAATACAGTGATACGGAACCCTTCGTGCGCGAGTCCGACTCGCACTTGGCCGGTTTTTTTACCCTTTGGGTACGGAAACCTAAAATATTTTTACAAAATAATTAAGTATGTGAAGGGATAATAACTATAGATAATTAATTTTGATTAATTTATTATTAGAGATAATTACTATGTATACAAATCGTGTGAGTTTAAAAAGTTAATTATGTGAAATTTTAATAAATAAATATTAAAATGAAATAAATTTTAACCATGTAATTTGTACCTACCTAAATTTAGCCTAAATTTGCATGTCAATGACTATTGGCTTAAGTTGAGAACCTGTATCTACATATTTATTTAAGATCCTATGTAACCAACTGTAAAAGCAAATAAATGAATTGAATTGAGTTGAAATATTCTCGCCATGACTTAACCAACCTAAAATAAGTAGCAGGTAGGTACAACATCAATTTGTAAAGTGCATGCAATAAAACTTGAGCTGTCATGCAATACACTTTCAAAGAAAGTAGAGGTCATGTCCGATGGTGCATTTCCCTTTCGTTGTTTCCACACGAAAGTGTATAAAGTATAGGTTTTAATTTGTTAATTTTGCATACGAATTACGTATTCGTAACCTCATGCAATACTGTTGAATTATGCATGAGATACTTCCCTGTTCATGTAAAAACAACCACTGTATTTGGTGAAAATTGTGGTTTTAAATGGGGTGGATATTTGTGGTATTTTGGTGTTAAATAACTGTTCAAAGGCCAAGCAGGGTTGGACATGGCTAAAGTTTTAGCCGTTTAATTTCGCGGCCATCTTTCAAACATGTCACAATATCTCAGTGTCAGATAGTCATTGTCAAAAATTACGCCAAAAAATGTTGTAAATCTTTACCTGTGGCGCCATCTTGTTCCCAAAATTCTAAACTAATCTGACATTATTGCATACGATTTGAACAGAAACTAAGCTCCCCCATATATAACTCCCACACATAAATGAAAAAAAGAAATGGTTGTATGTAAAGTCTGTTTCCGGACGATAATTTTACGTGATAACGTCATAAGAAAACATTGATGGTAACCATGGCAACGATAAAACGTTGCTATAGTTACCTTGTCAATAACATGAGGCGTTCCAGTAACGACGCGTGTCGTCACACTTTTTTGAGATTGCAGGTGTTCACCAATTTATAAAACGTTATCACGTCAAAAAGGTAAAGGGACTTTGTTTTTAAAATGCGTATCCCGTGACACGTTCATTTTTACCTTATAACGTCTAATAAATTAACAAAACACCTGCATTCACACAAAACTTTCATGTTACCGGAACATGACGCGTCCCGATCCCGATCTTATTTGATCGAAGCGATGTGTGTGATCATGCGTCATGGTAACATGAGAGTATTTAATAATAATAATCGCTAATCTGGGCTTGTGGTATGGTGACGAGTGACAAATAGAATACTTAAATAAAGGAAAAAAAAAGAAAAAAAGAAAACATTTTTTTATAAAAGAACTAGCTGCGCCCCACGGTTTCACCCGCGTTAGTCCCGATCCAGTGAAAATATATGACAA
Organism: Idaea aversata; assembly: GCA_907269075.1. Lineage (NCBI taxonomy): Eukaryota > Metazoa > Arthropoda > Insecta > Lepidoptera > Geometridae > Idaea > Idaea aversata. The sequence goes on from OU026107.1 coordinate 10,019,087, forward strand.
AAAACGCTGAGCAATTTCACAGATGTCAAATTGACATTTGACAGATGTCAAAGTGACATTTAACAGATGTCATCTTACACTTTGACATCTGTCACGTTGAATCTGTCACTTTGACATCTGTCACTTTGACATCTGTCACTTTGACATCTGTCACTTTGACATCTGTCACTTTGACATCTGTCACTTTGACATCTGTCACTTTGACATCTGTCACTTTGACATCTGTCACTTTGACATCTGTCACTTTGACATCTGTCACTTTGACATCTGTCACTTTGACATCTGTCACTTTGACATCTGTCACTTTGACATCTGTCACTTTGACATCTGTCACTTTGACATCTGTCACTTTGACATCTGTCACTTTGACATCTGTTATTGTAAAGTTTCATTAAAATCAATTCAGTAGTTTTTGCGTTAAAGAGTAACAAACATCCATTCACGTTTATAATATAAAAGAATACCTAACAAAAAAAATGACAATTTTTCATCGTTTTCTTATGAACTAATCACGTACAATTATCGTCCGTAAACCGTTTACAGACAACCATTTGTAATTTTTTTTAAGTTTGGGGTTTTTATCTTTTTACGAAAATAACCCTTCTTTCAATGAGCTTTTAATCGATTAAAACCAAGGAATTAAGTGTTAGTTGTTCACGTCACCAGCCACCAGGCAAACAGCGATAAACGGAGGTAATAAAAATAGAATTACTGTACCTTTGGGTCTACACTACACATAGACATAGCTAGTTTACTTGTAAATAATGCACGAATCACGCAAACTAAACGTACAGTTTACAAAAAAAACTAGAGCAATTTGCTGCACGCTCGCGGTTCAGTTTTGTATATAATTTCGAAGATCCTCATCAGATTCCCACCAAATTTTTATGGGACCACCCTTGAGGTACCTTCTTTTAAAAAAAAACCGGTCAAGTGCGAGTCGGACTCGCGCACGAAGGGTTCCGTACCATTATCATCACATAATAAAAAATAGATGGCGCTAGTGGTAAAAATACATGAATAAAGGGTAAATGGCGGTTTACGGTTTATGACGTATTAAAAAAACTAGGTACTTACCAGATCTCGTTCAAACCAATTTTGGGTGGAAGTTTGCATGGTAATGTGTATCATATATTTTTTTTAGTTTTTGGGGTTCCGTTTTTTGCCATTTGGCTACGGAACCCTAGGTTCAGGTTCAGGTTAGGGGCTCCGGTTTTCCGCACTCAGGCATAAGTCTGCCCATTGCGCGTGATCTTCGGCTGTTACTCCAGCCAACCCAGCTCCGACCAGAAGCGCAGAATTCTCCTGGGGTCCTCGCACGCTTCTTGGAGTGTTGTTGGGTTGCCGAGTATGTCGTCCCTGTATGCAGCCAGGCTCTCGCACTCCAGGATTGCGTGAGCGATGGTCTCCTCTTCCGACAGACACGCTCTGCAGAGTGGGCTGTCGGTTATACCTAAGACATTAAGGTGTTTATTCAATGAGCAATGCCCGGTTATTGTGCCTACCATTGTGCGTAGGTCACGCTTTTTTAGACGGAGCAGTGTCCTTGCAAGTTTCGGCCTGGGTTGCGGTAGTGCCTCCCTTGATTGTCGACAACTTGTGGTTTGTGCCCATCGTCTGTCATGCTGCGCTTGAGTGCGCGTTCTTAACCATGCCCTTACCTGAAAGAAGGGAAGTGGTACCATTGGGTAAGGTCCCATAGATACGGAGTTTGATCCCCTTCTGGCGAGTTCGTCCACAGCAACGGAACCCTAAAAATACGGTTACACTCCGGGAGTGCCGACAGAAGTGAAAACTTATTAAAAAAATAAGAAAAAAAACTTAAATTTATTTACTAAATAATGTACATGCATAAATGCACACACTGTAGCTGCGTCTCGTAACGGTGTCGCGAGTTCAGAGATATGCGTACTGCGCTAAAAAGAAGTTCTCACTTCAAAAATCATCTCAATCGGTTAAGCAGTCTTCGAGTAATCGGTGAACATAGTTATAAAAATTATATACGCGACGAATGGAGAACCTACTTCTTTTTTTTAAAGTTGGTGACAACGTGTTAGGTAATTTATTATGTAAATCTAAATAAATTTTACGGCACACAACGTAAGTAGCGTGGCAGGCGCGTGTCGTTAGTAGCACGTTAGTAGCGCGTTTGCATGGCTTCTGTATCGCGTTGCAAATGCGACTAACACGCGTTAGTAGTGTTGCGGTCGCGCGTTTGCAAAACGCGCGTATGCATCGCTACAAAAAGTCGCCGTGGGCGAGTGCCCTTATACTTACACCACTTTAATATTGTTTAAATTGTCGATAACGTTGCTTGGTTACTTGTCAATAATGCATGACGTCACACTTTTTTGTGAATGCCGGTGTACATCAATTTATAAGATACTAGCGACCCGCCCTATATTATGCATGTATTATATTATATTACATATAAACCTTCCTCTTGAATCACTCTATCTATTATAAAAAACCGCATCAAAATCTGTTGCGTAGTTTTAAAAATTGAAGCATACATAAGGATATAGGGACAGAGAAAGCGACTTTGTTTTATACTACGAGTATGAAGTGATTATCACTTTTAAATGCATTTTGCTTCATTAATTTGTAACGCAAGTTAGAAAGTAAATTGGTAAGTAGTTCGAAATAACCTTAAATAAAAATCCGTTTAATTTAAAAGTACTACTTCACTTTCTTCAGTAAGTACCACTTCCTGAAACCAGTTCCTGAAATAGAAAACATATTTAGCAACATGTAAAAGCTAATTTTCCCATGTTTGTGAATTTTAAAAATAATTATGTGTGTGGCATATTTTCATACTGACCCTACTCATATATAATTAGCTATAAGACTAAATAATTACCAGTATAGTCTGAGCTCTGAGATAGAAGTATTTGTTATTAAAACACGTATTTCACTTTAATGGTCGAAGGGATCATGTTTTTTGGTAATTTAATTTTGTTTCTTTAAGAATAATGAAAGAACGTATATTTTATTTACAGACTAAATATTAAAAATGATAAAACACGATTTTTTGAAAATTTTAACCGACTTTAAAAAGGTGGAGGTTCTTTATTCGTTGCGTTTACAGGGTGATTTATTTACGTGGGCCTTCAGGGCTATATACTAAACTATAAGAGATAGCGAAAAATGCTGAAAAGAGTTGCGTGCCCGATTTTGACAAAAACTAAAACTGCATCATTAGATTTTTGAAAAAGTCATTATCCTCGCCAGGAATCGAACCTCGTTGATTTTGCAAAAAATAATCACCTATATTTTTATATTAACCGATAGTGTTGCCGACAGAGAATAATTCCTGGAAACAAACATAGTATGGCAAATCAAACGAAATAGCTTTTTTTGTAGCTTTCTACAATTTTCATCGTTCCGTTTCTGGCAAAATAATAGCGTATGAGGCATAGAAAGGAAGTAATATTTATCTAACTTTTTTAAAAATAAATTCACCCCTAAATGTAAATCTTTAAGTAAAATAAACCTGAGTGAACAATTATTTAGTTTCGTACTATCTACCATCAACCGATTCAAAGTTTGTGATCTAACTTTGCCCTTTCAGAGAGAAAATTGAGTGGGATTATTCGGCTAATTGAATTGTAGATTTTTTGCTATGATCTTTGAAACTCAAAATTTTCCTTTTACTTTGCTATGTTTTATACCTTTGTCTACCTTTTTATACTTATTTGCTTTGTAAACTTAGATAAATAATTTTTACGCTATTTAGGTAATTATTATTGCTCTACGAAGTTTCCTTGGATCCAATAAGCTTGCGGACTTAAACTTGAAGCTTGAAGCATAAAAATAAGTGTTTTTTATTCATAAATCAATAGGGATTTTTTTTACTAGTTTGCGTATCTTTCGGGCTAAGATAATATATTTCAGGACGTTTTTTTGAAGTGAAAACTTCTTATGGCGCGTTGGGCACTTTTGTGGGTGAGCATTTTCAACCGATCTTGACGCGACAGATTTTGACGCGACAGATTTTGACGCGACAGATGATATTTTATTTGTGTTAGTCTTTTTGTTTAACTTATACTGCCATCTATTACACAAATTGAGAAACTTAGTTTCTAGAAAGACCGCTATTCGAATGTAGATGGCGCTGATTTAATTTTTTTACTGCCATCTAGCGAATAAAAAATAAACTATATTTGTTTAAGTGAGTGCTAATAGATGGCAGTAGCAGATCGTTTCAAGAAATATTCTATGAGAAATAACAAGTTTATTGTTTTCACTTCTGCCTGCACTCGCGGAGTGCGCTGTTTTTTTTTTTTATTGCTTTTTCAGGCAAGGCAAATGTTTATTATTAGCTCATAAAGCCCCATTAAACAGATTTTTACTGCCCAAAGATATTTTTCTTTAAATCATTGAGCAAAATAAGTTTTGCCCTTTTTTATTAAGCCTAATTCAATTTAAGAGCATTTTTCAAAAAAATTCTGAATTCTGATTTTGATGTGTCCCATAAATTGACGTTTGTTTTTTACGTAATATAAACATATTTTGTTCAAGATAACAATTACATAAATAAAAGCACTGAATTATTGTTTATATTCCTGCTCTAATTCTTGTAAAAGTTAGATCATTTATGAAAAAAATATTAAAAATTAGAACTTTGAGTGTGCAAATGTATGGAGAGTGATGTTGTCCCATTAAGCAGTGTTGACTTTCTATAAGAATATTTAAGAAAACATTGAGTTTTAGAAAACAGAGAGCATTTAATTTTTTGGTACTATCTTACACTGATTATAATCATTTATCACTTGAATAAACAATTCTGCGAAAACAATGCATAATTTTAAAATAATTAATGTTTTTTAACATTCATAAAAAAGGTCATTTTGCGGTTTCCTAGTTAGTTACGTGATTAATCGAAAATATTTAAATAAAGTTAAGTAGATTATGGTTTTCTGTGCACTGGAAACATTTAAGAAGAACGTAGCACAAAGTTATTTTGCTGTAATCTATCAAATTAATCTAAAAACATTGTTGGATTGTGTGGTGCTCCCCGGATTCAAAAATTGTTTCCCTTAGTATGGGTTTAACCATACGAAAACGATGACCGTATCCGTATATCGTTCCATACATTTCAGAATAGGCGCCCCTATCGGAAACGTAAAGGAACTAAAATTAATACCACACATAAGTAAAAACATTACGTTGTATACAGAAGAGTTCATTCATTTTGGTGTAATTTGACATTCGTTGTCAACTTGAAATTCGTTAACGTGTACGTAAACGGTAAACGTGAACGTTTTCTTACTCGATCAAATATTATTAGTGAGAAGCATGTAAAAGAAATTTGTTTACATAAAAAAAACTAACTAAAAATGTTTCCAAGATGTGTGTTAGCATGGATGATGTTAGAAGAAGAAGAGGCGGCTCGCCGTGAAGAACGGCGGCAAAATACTTTGTCTCTTCGAGCTTTATTGACACCGGATTGTATATCGGACTCCTCTTTTCCAGGGGTTCAAGTACGTGTGCGATCTTTTACAGAACCAACGTTTCAATATGAAACTGATGACATTTGATGATTCCTGACCAAGGAAACCTGGCGCTACTGAGCCTGGGTCGTGCAACTAGTGATAGGGTGGCGAACATCGTTAATGTACAAAATACATAAATCACCTCTGGCTTGCCTTAGTTGGCTGGTTGGAGTTAACACTGACGAGGAATACATGCTGGATAAACCTAACCAATATCTACGCTTCGATCAAGCACAGGTACTGACTACTGAGAACCGATATGAACTTAGAATTCTTCGTAAAGCGATTTAAATTCGAAAACATCTAAATAATTTCAAAAGAGAAGATGGTTGGGATGTACCACCTGTTTGGGACCCAGTACTACATTCGGTGAAGTCTTAAGCCCGGCAAACAACAGCTGCAAGACCTCGGAACACCGTTAGCTATAGCCGTAGCATAGGTACCTACATAAGGAACGTTTCAATTAGGGAACGTAACAATTTTCAAATATATATTTTGTAAGACTATTTAGTCTGCCTGTGACCATAGAAACTGAAAAGTTCCACATGAAATGTTCTTAATGATATTAAAACGTTAAAAAAATCTCAAAATAGTTTAATCCATATTTAAAAAATGAATCGCTGAATGTGTTGCTAAGCGTAAATCTCGTGAACAGCTGAACCGATTTTGCTAATTCTTTTTTTGTTGTTGTCTTTGTTATTGTCAGGAGGTGGTTCAAACATTAAGAAAATTGCGTAGAAAATTATTACCTGGGTGAAACTGCGGGTCGCAGCTAGTGCTTTATAGTAATTATTATTATAAATTAGCTGCGCCCCGCGGTTTCACCCGCGTAAGTCCGATCTTTAAATTCTCACCGTTTAAACCTTCCCTGGACCTCCACGAATAATTCAAGACCAAGATAAGATAAATCCGTTCAGCCGTTCTCGAGTTTTAGCGAGACTAACGAACAGCAATTGATTTTTATATACTAAAAACTACAAATAAAAACTTAACCTAAGGTAATCATTTTTAAGAAAGTTCTTTATTTTAATTCGAGTTGCTTAAATGAAATTTGGTACAACATTATAACACTCGTTTCGATGATTTAGTGGCATTTGCCATAGTGCCTGCTGTTGGGGCTATACATCGCTCCCACAGTCGCGCGTTCTCTGCTATAAATTCTGCCGCCAGCGACCTCCACTGCGGACGCAGCAGGTCCCGAACTCTTTGCAGGTTCTCAAGGTTTTCTGAAAATAAGAACATTTTGATGATTATTAAATAGTTTGCCCCGAAGATGACATGACTGAAAATGTATGAAGAGAACCGACAGCGGACCCATTATGGTAAGGGTCCGCTGCTCCAGGCCTGTCAGTGCTAAAGTCGAGGCCGTCCCTCCCCCTGTGCCTGACACGGAAGATCCAATCTTAGCCGCCTTCCTCCTTGTATTCGACTTAAAATCACTCCACAGCTTTACAAGACAAAGCAGTGCAGGGCAAAACAAATATTAGTGCATGAACATATTCATCGAGGGCGGAGGTGAGTTCTTGCCACCTCCGCATCGCCAGTAATCTACCGCATGCCGTGGGGGCTCTCGGCAGGCTTCATAAGGTCTCCGTGACTACAAATAGTGAAAATGTCTTGGTAGTTTAGTTTGAAACACAATAAGTTCAATGTCTTTATTTGCAAAGATGAACAATAACTTACCGCTCCATGATCTCCACCAAAACCTCAAATTAGGAGGCTGAAGTCATCATTATTTTCACTAGATAATTATTTTCTTATTTAAATAACACACGGTTTTATTTACAATAATAATTGACTTTGTCAATGTTGTCAACTAGCTCACGAATTTCGAAACGTCAAACATCCATCTCTATTTTTCGAGAGGTACGCAAAAGAGAAAAACAATGTTCGTTCATTCATCGAGTTACTCGATCAACTCTATCGAGTCTATTATACTGCTAGAAAAACTAAAAATGGTACGTATGTGTGCGTTAAAACGGTCACGATCATCGTTTACGTTTTGTAAAACCTGTAATAGCCCTATACGGAAAAACAAGTGTAAGTTAATGCTCTTTTACGTTTATAGTAATATGGATTGATAAATTGTATATTAAGTTTTCGATATCTTATCACAAAACAGTCGATTTTATCAGATTTTTTGTGGAAAAGATGAAATTAAACTTTCGTTCTCATGTTAGTTACTTCCTGTTAGTAACTTTTGTAATTGGAAATCGTAAGGCAGAATCCACATCTTAAACAATAATTCAGTGCTTTTATTTATGTAATTGTTATCTTGAACAAAATATGTTTATAATAATATTACGTAAAAAACAAAAGTCAATTTATGGGACACATCAAAATCAGAATTCAGAATTTTTTTGAAAATTGCACTTAAAGCACATGAGTAAAAGTACCAGGATGTTATAAATGGGTAGGTATCTAAAAAAGGATTTCAAATTCATCAAAGTTTCGAGCGTAAACAACTTTACCCAAAGATTGGGCACTTAAAGTACCAGGATGTTATAAATGGGTAGGTATCTAAAAAAGGATTTCAAATTCATCAAAGTTTCGAGCGTAAACAACTTTACCCAAAGATTGGGTACCTAACAGTTATTCCTTAACAGTTTTGGGTTTTCCCTTAGGTTCGATTTTCCTTACAAAACAGTATGACCGTCTAAACTTGACAAGGGTTTGAAGTTTACCAACAAATATTTCTCATCGTTCGCTAACTTTAATCATTCTCGGAAAATAAAAGATTAGCCAATTTGTTTTGTTTTTATCAATAAAATATGAACTGTCTTAAATAGTACATTGCGATACAAGTGTGGAAAGTTGATCATTCCATAGAGGCTGTTTATGACGCGCGAGCGGAACGCGAGCGTGGCAAAAGCCGAGATGGAATGATCAATTCACACGTGTATCGTACGACGTTTTTTATCACAGTTGCGAATAAAAAAAAAGACTTGTTAAAATTTTAATAATAAAAAGTTTTTAAGAATTTTAGGTTATGTTTACTACTTTTTGTTAATTACACTTCCGAAAGGCTAGGCAAAAGACTTTTAACCTATACAGCGTCTGACATACAATATGTTTTTAGGGTTTTTTTCATTTGTTTTTGCGTCGGCGGTTAAAAACAGAATACCTATAATGGTAAGGAAAAAATACATTTATGTACCTAAAGAAAAAACAAAGTAAAAACAAAACTCAATTTTTAATTATTTATAAAGACGTAATATTTCACGTAATATTATCGTTCGTTATCAGACTTTAGAGACAACCTTTTGAAAAGAAGAAAAAAGGTACCAACAAAGAGTTTTAAGCCAGCAAGGCTTAAAAACTCTTTGGATGGTACCTTTTTCTATACATCAAAACAGTATAACCCAGATAAAGGAGATCATTCATGTTTCTAACCCACAAAAAAAAAATACCCACAAAAAAAAATGCCGGCCAGTAATAAAAATTGTTTCTATCTTGTAGAGAATAACATTTTAAACAATGTTTACTAAGGCAACAAAGAGCTACGATCAAAAATCGTTGAGTTATTTTACATTGAAAACCCAAAAAATGCATTTTATAGAGATCCGTTTGACCACTTTTAAGATCCCACTAAAACTTCTGAAAGGGTTATTAGATATATCAATTTATATAAATAAAATAAAAACAGACTAAGCTTATCCATTTACTACTTATTTTTATATTTTTTCTGTAGTAATATCTTAAAGGTGGTCAAACGGATCTCTACAAAATGCATTTTTTTGGGTTTTCAATGTAAAATAACTCAACGATGGTTGATCGTAGCTCTTTGTTGCCTTATTAAACATTGTTTAAAATATTATTCTCTACAAGATAGAAACATTTTTTTTTCTGGCCGGCACCTTAAGTTTTGGGTACGATTTGAACGATGTCCTAAGAATGTTTCATCTACTATATGTCATTAGCAGTAAGATACGTATTTGACATATCGGGATGACGTATTATTTTAGCACTAGTTGGATTTTTTTTTATCGCACGCGTGTATAATACGTTGCATTATGAGCCCAAAAGCGGTTTAATAAGATCCACTTTATGAGCAACTGTGATAAAAAATAATTATTTAAATAAAAACTCACGCATTGCTTTCAAAATTAATAAATTTTTCCCATACTATGGTTGATGGCCTCTGTGGCTTAGTAGGTTGCGGATTCAACTCCCACCTCGTTTTCGCCGTGTTTCTATTTGTAGACATGTAATTTTCAAAAGAAAAGTTTATATTTTATCAGCTGTCTAGCAACCATAACACAAGCCTAGTTGCTTTGCTTGAGTCCCATATATTTATTTTAATGGTTTTATAAATACTAGGACGCCATAAAACAGAGAAGCTTATCTATTAGTTTCCTTTCCAAACACGGATGAACTTACTTCCGACCTTTCGAAACCAAAGCCCAAAGGAAATTAGAGCTGTAATTACTGTCGGTTTACAAAACCACAATCGATATGGATATAAATAGACAACGAATTCTATGGTTATTCGATTTAAGTTCAAGCCACAAAATAAGCTGAATATAAACTCAAAAAACTTCTTTCAAACATCAGTGTAGTTGGAATTTCGTTGGCGCGACCTAACTTGTGCATTAGTGATGTACCACTACCCAAACTATCGATAATTCTATATCTCAAGAGTATCGATATCCACCTAAAGGTAAATTCACGTCAATTTACCTGAATATACGATGTTACGTAGAAAACTTTCGGTATCCGATTACTAGGTGAACATAAATCATTTATGAGCGGGAACGAAATGTTTGAATTTGATTTGGATATAAAGCGTAGTAAGTATGGCTATTTTAGATACCACACCTGCGTGATGCTGATCTCCTGGTAATCCCTTTTTAATGTGTACTTTTATTGACGTGATAACGTCTTATAAATCGATGAACACAAAAATTTTGACGTCACGCTCACGTTACGGGAGCGTGAGCGTTATTGACAAGGTAACCATAGCAACGTATTATCGTTGCTATGGTTACCACCAATGTTTTCTTATGACGTTATGACGTTAAATTATCGTCCGTAAAAATAGACAACCATTTTTTTACCTTAACCTGTGAGGAAAATATCACATTTCTAGCCCCTAGTAGTGGTTTGGTCTGAGAAGGTTTCTTACAATAGTGTATTGTTTCAGAAACCGCATTGAAAGAACAGCGTCTAAGAAATGGAGAGGTTCGTTGAGGAGAGTCTTGGCTGCTGCTGTTTGTAAGTTTTTACCTAATGGCTTCGTACAATTTTAGCATAATAGCCAACTAGGCACACTCTTATTATTACAGATTATTAAAAAACCTATGCCTGTTGCGTGGGCGGTAATAGTTTGCACAAATTACTCTAAGAAATAGCTTTTAAGACGGTATATTAACAGCGTTTTCTTTATAGAATGTTTATAATTAAAAATCTGGTCATTCTGATAAACAGTCCAATTAAGATCTAGACCAATCGAATCGAGATTAGTTCAAGTTACGTTTTAGTCGTATTCCCCTTTTTATTACTTTCAGAATAATGAAAGTTCCAGAACAACCAATTATTTTTCGTAAAATTTAGGGTTTTTTAGTACGCGTTCGGGGTTTAGTAATAGAAACACGCACTAAGTTCGGAACACAATGTTTATTGTGTTAAATTTCTCAAAGTTCAACATAAAAAAAAGGGAGAAAACGGAAATGTCGGTAATTTGTTTAACAAAATCACTCGGTAACCTTGCGCGCGCGATGAGAGCCGATAATCGAGAGAGCGAGAGAAAAAACAGAAACGGAAACATGTCCATAGGCTTGTGTCGCGTCGCAGTGTTACCCTTATATGAAAAAAATAGTAGAAACTAGCATGAAGTAATATAACGTGCTGGCGGGCAACCTCTAGTGGCCCTATTGGGCAGAGTAGGGTTGGCCGGGTTTGCTATATGCTCCCCCTCTAGTCCTGGAGAACGTCCTCGCTCTTGGACTAGGATTTTATTATCGACGTTGGCTGGCCTTCCCCGATTCCTCTTAGGGTAAACAGGTTTTGGAGGGTCAGTCAAATCACCGTGATATGGTGTCAAATCTAAAATATGAAACCTTCCCAAACTATTGTTAGGATTTTCGATATCTGATATTTCAAAAGTAGTAGGACTTGCCTTTCTAATAATTCGGTATGGACCGTCGCGTTTAGGAACGAATTTCTTCGTTATATCTTTAGAACCACTACTGAGGACGTGGGACTTGAGCAGCACCAGATCGCCTACTTCAAAGCATACTGCAGGGCGGCGCGACGTATCAGCGTAATCTTTATTTTTATCTTGTTGTACTTCTACGCGTTCACGGACACCTGATAAAGATGATATAAATTCCCTCAAGTAAGGGGTGATTTGAGGGATAAAATTATCCTTATCGAGAATAGCACGGAGGTCATGAGTGACCTCTGTGGGAGACCTCATTTCTCGACCAAATGTTAAGAAAGCTGGAGACATGCCGGTCGTACGACATTTTGCACTGTTCATGGCAAACCGGATCACTGGTAACTTCGTCGGCCATGAGGTATGTTCATCGCCTACGAGACTAGCGAGAAGTGCCTTTAGATCGCGATTTTTACGTTCTGCCGGGTTGGCCTCTGGATGGTAGAGCGGTACGAAATTTTGTTTAATATTTAGGACCAACATACACTGACGCATCACTGCGGATACAAACTGGACTCCGTTGTCCGAGATTACCCGACGAGGAAGACCAAATCGCATGAAGTACTCTTCTATAAGGACCCGAGCACAGGCTTCAGCCGTAGCTTCCTGTAGCGCATAAATCTCAGTCCAACGGCTAGCGGTATCCTCAACGAGCAAAATCCATCGCTCCCCCTGGTTCCCAGCAGGCAACGGGCCGAAAAGGTCGATAGCTAAAACCTCATTTCGTTGGTTCATTACGGGAGTTTGAATCAACCCCATTGGTTTCAAGTTAGTCGCTTTATAGCGCTGACAGTGAATGCAAGTTTTGACATAATCTGTGATTATCCTTCGCATGCCTGTAAAATAAAAGTTTTGAGATATCTTTTGGTATGTTCTGTCAATTCCTGGATGACCGGCAGTAGGAGAGTCGTGTAGTTCCTTTAAAAGGTCTGCTACTTGGTTAGCGGGAATTACTAGTTGAGGTGACTCATTATCTGCATCCGGATTATAACGATATAAAACCCCCTGGTTCATGATGTACCCTCGACCAGTCCATTTTTGATTGGAGACTTCGTCTATATTCTCAAGGTCCTTTATTATTTTTTCGACTTCTGGGTCAGTGAGTTGCTCTTGGCGGAGCTGGCTAGGTGTTTTTTTAGGTAAATCGCAGATTACTGAACAAATACCGCAATCCTGGCGAGACTCGTCACCACAAATTGGTCTACTCAGGGTATCTGCGACGACATTAGCCTTTCCCGGAGTATATTGAAAACGTATGTCGAACTCTTGAAGTCTTAAAGCCCAACGAACTAATCTTCCTGCTGGTGATTTCAGTGATAATAACCAGCGAAGTGGTTGATGATCACTTCCAATGACAACAGGTTGACCATCTAAATAAGGTCGAAATCGTTCGACAGCCCATACCACGGCAAGAGCTTCCCTTTCCGTGGTAGAATAGTTTCGTTCAGCGGCATTAAGAAGTCTGCTTGCATATTCTATTGGCCTCTCTTGATTACCATCTTCCTGTAATAAAACCGCGCCTAAAGCGTAATTACTTGCGTCTGTTCGCAGAATGAAAGGAAGGGTAAAATCAGCTTGAATTAAAACTGGAGCCGATGTTAACAAACGTTTTAGTTCAAAAAATGCTTGCGTTTGTTCGGCGCCCCAGATCCATACTTGATTCTTTCTTGTCAGACGTGTCAGTGGCTCGGCAATTTTAGAAAAATTGGGAATAAACTTTCTAAACCAAGAACACGTCTGCAAAAATGTCCTAAGGTGTTTTAAATTGTTAGGTTCTCTCATCTCGAGGATTGCACTAACCTTCTCTGGATCAGTTGAAACACCTTCTTGTGTAATGACATGGCCCAGAAATTTAACACTTTCACGAGCGAAAGCACATTTTTCCCTGTTCACATGGAGGTTACACTCTGCTAGACGTTTGAAAACTGCATCTAGATCTTGTAAATGTTGTTGAAAACCTTCAGAAATTACTAAAATATCATCTAAATATGTTAAGATGGTGACGTTTTGTAAAGCTGAGCATGAGCGGAGCCGATCAATGAGACGCTGAAAACAAGCTGGTGCATTTTTTAAGCCGAAGGGCATGCGTTTGAAACGATAAGTTCCCAACGGGCAAACAAAAGCAGTTTTGTCTCTATCTTCTTCGCGTACACTCACTTGCCAGTATGAAGAACGGAGGTCGAGCGAACTCATGAAGCAATTTCTCTTAGTATTCTGCAACAGCTCATCGATGCGTGGCATTGGGTAGGAATCAGACTTGGTGACAGCGTTCAGGCGTCGATAATCAACGCAAAAACGGATACCACCATTGGACTTCGGCACCAGTAGTGCCGGGGAACACCAAGCTCATTCACATTCTTCTATGATGTCATCCTGGAGCATTTTGTTGATTTCGGTTTTCATCAGTTCCTTTTTGGAAGGGTTAAGTCCATATGGAGGGACAGCAATGGGTGGATGATCGCCAGTGTCGATTCTTAGCTCTGCATACGGTGTAGGATCTCCCCCTGCTCTAAAAATGTCCAACTGTTGGGTAAGGAGACCAGCAAGTGCTTCACGCTCAACAGGTTGAAGATGAGGACCCTCGTCATCTCTAAGAATATCGGTGGATGCACAAGAAACTACCCGTGAAACCGGTTCAAACAAAAGTCTGTATTTAGTACTGTGGCTTTTGCTAAAATACCATGTTTCATGGTAAAAATCGATAACCACTTCAGCTGCTTTTATAAAATCTATACCCAGTAATGTTTCGTTATTGTCAGAATGTGGATAAACAAGAAACGGAATATTAATCAAAACCCCTTTTAAGTTTACTTGTAACATAGTAGAATAAACTTGCATATCTCGAACTATGCCATCGGCTAATTTAATTTTCCTGGTAGCCGGAGAAAGAGGGTGTTCCTTACGGAGAAGAAGAGCATATAACGTGTGCTCCATAGTGGTCTCCGACAAACGCGAATTTAGTGACTGGGCAACGGTTGGTATTCATCGAAGTAGACAAAGACTGTATGAGTTATACGCGGAAAGACAGATTAATACATCAGAGGAGTTTGGAGCTTTCGTTAAAAACTATTCAAAGATATTTAAAAAGGTATGTATATTGGCTAAATCTCTCTCAATAAAATCTGTGATAAACACTAGTGTTGATAAAATTAAAGCTACGTGGAAAGTAATTAATGCTGAAACAGGGAGAGTCGCAGCCAAAGACACCGAGTTTAAATTAAGTATTAATGGAAACATAACTAATAATAATCAAGATATCGCAAATGAGTTTGAAAACTTTTTCAGTAATGTGGCTATTACTTTGACGAAGGCTTTAAAATCTTCTACCCCCCTTGCAGAAAGTTTAATAAAAACCAATGTACCAAATTGTAATAAAATATTTCAATTCCAATATGTTACAAATCATGACATTATTGTAGTGCTTAAGCAAATAAATCTTAAGAAAACTAAAGATCTATGGGGGATCTCCGTTCCGATTGTTAAATCAATTATTGAACTCATTATACCGGAACTTGTCATTGTATTTAATAGATGTATAGATTGTGGTGTGTTTCCTGATTTAATGAAATTGAGTAAAGTAGTTCCACTGTTTAAATCTGGTAGTACCTCAGACCCCTCCAATTTTAGACCAATATCAGTGCTACCCACGTTAAGTAAAATTTTTGAAAAACTTATTTTAAATCAACTACTTAAACATTTTCATGATAATAATATTTTACATAGTAAACAGTTCGGTTTTAGTAAGGGGCGCTCGACCACTGATGCGGGGATAGCGTTAATTAAAAATATATTTGATGCTTGGGAGGAGTCGCATGATGCGTATGGCATATTCTGTGACTTATCCAAGGCATTTGATTGCGTTCAACATAAAACATTGATCATGAAACTACACCACTACGGTATTAGGAAGGGCGCCCTGGATCTTATCTCTTCTTATCTGAGTGGTAGGGTCCAGTGTGTCGATGTTAACGGAAAACGATCTCCCGGATCTGCGATAGTAATGGGGGTTCCTCAAGGATCCATATTAGGACCTTTCTTGTTCTTAGTTTATATAAATGACTTACCTTACCTTGTAAGGGACAACCATGGGATAGTGTTGTTTGCAGATGACACCTCCTTGGTGTTCAAGGTTAAAAGGCGTCAGTCCAACGTTGACGATGTGAACAATGCTCTCTCTAGAATAGTTGATTGGTTCAACTCCAATAATTTATTACTGAATGGATCCAAAACTAAATTAATTCGATTCACACTTCCAAATGTAAAACAAGTAAAAACTGTTGTAAAGATTAATGATGAGGAAGTTGAATTAGTCAGTAAGGCTGTCTTTCTAGGTATAACTTTAGATGCTAAGCTTCAGTGGGGCCCGCATGTGGAAGCATTGTCCAATAGACTTAGTTCTGCCGCTTACGCCGTTAAGAAAATTCGCGAATACACGGACATTGAGACTGCTCGTCTAGTCTATTTCAGCTACTTCCACAGTGTCATGTCGTATGGCATCCTGCTGTGGAGGTGTGCTGCAGATATTGATGCTATTTTTATATTACAAAAAAGAGCTGTCCGAGCTATCTATAAGATGGGCCCCAGGGAATCACTTAGAGAAAAATTTAAAGAGATAAATATATTAACGCTCTATTCACAATATATTTACGAAAACTTGCTCTACGTTCACAAAAATCCTGATATTTTTCGCAAAAATAGCGATATTCATAATTTCAACTTAAGAAACAGGGATGAGCTGACCTTGCCCGGTAGTAGGCTCCGGAAAATAAGCAGGTCGTTTAATAGTACATGTGTGCTCTATTATAATAAATTACCTAAAGATGTATATGACATGTCCATTAACAAATTCAAAACTTTTATAAAGCATAAATTGTGCGGTAAGGCATACTATGATACCTCTTCGTACCTTAATGATAAGAATTCATGGATGTGACTTTAATTGCTCCATTTCAAATAATACCTTCAAATATT
Source organism: Idaea aversata (assembly GCA_907269075.1). Taxonomy (NCBI): domain Eukaryota; kingdom Metazoa; phylum Arthropoda; class Insecta; order Lepidoptera; family Geometridae; genus Idaea; species Idaea aversata. Next base: position 10,035,710 of record OU026107.1, read on the forward strand.
TGTAATATTGACCTTTGTGAGCGTGATCACATAAAAAAAAAACCCCATGAGTTTCTTGTGCCTTCTTCTCATTGGTGGGCGCGTTCCGAAGGCACACATCCTAACTTAGTTTTTAAGACTATTTCAAGTGATCATGTGTATGTAAATACATAAGCATTGAAAGAAATAAAGAAATTTGAAAATTTGAAATAAAATTTGTGCCCAGCAATACAATTTTTTGCAGCCGTGTCAATCAATGCTGTACCATTTACCCTTAAAATTTCGATTTCGAAAATAGGGCGTAGGTCGTGACCTCTAACGGAAGCGCCCGAACAACACGCCATATTACTACCGTAAGTATTATTTGACAACTTAGAACATTTACAATTAACATTTTCCGAATAACAGTTTGTCATATTATTATAAGTATTTGACCCCTCGGGTACTAAAGGGTTAACATTTAATATCTCACATCGTGAGGGGTTAAAATTTTGGGTTTCATTTAAAAAAGAAATTTCAGAATGCACTGGGGGGTTAAGTTTTTGAACATTCCCCTGCAGTAAAGGGTTAACATTTTGTTGGGTTTTAGTGGACATATATGTGTCATAAGTATAATGAGAATTACTTCCTACTTCAGAGAAATGTTGCAAATTGTTAACATGTGCATTTAAACAAGTTTTGTTTTCATAATTACAAATATCAACAGAAGTTAGCGGTACAGTGGGATAATTATGAAACTTAAAATTATTTTTGTCTCGTTGAATAAATGCTTTAGCACAAACACACTTTTGAATACAGCAACATGGGTTAGTTGAGCAATTATTGCAAGCTAATTTTGGTTCATCGCACACAGTTAACTTGCAATCATGTTTTTGAGAACATGTATCAGTTTGAGAAACACACAAAGTACAAAAATTATTATTTTGAATGGTGCATGCACAGCTATTGTTAGTATAATGTAAGCCAGGGTTATGCTTGTTAATAATATGTAAATCAGCTATGTCCATGCGTGCAACATTCTTATTAGAAAATTGAAAATTATTCAAATCTTCTGCTTTCAAATGACAGTTAATATTAGAGGTAAACTTTGAATGTTCATAATTAAAAGGTTCAACACTATAAAAACCTTTAGCACTATTATCACTTGAGTCTTGAGCAAAGTTAGTATAGGCATTGGACTCACCTCGGCTCGCCAACTTACGACATTGTTCCTTCGAGTGACCGTAAAACTTGCAGTATGAACAAACTAAGCGGGGCTTCTTTGCGGTGCCCACACCGGTCTGCTGCTGTTGTGTCGACGGCGCGCTAGGTGGTGCAGCAGGCGACACGAAGAGCTGCGTGCCAGCTGGCACGGTGAGCGGTGCGGTCGGCGGCGTGGTCTGTGCCTGCATCGGCTTAGCGCGGGCTGCAGTGGCGGCAGGGCGAGGTGGTACCGTAGGCTCTCTGAGCATTGTTGTCTCCTTCTCGTTCAAAGAGTCTTCGATGGCTCTAGCACGTTGAAGTAGCTGGGAAAAAGTAGTAAACTCCTCCCTTCGAAGACGTTCTCGGATGCGAGCATGTAAGAGGCCATAAGTAATATCTAGCTCAGCCTTCTGTGAGATATCACCTCGCGGCAACCTTGCTAGGAGGGAGCGCGTCCGCGCGACAAACATATCAGTGTTTTCTGTGTTCTGTGGCGAGGCGAAAATATCGAGATAGACTCGGTGAGGCGGCCGGCGGTCCCCGAAGGCACTAATCAAATTATCTTTGGCCTGTGCCCAACTTGTTACGGTGTGTTTTAAACCAAGCCACCATGTACCTGCATCTTTGCATAATAGCATCGATAATCCTCGGATGATGTTAGAGTCTGGCACTTGGGTGCATTCGCAGTATGATTCTACTGCATCTATGAAGGCTTCAATGGACTCATCTGGACCGCCGCCGAACGAAGCGTTGCAACGAGCTAAGGTTCCCATCGTGGGATCGATAAAGGATGGCACCGGTGTCGATGAATGTGTTTGACGGTTCAGGACGGAATCTAGGAGTTCTTTTATTGTCTCGGTTTGTGTTTTCTGCAGGTGTGTCATTAGGATTGTGACCGTATCGAGATCGACGCCTGCGCCGCCGCGGCTCATGCCCTGTCTTAGGTCGGCCGGCGGTGGCGTAATATCCTCGACGCCGACGGTGTGAAAAACGTTCGAGTAGCCATTTCCGCGGCTCGTGCCCGGTTGAGGGTCGGCAGGCGGCGGCGCTGAAACGTCATCATCGGAGTCGGGGTTTGGGGTAGGTGGGTTTACTGGTCTGTTATCATCTTCTCCACCCCCCTTTCGGTCGCGGCTTCGAGTTAGCACCATTATTCTTCACACACAAGGTAATTTTGGTTATAACAAGTTTTCGGCGCGGCAGTTTTACACAGACGCATCCACCATTTTCTTTTTGAACTTTCACGTTGGGCAGCCAATATTTAGTACGCGTTCGGGGTTTAGTAATAGAAACACGCACTAAGTTCGGAACACAATGTTTATTGTGTTAAATTTCTCAAAGTTCAACATAAAAAAAAGGGAGAAAACGGAAATGTCGGTAATTTGTTTAACAAAATCACTCGGTAACCTTGCGCGCGCGATGAGAGCCGATAATCGAGAGAGCGAGAGAAAAAACAGAAACGGAAACATGTCCATAGGCTTGTGTCGCGTCGCAGTGTTACCCTTATATGAAAAAAATAGTAGAAACTAGCATGAAGTAATATAACGTGCTGGCGGGCAACCTCTAGTGGCCCTATTGGGCAGAGTAGGGTTGGCCGGGTTTGCTATAGTTTGCTGTTTAAGTATTTTAACTCTATTATTTATTTTTAACTTTTTTAAGTCATATTTTCTTGAGCAATTCGTTGTTAGAAGCAAGGTTAAGACTAATAGATTGAAGTAAGAATCATTAACATCAAAACGCCACATAGTAACAAACATACTTAAATAGACCGATAAACACATTACCCTACTTTGAGTCGCGCAGTCGGGTAAAATGAAAAACAGGAATGCGTGCAAAACCTAGATAAATGAAAATAAGGTGGCTCTATAGGCATTATTCTGAAGAAAATAGAGGAATACGTTTTAATGGAGAAAGAAAATTGCAAATCTCATGACATCGGATTAAACTTTTTGCTACGGACTAAAAAATACGGCGAATCACCCACGTACGGACGGTCGCCCACACTTTCATACAAAAACGTAATATTATGTAGACCTGAGTAGACTTACGTAATTATCTTGAAATAGACTACAATTTCAAGAAAATAGATAAGATGTATTTCTATTTTATACTTTTTTGTTCTTTAATACTTATTCTTTTTCATTTTCTGTATTTTTAATGTTCTTATGGTTGCTTGTCAACATCTCTTAAATTGTTCTATTTATTTATTTTTGTCGTGTGCTTGTCGAAATAAATGGTTTTCTATTCTATTCTATTAGGTTTTTTTTGTCTACATAATAAAATAACCCTCCCTTTTTGGGTTCGCCGTAGTCGGGTAAAAAATGGTTGTCGGTTTATATTTTTACGTGATAACGTCATAAGAAAACGATGGAAATTGAGTTTTCTATTTGTCACTCGTCACTATAACATAAGCCTAGTTGAGGGATATTATTATTAAATACTCCGTCTCCTAACGGGAACGGACGCGTCATGGTCATGTTACCATTACGCATGACGTCACATATTACCATGACGCATAATGTCACACATTATTACCGTGACACTTTTTTGTGAATGCAGGTGATCCATCAATTTATTAGACACATAAAAAAAGTATAATTTAAAAAAAGACACCGATTCAGTTAATTTTTATCTTGATTCTTTTTTAATCATGGAAGCAAATAAATGAGGAACACAGACAAATTAGGAAATCGTTTTAAAAGACAATAAAGACTAAAGAGGGAAGAAAGAAACTCATTATGAAGCTGTCGCCGCGGTCTTTTTACTGAATAATTTATCTTTAAAACATCGCCTTTTTGTTATGGGACCCTGGTAATTGAGGAAGTTGGAAGTAGGTACAGTTGGGAGAAAGAAATTCTTTTATGAGATCAAATAGATATTTTGTTTAGATTTGAGTTATTTTAATTACTTTGATACGACTTTCTTCCGCTTTAAGTATCTGATGGAAATGCAATGGTTGATTTTATAATCCTATTGCGCGAATTGTGCTTGAAGTCACATTTTGAACTTATTTTTCCTTGCAAATAATCATTTAACGAAAAGCAAAGTCCTAGTTTGGAAGTACGAGGTGGTATGTACCTCCAAAGGGAAGATCTTCCACCGGGCAGGTGTTGTACCCGGTAGGCCGCGGCCCAACGATGTTTCGTTGGAACTTGTATATATGAGCTTATAATATGAGCTTATCTTCAAAAACTTCGCTTGCGCGATCTAGGATCAACGATCGTATCAGTGGCGCCATCTGTCGGTGGCGATGTGAAGTGTCGCCACATCACTCCCCACGAAGACCGGAGGTCGACAAACATAAACACACAAGACGAAAAACATAAAATTTCCCTCGTGTAGATTACTGCCTTATTTTCACTACTAAATTTTAATATACTTATTAAGTTACTACAAAGTTATGTTATGTTTCACCCTTTGTTGTAGACAATCTATCGTGCTTCACACACGGCTGCAGCACGGGCTGGGTTTCCGGAGTGTTGGGCAACGAGGCGCTGACCGGGGGCGCTTGGTTGGCAGCGCTACCGTGCCTAGTGGCGCTACCTGCTGCCCCATTCTTCGCGGTCCTCGCTGATACCAGGGGGAGGAAGGCTGGCGCTTTCTGTATCTGTATTAGTTTTATTGTAAGTATTGTATGCTACATCTTAAGTGTCTTGAGCAAATGCTACATTTTAGGTAGCAATGATTTTTGCAGATATAACTCTTGGATGGTGATTGTTTCCTAGTACTTTTGTCAAGCAATTATACTTAAGTCGATGGAGTTCTGACGGATGTAGCTAATCTAACCTCTTTGTTAGAAGGAAGGAGTGAAGCGAAGCCACATTTTACTCATGTGGCGAAGCTTCTTTAATAACCCAATGTTAGATTAGCTACAACCTCTTTCTTTACACCCGTTGCACGTAGATTCAATAAATATTCCAGGCACTAAAGCACCCTGAATAACAAGGATAAAAAGTTGCTGGCGATGTATAATTAAAACTAAAAAGTAGATGTAGGTTTTTTTGGCGGGAACAAGCCAACAACATGTCGTTTTGCAGTTTTATTTACATAATAATAATAATATAATATAAACCGATAGAATTGTATAATTCTGGTGATAATATTTTCCAATGTAGTTCCGTGAAAGTGCACTAAGTGGTCGTGAAACTAAAAAAGAATGTCAAACATGGACTTTTCTCGTTGCCTCCAAATTTTCCTACAAGGTCATAGTAAAGTAGTCACCGCTTTACTGACCCCTGACTTGACAAACCTGTGACGACTTTGACCATCTTGAAACACTTTGAGCCATAATTTGATGCAAAATATTACTTGATACTGGCTATATGCACAAACCGTGCGAAGCCATAATTGAAAAAAATAATAGTAAGTAGATTTGTATTTGCCAATTTTTCGTTTTCGTTTTTAGGACACAATACATGATTAAAGAAATTAGGATTACTAAAATGCTGCAAAGGGTCCTTAACTTGACTATGTCAACGACACGAACTTAATGTTTTCATCCCTTCTTATCTTATCAGAGGCTTTGAGGGTCGTCCCTTTCAGCCTTTTGATTATGCTATTATTTTGAAGGGTTTACTATTTTTGGAATAATGGGGTTTTAATAATATTCATGTAGGTGGATGGGTAGTAAGATAATCTTTTGTTTTGTTAACATATTAAATTAAATAAAGTACGACTAAGAAAACTTCGCAATGAGGAATTATTAGAGTCGCTAACTATATTTTACTCCTTCCAAATCGCTGGATGATGCTGTATAGTTAAGGTCTTCACCTATCTACATACTGAGTTTTATTGCAATTGGACCTTTAGTTTTTGTATGAAGGAGTAATTTTAGTATTTGTGTACTAGATGTGGAAAAAAGATATAAGCATTTTTTATTTTCTTTATCAGCTTCTGACGTCATTACACATAATTTCAAGAACCTATCCTACTTGCAAACGAGTAATTTTTGTTTCCTTATTCGTGAAAAATCTTTCATTCATGGTTTCCTAGTACTTTGAAGAACTGAAGATTGAATATTGACCAAAATGCTTGAAATTGCACAACTTAAAAATTGATGTGGTGGAATTTAACTATGAGTCAAAACATTAGCCCCCTTATTCCAAAACGAAGTCTAAAAATTAAACTACGTTTAAATGACATTTAAACCATGGACTTAGAAAAACGTTATTAGAAAACAAAGTTTACCGCTAAAACCGGGTTTTTCTGTCCTGTCAAAGTTAAACTGCCGAGCACCCTAGTTTAACTAACTTAGTACGAAGTTTCTAACCTCAAAAAATTAAATTCTGACGTTCACCTTTTCCTTGTTACTCCAATTCTCGCTCCTTTTTAGGGTACCATACCCAAAGGGTAAAAACGGGGCCCTCTTACTAAGACTTCGCTATCCGTCCGTCTTCTGTCCGTCACCAAGCTCTATCTCAAGAACCGTGATAGCTAGAGAGTTGAAATTTTCACAGATTTTAACAACATATTACGTAAACCTACTAAAAACATAAATAAGTAAATATTTTTAGTACGTACTTATGTTCAAAGAGGATATAATCACTACGTTTTCTTATGTTTTTGAGAAATTTAGGTTATTTTCATGTTTACAATTTTTTAGGTAGTATTTTTTTTTATACTTCTAAAGGGGCAGGCAAAAGGCTTAAAGGCTTAACTCGAGCCGCGTTCCGATATACGCTACATAAATTGATGTATTTAAATACAACAACGTAATCGCGAACATAGAATAACAAATACAAGTCACACTATTTCACAATAATTGAACACACAATTTATATTTTTATCACTTTAGTATTCGATTTCTTAAATAAGTTTTTAATATTTACTCACTTACCACCATTTTGTGAAAAGGAACGGTGTTTCGAACGCTGAACGAACAAAAGAATGGTTTGTTTCGAGTTTGCTATCTATTGTCTATGGTTGCGACTAAAACCATGGATCTTCTGGTCCTTGGTCTATTTACTTTTTGTAATAAGAATCAATTTTAAACCAAAACTAACACAAAAACCTAGATCTTTTAGTACAGGTTTAAACTATGGTTTTGCAGTTTTTTTGTAATAAGAGGGCGTTGTTTTCTTTTCTAGATTAGCTGGTCCCTAGCAGCCTGGTGCGGTCCCCGAGGTGTTTGGGCAGCTAGAGTAGCAGCTGGAGCAGGTGGGGCAGGTGCATTGGCGCTAGCTCCGCTCTACTGTGCGGAGATTGCTCCTAGAACTAGAGGCCTGGCAGCTATGCCAGCTTTGATGTGCAGGTTAGATAGTTTTAGGTACTCATGGACCTAGTAAGTACAGGTTGTGCAGCGAATGGTGAGCGCTGGCGGAAATTTGTGGGGATGGTTTGCGCATGTACAATCGCGCACAGAATTATTACAGCCAAACCGTCATACTTTGTTTACATACCGTATATGATTTTGCTCAACCAGAAAAACATTCATTTATATACTATTACTATTAAACACTTTAAACAGTATATTTATTCACTGTAATTTACACTATTAAACTATAGATAGACTACTAATATGGAACTCAAATTAAATAAACATATTTTTTGGTATCTTTTAATGTAATTACCTTTTAATGAAACAACTACCTATTGACTACTGATCTTCTATTGATCGATAATCTGTCACTGTCACTTTAAACTGTCAGATTGCTATCAAATCTATATTTTCTATGGTTTTTGGCGCGAACTTCAAACCACGGAACTAATACTGTCCTGTACATTTACTGAACAAAGGTACGAACATGGATTTCTATGCCTGCACCAATGATTACCAGTTTTTCTGTATAAAGTTGAATTTTCGATCTGGGTAAAGTTAGCTACGCGGCTGCAATGTTAACCGAGTGATGGTAAATTTTTATGTGCGCGACAGTACTTAGACGTGCGGGAGCGGGACAGAGCGCGGCTAAAGACGTGTGTGCGGAACAGAGAGCTATGATGTGAGCAACTGACCCTCCCTTCGCTCCTGTCCCCCCGCCCAAACAGACCTAAAAATTGACTTCTGCGCATACCCCTTCCACTTTCCGCCAGCGCTCACCATTCGCTGCACAACCTGTAGAATTTTTTTAAGTTGGTCTCATAAAAAAGGTCCGGACATTTAGTATGGGAGCTTATTATAGTGATATTTTGCGCGGTGCATTTTGAGACCCATGCCACTCGATATAGGGCATTGCAGTGAACAAATTATGTCTTCACACCGAACCCTAAAAGCGTGTCGGACACGGCGCGGTGCATTTCGAGACTCATTCGTATCGATAAAGGGCATTACGGCGAACAAATAATGCGTATACACTGAATCTCTAAAGCGTCTAGGAAACGTTTTTAAGGTATTTTAAGTCGCAATGCCTGTTGTGTCTTTGATGAAGATCTGATGGAGATCTTTACAGTGATAAGCCGTAAAGCTCCTCAAGTTTCTTCTACCCGTCTTCTCATTGGTGCATGGGCGCGTTTCAAAGGCACACATCCTAACTAACTTTTAAAACTGATTCCAAATGATTGAAGATTGTTGACTTTAAGTTTGTATTTTTTAGGTTCACAAAACCTAAAAGACTTTTAAACTAGTTACTTCATATTACAGTTGCGGTATACTATTCGCGTACGCAGCTGGTGGGGTGTTGTCTGCGCACGCGCTGTCACTTTCAATGGCGGTACCACCGTCAGTTCTGCTTATATCGTTGATGTGGTTGCCTGAGACGCCCTCATTTCTTATCAGTATTGGAAGGATACAGGTAAATAAGAAAACAACTTAGTTTATAAGACGACGAACTTGACGCCTATTCAAGACTGGCCGTACATCGCTATTGTCTGGGGTGTGTTTAGAGATGAAAGGGAGAGACCTTCTTACCCGATTGCGCGACGCAAAGGAGTGGTAATGTTTTTATCAGTATATGTATGTATGTTTGTTTCTTTGTGGCACTCTAGAGGCCCGATTTTGATAATTAGCACGTCTTGGATATTAATTTTATAACTTTACTGGCAAATTTGGAAATATTTTTGTAAAAAAGTTTGTAATACACATTTTTTTATCAGTTTATGTTGACACATTGCAGGGCAACACCTTTGCCCTGCAGTGGGACAAGAAAAGTGGATTTGTTTACAAGTCTGTCTGTCCTGGGCAAAATAGATTTCCAAAAATTCTCATCAAAAAGTCACAAAAAGTTTCATAATAAACTTTTTTGAAGTTGTTCTTCTTATCTTTTCTTTCAGGATGCTGCCGAAATAATCTGCTGGTTTGACGGTTCAGATTTCAGAGAAGACCTGACTGACGTCATAGAGCAGCAGGAGGTTCGAATTAGGTACTGGCCCAGCCCATTGATATTTGCCTCTAGGAATTTTAACTTCTTCCACAATTCCTGGTTTGGATTTAGTAATTAACAGTTCTTATGTTTTCTGGTACCCCAGGACCTCTGACTTCTACGGTAGGAGGAAGCAGATAAGACGGCAGGATTCCGACACATTCCAGCCGATGTTGAAGCGTAGCAGTGGATTGGACTCCACCTCCAATTCGGAGAAGAAGGCTGAGAAGACAGAGATTTCCGCTTGCAGGGAATTGTGTAAGTGACAACCCTTACAAAAGACAGGTCTATTTGGAAGTCTCCAAGTGACGTATGAACACTGAACTGTTTCTTTTAGACGCTGGTGCTACATCTTATACTGCATCGTCACTTACCATCAGCTGGATAGTGATCACCTGATGGTAAGTGACGAAGAGGGAAAATAATATGGTTTAAGATGTAGCATACTTGCTTAGATTCGATTTACCTCCGATTTTAAAACCACTATATTTTTATGCATATCACGAATACATAGCCTTACAGCCTATGTTCTCACTTAATAAAAGCTACGGTGTAGATAAAAGCTATGGCTAGAGGAATAACTGGTAAACAATATCTATACATAATATTATAAAGCTGAAGAGTTTGTTTGTTTGTTTGAATCTCAGGAACTGCTGGTTCGAATTGAAAAATTCTTTTTCATTACTCATACTCCGAAAGTAGGTCTAAATATGCCTGAAGAGCGTGTAGAAAATAAAATTTCCAGCCCTAGGGCTTTACGCTTTCACTGACAGCTGTCATGTCAAATTATGGCTTCGCACGACTTGTGCAATCTGCATGTAGCCAGTATCAGTATCATTACGCATTAGGAACTTCAAAAACCTAACCTCCTTGCTTTTTTTTTTACACCAAAGAATAATACTTATGGCTTGGCACGGCTCATGCATACTGCCAGAGTTTAGTACTAAGTAACTTTTTTCTCAGTAATCAAATTCAAGTAGTTCAAAGTTCAATATTTAGTTCAAGATATCTTATTTAATAAAATAAATGTAAAGACGAAAATGGTCAAATCGACCTATGACCATGCTACGCCGCCCGCCCGCGCCCTGTCGATGTTGCTGATGTCGTACGTTGAGTAAAAAAAAACTGATGGGAAATGCTAGCATTTCCAAATTATTTTAAACGTTTTAATTAGTACTATTTTTTCTTATTTTATTATGTTTTTGTGTTAAGTTTAATCTGGTTTTTCATTTATGATTGTGTATTTTGTGTAAATAACATTTTCTAGACAAACCGTGTTACAAAAACTGTAAGTTAAATCTACGGACTTCGCTTCATTTCCCAATGTTGGATTAACTCATTATTAAAAACTTCTTCGGTAAGTACCGCCGTATTTAAGTATTGAATACAAATAGCAGAAACCTAAAAAAACACTACATAATGTATAACCTCTTTGATCCCAACCTTGTAAGAGGATCAGGTAGTATGGACACATGAGTACCTACTCATGTGGTATGGAGTCTCATATGATAGCCTCATTCACTTTCGTTGTTATGAAGAATTTTATGTATTATTCGTAATGAAAAGCACAGTGTTTACCTCGGGTGAAAGACTCATTAAGTCCCTCGAACTATTAGCGCCCTCGCTACGCTCGGGCGCCAAACTCCGTCTCGGGACTTGTAATGAGTGACTTTCACACCTTGGATAACAATGTACTATTTGTGTTGGATAGTCCATTTATCGAGGAAGGTTATAGGCTACTTTTTATCCCAATATTCCCACGGGATCGGGAGTTACGCGGGTGAAACTGCGGAGCGCAGCTAGTACTTAATATTATTATTAATAATTATATCTAATAAGTGTATTTAATATGTACATTTATATTGTTTTATCTACTTAACCTAAGTTATAAATATTTATGGTTATTTATTTTACTATGGTATATTTTCTTTTTGTGACATTTTCTTCTTGCTGGCTCTGCTCGCGGTGCGAAACGTCATCCGTTAAGGGTCCTGCCGGAAGACCAGCGGCTGCATCAACTCAATGTTGTTGCAGCTATTTTTTGCTGAGGCAGAGCCTTTTTGGAGGCACACGGCTCCTTAGACCCTATTTTTAATCAAATACTTTTTTGTTAATTATTTTCTTTCTACTGTATTTTCTGAATTGTCTGTCACTCTATCTTATACTTTTTGGACCTTGTACCTATTCTTATAATTTCCTGTCTTTTTATCATATTCTTTTGTTTCTTATTGTTATACATTCTATGTTTTGTTTTGTCAACAACTATCAACTGTGCTAAATATGTTTTTGTCGTGTGCTTGTCCAAATAAATGTTTTTCTATTCTATTCTATTCTATTCGTTTGCATTACGGATAAAGAATATCATAGCAATAACTCCGCGAGAGTATTGCTTTTCTTGATCAATACTTGTATAGAACTCAAGGTAATTATTATCGTCTGGTTCCAGTCCGTCACCGACGCTGTCGACGGGCACTCGTCTCTTGCGCAGTGGTAGTGTTAGCAGCTGCAGGCACCGGCGTCGGCGCAGTCAACAGCTTCGCAGCCGCTCTAGTGCGGCATTCGAGCCACGCTGTGCCACATCTTAACATTACTGCTTATAACTTTACATTATACAATGGGTAAGATTTTATCACATATTTTAGACTAGAGGTTAGCATTTCAAGTGATATCGTGCCAATTCTCGGACCTACACATGGGTTTCAAATGCCTGTTATTTCACCGTTTTCAGGACATTACCACGACCGTTGTTCGAAACTTCAGAAGCGGGTGCTATCCTTTGTGGAACTGCTTTAGTTTTAGGAGCAGCTGTCGCCACTTTCACTGTCGACAAGCTTGGAAGAAAGGTAACGTCAAATATTACAACCTGGATCACTTGCATAGGTTCCTGAAGTCTAATGCCATCCATTGATTTCCAGATGCTGTTGCTCTGGTCCTGTGCAGGCATCACGTGCTGCCTTGCGGTCCTCGGCGTGTACTGCGACCCTCGCATACACATGCACTCCTGGTACTCCCACCGATTGTGGCCTTACAAAAAAACGCACAATTTGAAAGAACAAGAGATTGTGCCCCAAAATTTGACCACAGAATACTTTAGTAGTGATTTTATTTTGAAAAATTTGAGTGACATAGCAGAGTTTAGAGTGAGTGAGAATGTGACGCAGTTGTTGAATTTGACCGAGTATAATGATGATAAGACGATGGTTACTCCGATGGTGTTGCTGTCATTTGTGCTGTTCTTGTACAACGTTGGGCTGGGATCGGTGCCTTATGTGCTGATGTCGGAAATGTTTTCGATAAATGTGAGTATTACATCTATGAACTACCTTTGAACGGAATAGTTTATGCCAACAAAAACGGAAGCGGAAGTCAATTTCCAAGTATCTTTCCCAGTAGAGACAGGTGGAAAAATAATAAACCATTCTTATCCCCATACGTTGGTAGGGACTACAGTTACTGCACTAGCCCGAAACTCTTCAGACAAACTGCCTATGGAAGACATACAGCTAAAAACCACTGGATCTAGAAACACTGAGTTCTGCACAGGGTACTTAAATGTCCCATAAATGAGAATCGATCATCAAAAATAATAGAATTACCTTATAAAAAAAACATAAACGCGACGATCACAACTCGTATCCTCTTTTTTACGAAGTCGTCTGAAAAAACATTGGTAAATCTTTGTTCCAGGTCCGAAGCCTTGCATCCAGCTTGCTCATATCCTGGATGTGGCTCTGCAGTTTCCTCTTGCTCCGCTACTACGGCATCATAGCGATGACCATAGGCCTCCATGGAACCTACTACATATCTGCCATCATCACTCTCTTAGGAGCCTTGTACATTCTGCTTGTCATCCCCGAGACGAAGGGAAAGTCTCAAGAGCAGATAGACTTGGTTCTTGATGGACCGTTATTAGTACTTGGTAGAAAATTAAAGAATCGACGATGACATATTGACAATAATGTTTTTTTAAATGATAAATAGTTTTTGGAAATAAATTCACACCTGAATACTTGAAAGGCTACTTATCTTAAGTGGCGATTAAATTGACATTTAATATTTAGGGGCCCCTAAGTCCCCTAAGTCGTTAGAGTATTCGGCCATCAGTGTGTTAAAGTAAACTATAGGTCAACTTCTTCGTTATTTTCAATATTAAGGTTATCTAAAATGAGATATTTACCATATTTGTTATTTTTGTTTTGTTGATATCGATGTTTTGGTACCGTTGGACATATTATTAGCCAAAAACATAGATAATATCCCGTTTACAAAAACTTTTTTGTATTTTTTGTTATTTTCGTGTTTTGAAATTGTTGACAAATATGGATTATGTATTATGAACTTTAGTAGTTATAACTAATATAAACTTATTTTTATAAAATTACAGACTTTTTATATTACAATAAACCAGATTATCAAATTATTTAGGTACGTTGAAATTGTACTGAGAAATTAGAATTAAGATAATATCATATTTTCATAGAATTAGTTTAGTTAAGTATCTATTTGTTATTTTTAAGACAATTTGGACCAAATATTTTGAAAAATCAATGTGAATACTCAATTCATTTTTTTTATAAACTAGTTCCGACCCTCAATAGATGGCGGGCTTCTAACCAATGTTGTCTCTTAACTAGCTATTTTTTTATTTTTCCCTGTCAAGAAAGGCAAAGACCGCTGAGTCCATTACAAACTTAGTCGATTTACACTGGTTTTATCTCTTTTTTTACTTTATTTGATGTAAATGCTGCTGCCATCTATCGGGGCATCTGGAAGTAGTTCTGTGTTTACTTAATAAAAAAAGATTAAGAATAAGGTGTTCAATGGAAAATGGTCCTAGACGGTATGAAAGAAGTGGTATTTGAAATGAAAGTATTAGGATATCATAAATTATAGGATAAGTGTGGTATAGTTATTGCCAAAGTACCTACTCTGTGGAACAATGAAGGTACCACTGATGTATGGATGCGTAAAGGGTTACGTTGTCCGACTTTTCCGACTTTATATGAAATTAGCTATGTACATTTATGTCATCCTAGTCACTCAGAAAAATGTTATTGTCTAATTTAGGTGAGAAGAAAATTATTTTAGCCAAATTTTTATTAGGAATAAAGCCTAGCGCAGGCAGTAATTGTTCAATCCACTGTTGTGTGTGCGCAAGGCTTAATAGTTTTGTATGAATGAAAATAAAGTGCTTTATGTGTCAAAATGTCTAGTTTCCTTGGTACGTTCGTGCTGATCAAACTTTCTGGTCAAACAAGTTTGTCCAAAAGGAATAAATTTCCTCGTAGTCAAAAACTAAGTGGTTAACAAAATGCGATTTCTTCGGTAGGTGAGTTTATTTATCCACAATTAACTCTTATACTATATTATGTGCACCTAGTAGGTAGATAAAATGTTTAACGATGATCCAATCACGATGTTTTGATGTTTGTTGTTCATGATTAAAAAGAAAACAAAATGTAAAAAAACTCATTTTTTTAATCAAAATAATAATATTATCAATACAGATAGAGTCTTTACCTTAAATTAATGAATCTACTTATCATCGCAATATTCTTAACAACAAAGGGGTTGTAACATTCTGGCATAGTAAACCTTCAGCCATTTTTTTAAATCACATTTCGACTCTATGCTATAGAAGACTAATACAACCAACAAATAATGCCATGTAGCAAAGTCTAGTAAAGAGTCATGTTTGCCTGTTAAAATAATAATAATTGCAAATGAATATATTAATCCTCTTAATTATTTATTTATCACTATCATCACTTCGCGGTTTCGCCCGCTTTACTCCCGATCCCATGGGAATATCAGGATAAAAATTAAACTATGACAATCCCAATGAATAAATGTGTTATCATACCAAGTTTCATCAAAATCGGTCCAGTAGTTTCAGAGCCTATTCAATTCAAAAAAAGAAACAAATCTTTCGTCTTTGTAATATTATTAGGAGTATAGATCAAATACCAGACAAACCTGACTACCTTTACGAGTTTTGTTACATTTTGTTGTTTATAAAGGGTGGTCGCGCAAATAAATAAAAAAAAACAAAAGACTGAGGCGACTAATAATACCAGTATTCATACTTATAAAATGTTACTACTCCTTTTCTTTCACAAAATTTTACGTGATAACGTCCTATAAAATGAAAAACAATTAATTAAACTCTTTTGTATCGTTGACTTTAACACGTTGCTATGGTTACCATATCAATAGCTTGACATTTTTTGTGAGTGCATTTCGGTGTTCATTGATTAATAAGACGTTATCATGTCAAAAACACAATGAGATTCTAGAATCTTACGAATTCTTTTTGTATATATTATACATCAATTTGAAAAAGGCACATAACGGCAACTTGCTTCAATTTATACCATTTTAAAGATATCCAATATCTTTTTGGTCTTTGGTAATGGATTTTCGGATGTTTTTCCTATAAATAATTATAATCTAAATATTCATCACAGCCTTACTAGTCCCTGGTTAATATCATCATACAATTTTTGATTTAATGGCACATACTCTCCCGTTTTCTGATCTAAGAAATACATAGGGTCTTTATGACCGCTTAGATTGTAGCCCTGTTCCATTAATTCCTTCTTTTTCAGCTTAAAAGTGGCAGTTAAAGGTGTTTCAGGCAATATTCTGATGAATAAAGGCCTGGCGTAAACTGGTAGAGATGTTTTGAGGCCTTTAGCTAGAAGGGGGAGGTCTAGTTTCTTTTCCGGGTCCGATATTGCTGCCATGCCAGCTTTGCCTTCGACGTGTGGTATCTGTGAAGAGATGTGCTAGTGGTTTATGGGTGCCTGGTAGTTTTTATTATTAAAAACCAAGAATGGCACTGTTTTAGACCTTTATCTAAGTCTTTTTTTCCCGACTACGGCAAGCCATAAGGGTTTTGACCTGTATGTATATTCATCTGTTCCCATCTAACTTCAAAACTACTAACTATAATTTATTACAGTTTTTAAATACACTAGATTTGCATTTAAAAAGGCACTTACCGGAACTCCAAAAACTACAGCATCTTTGAGCCCGACTAGGGAACTGATGACTCCTTCAACTTCTGCTGTTGAAACGTTTTCACCACGCCATCTGCACCAAACGTTTTCATTTATTCATATCACATAATAAAAGTTAAGAAACTGTCAGACAACGTAAAGTTAAGCCTAGTGCTAATTTGTAAGAAGACCCGCGGTGTCACTCGCGTTGATCATGTTGGAATAACTGACGAAACTCCAGCACAAGAAACTACTCAAACGTTCATATTTCTTGACGCAGTAGTATTTGCTGACAAAATTTAATTAAAAACTTTTTTATAAAGTACTAGCTGCGCCCCGCGGTTTCACCCGCGTAAGTCCGATCTTTCTCACCGTTTAAACCTTCCCTAGACCTCCACGAATAATTCAAGACCAAGATAAGATAAATCCGTTCAGCCGTTCTCGAGTTTTAGCGAGACTAACGAACAGCAATTGATTTTTATATATATAGACTAGCTGCGCCCCGCGGTTTCACCCGCGTAAGTCCGATCTTTAAATTCTCACCGTTTAAACCTTCCCTGGACTACAACAAACACAACAAAAAAAGAATTGGCCAAATCGGTCCAGCCGTTCTCGAGTTTTAGCCAGACTAACGAACAGCAATTGATTTTTATATTATAGACTAGCTGCGCCCCGCGGTTTCACCCGCGTAAGTCCGATCTTTAAATTCTCACCGTTTAAACCTTCCCTGGACCTCCACGAATAATTCAAGACCAAGATAAGATAAATCCGTTCAGCCGTTCTCGAGTTTTAGCGAGACTAACGAACAGCAATTGATTTTTATATATATAGAAGATTAGGTACTTGGACAGGGTGGAAGTCACTTAACAGACTAAGGACTCAGATTGGTCCCTGCATATTGAACTTGGTAAGATGGATCAATCCATGTAAAATTCAGTGTAACTCCGGGGCTCCTGAGGAAACTATGCTGCAGTGCTTATCCTGTCCTTCCAGCTATAATATCTTTACGTTAGCTAACCTATTGGTAGCTAATAACATCGCCAAAGACCTGGCAGCACACTGGAGTGGGCGGATCTGACCCTACTTAATCACTTCCCATTTAATTTGTGCTATCAATACTAGGAAGAAGGTACCTAATGAATGGTAAGCTATCATGGTAAGTGTATGGAATCAGTTGCCTGCGTCTGTCTTTTCTGAAGTAAACAATTTGAGGGTCTTCAAGTCGTGAGTGAATAGGTATCTTATAGGAAAGCGTGCTACATCATAGGCCACATCGTCAATTATTATCAGGCAGGTGTGATAATGGTCAAACGCTGAAATATCAAATGTAAAAAAAGAACTATTTGAGTTGATATTACCATTTTGCATAATTTGATACGTTGCTCCATAGCAATAACGGTAATGTGACATGACGTCACACTTTTTTGTGAGTGCAGGTGTTCATCTATTTATAAGACGTTATCACGTCAAAAATTTAAAGTAAACAAACCTAAAAGTGTCTCCAGTCCTATCTTTAAAGTAGAAATATCCGAAATGGTCCATAACGAGTATATCTCCAGTGTTGAAATAGCAATCGCCTTCGACTCTCACATTTCTAACCATCTTCTTCTCTGATGCGGTCTTATCTGCGTATCCAGCGAAGGTAAGGATCGCTTTCCTTGGGTCTATTTTGCCAAGTAGTAAACCTGAAGAAGAAAAAGCAGGTTAAGGCATGATTCTCATTAGACCAGGTCGAGTCTGAAGCAGAGAGCATTATCCTTAAGCAGGAAATTCTATTAAATTGTATAATAGTGAGGTTTCTTAAAGGGAAAATGGCTAGATTTTGTATGTCAACAGTTTTTTACCAGGTTCATGTGGTCCGCAACTAATACACCTTCCATTGCTGTCTCTGAGAATTTCTCCGGTTATTTCATCACATCTGAAAATATATTATTACCATAAAAAATCAGAAATTAATTAGAAAATGGAAAACTCAGAATTCTATAAGTTGTTCATAACTTACTTGACTAAAGTTAACGGATAAATTGAAGACACCAGTCGACTCAAAAAACCAATGGCTCCAACTTTGGAATCCAAATTAACTGTAACAATAATTAAATAACAAATAATTTCAATGAAAATTTTACACGAAGCAAAATATAATCTTTTCTGAAGACCAGAAGGAAATGACACTATTTCAACGTACTAGGCAACTATGAATAGGTAGAAGTTGATCTTACCAAGATTACTATTCCCCTCAGTAGCTCCATAAAACTCCAGAACTCGCTTGATATTGAACCTCTGAACGAACTCTTTCCAAATCTGCGGCCTTAGTCCATTACCAAAGATGACCTTCACATTGTGAGCGCGGTCGTTTGCACCAGGAGGGACAGAGAGCAGGTAGCGGCATATTTCACCAATATATTGAGTAGCCTGAAAAAGTAAAGAGACTAATGTAGTAAATAAAAACAGTTTTAAAAAAACCGCCCAAGTGCGAGTTGGACTGTCGCACGAAGGGTTCCGTATCATTATATTCTGTTTTTAGTATTTATTGTCATAGCGGTAACAGAAATACATCGTCACTGAAAATTTCAACCGTCTAGCTATTAAGGTTTATGAGATACAGCCTGGTGACAGACAGACAGACGAACAGTGGAGTCTTAGTAAAAGGGTGTCGAATCGTCGCAAAGAAATTGTCTAAGCAGCGGATGGTCTAAAGCTGATGTCGTCATAAATGCAGGTGATCTAAACTTCAATTTCGTCTAAGATAGGGGGTAGTTTAAACAAAGTTTTCGTTATCAATCAGCTAGGTCGTAGGTATACAATTTAGTTTCATCTAACTAAACGAAGGAATAGTCTAAAATTTCGACGTCACAAAAAACGACAGAAACAAAACATTAGTATCTATTTGATATTTACCGTGCACCCATACTTAGCAGCGTCACTCCAATAGTTGCTAGCAGAGAACTTCTTCCTCAACACCACAGTGCAGCCCAGGATGATGGCCTGGCCAGCACCTAAGACGCCGCCAGCTGTGTGGTGCAGCGGCAGCGGGTCGTAGATCACGTCAGAAGACGTTAGAGATGCAGAGTTGTGGACTCCGAGAGGGATTAGAAGATACCTGTCAAATTGACGATGAGTTTTAATGAATACTAGCTGTTGCACGCGACTTCACACGCGTGGTAGATTTGTTTTATATTCTAAAACCTTGCTCTTGAATCACTCTATCTTCTCTATATATATAAAATTCTCGTGTCACGGGGTTCGAACTTGAACTCGTCCGAAACGGCTCGACCGATTCTCATGAAATTTTGTGAGCACATTCAGTAGGTCTGAAAATCGGCCAACATCTTTTTTTTTTTTTTTTTTGAAGTGAAAACTTCTTTAGCGGCGTTGAGCACTTTTTCTGTAATGGGTATAAAATCTTAAACTCGCGTCAGGACACGTGACCTGATCGAAAAAGCGTAAGACGGATGGAGAGTAGACAGCTATCCCCTCTCTACGGCGCGGCGAAAATGTATGCCTGGGCCTACTGTTTTTAATTTGGCTGTGAGTGTATTAAGACGTACATATGGTATTTTTTAACGGACGACTATTGACGGACGACAAATGTCGGACGACTATTGACGGATGACAAATGTCGGACGACTATTTGTCGTCCGACTATTTTTTTTTTTTTTTTTAAATAGCAAAACAACGTTTGCCGGGACAGCTAGTCTATCAAAAAAATCAGCATCAAAATCCGTTGCATAGTTTTAAAGATCTAAGCATATTTAGGGACTTTGTTGTATACTATGTAGTGGTTTTAATCTCCATAAATATTTGAGCACAAAGGGATCCCCAACAATTTACTGCAATCTCGAGGTACAATTCTGTTCATCACTTCGAATATCCCCATTCAATCTTCATTAATTTTTATAGGACAACCTGTGAGATATTCCCTTTCAAACAAACAAAAAATCCAAATCGGTTTAGGCGTCTTCGAGTAATCGGGTAATCGGGAGTAAAAAACATTTAAAAAAAAGATCCTGACGCATTGGAAACCCCCTCCTTTTTTAAGTCAGTTAAATATGGGTTTTAAATTATTGAAAGGGTAGTGTGTATACTAACTCTTTCATTAATTACCCAACCCATTAGCCATTAATTAATTTAACGGGGCATAAACCCATTAATTAATTGAACGGGGCTGGTTTTAACAGAAACTAATTATTGGTATAAATAGTAAAATTCTATTTGCTATTTTTACGGCACAGCTCCGCTCTAAACCAAATGAATGTTGAAATCTTATTGGATGGGGTTACGACATTTTTAGCACCTCTTTCTGTTACTTGATAAATGAGTCTTACTTACCTAATATTCGTTATAATAGCAGCCTTAGGAAACCCAGTCGTCCCACTTGTATAGATATACAACAGTGTGTCCCTTGGCTTTGCCTGCACCACTTCAGTAAACGGCTCTGACGTCATCAGCTTTAACTCTGACCCTAAAGGTATGGTGTCCAGTAGGGAAGTAGCGCTGTCCCGCTCTGGCGAGTTGTATTGGAACAGTGGCATGTCTGGTATCTCTTTCTGGATTTCTTTTATAGCTGGAATTTGAGACAGAGAACTAATTAAAATGCTTTGTCATCGGAACTGAAGCAACATACAAAAATTCAACTCCGTAGGATTCAATCTATTATTTTTGTTTTGCTCGCCAGGGAGGTAAACCAGTGACTAGATTCAGTGAGGTCGGACGGGTGTGATTAGGGCGCAATAAGTCCAGTTTTTGTATGGCAATTGCGACCTAATCACACATACCGGACGACTTAAACCTTAACGAATCGAGGCAAAGGCCTGATCGTCATGTTCCTTTCCTTACCCTTCCTCTAAAATTCTCTCCATTCTTGCTAACTTACCATCAGTCAATTCATCACCAAACACAACAGCCTTGCAACCAGCTATCCTCAAACAGTGCACCAACTGCGCACCCCTCAAGTTGGTATTCACCAACGCCGTGGTCACCTTCAGCTTGGCGAGCCCTAACCAGATGCAAAGGTATTCCGGAGCTGTTTCCATGAAGAGGGCGATGACTTCGCCGGACTTGAAGCCTTGGCGTTTGAAGTACCAAGCTATTCGATCGCTTAGTTCATTGCACTGGAAGACAAAATGAATTTTTGAAGAAGACTTCAATTTCTGAGTTTTTGAAGTGCAAATATTAACAAAAATTGACAAGAGCACAAGATATGGGAGCTCCTCTGATAAGTTCATAGAACTTGTGTTAAAGGAGTCCCCTCTTTGCTGTGGCCTGTAATATAAATGGCGGCGTTGCAATCAGAATGATCACAAGCCTCAACTCAAGCATAAAATTCTGCAGCTGTGAACGTAGGAATCTATTGCCTGGACCAATCGTTTACGCTTAATGTTGGATACGTGTTGCTTGCAGCAAGTCGAAATAAAGCGTCTATAGTTTAAAGATCCAGAACCTTTTGAGTTTAGTGCTTGAGGCTTCATAATACTGAACTAACCTCTCTAAAGGTAAGAGCTCTATCCCCCATAATAAAAGCTTTCTTCTCAGGGTACATGTTGACAACCTGTGCCCATCTGTTGACTACGGTGATGCCTTGCTTCTCCCATATCCAGATTCTGAACATGGTTGCTAAGAGAACTCGTAGACCTCTGAAAAGAGAATAACTTAGTTAATGAAATAATTGATAAACAAAGTAATAAATACCGCAAAACAAGGTTCCGATACTGGCGATATGCTCTTCTGAATCTTTTTCTAACAAAGGTTAGATCTTGTTTCTCGAACGTACCTATCTTCTATGAAAGCATGCTACATCTTCGACAGCACCGTCACTTTCCATCGTGTAAAATAGTGGTCAAACGATGATCTATCTATTCTGTACTTAATAAAGATGAAAAATTTGATGTTTTGTTTGCTCCGAAACTACTGGACCGATTTTGATGAAACTTGGTATGAGAATACATTGATTCATTGGAAGTAACATAGATTACTTTTTATTCCGATTCCTACAGGATAGGGAGTTACGCGAGTGAAAACGCGAACCACTGGTAGTTGTGCTGAGATTCTGGCAATCTAATTATCTGACCTACTCAGCAACCGAACAAATAAGAAATCACTTTTTCAGATTTTGACCCAAAATGTAAATTTACTTTCTTCTTTTCTGACATCTCCCGCCTAAATCGTTTATTTTAAATATTTAAACATATATCGTAAACGCCTAATTACTATCGCATTAGCTTATTTTAAAGTGAGTTGTGACTGCTTGTTGGAATTTTTTTAAATTATGATGTTTAAAAATTCCACAGGAGTTCTTCAATAGTATAAGAGGAGGGTTATACAACGAATGACGTAGTACAATCATTCAATAATCGAGACCTTTACACTGATGCCGTGATGAGCCGCTTCCGGCTTTGGGAGTGATCATGGTCATTGAGATATATTTTTTAGGATTCCGTATCTTAAAAGGTAAAAAAAGAACCCTTGTGCGTGTGTCATCATCGATTTTTTTAGGATCGGGTGGATCTAGCAAGTTGACAATACCAGATACTGAGGTCTATAGTCCCTATAAGTGTATAAAAATTAAGATCATGAGTCAACACGATTTTTATTATGGCTTATGATTTGTCCCAAAAAATTTAGTACTTGGGTTCGAATTAAAACTTGGAGTAATTTGTACTAGTTGAAAACTAAAGCAAATTTTCTTAATTTTTAATGCCGGGTCATTACTTTGTAATAAAGGGTGAACTGAACAGATCAGCCCATTTTTTTATTTTAAATTTTTCGTAAATATTTACAAAAATAATAGGTAATCGAAAAGGTCTATTATTATATTATTTCTCAATTGCTAAAAGCTTGACTAGACCTTGAAACTTTCTTAAATATTGCAATTTACAATACTTGAGTGCAATAACTCAATATTTCAATTTGGGTAGTTGCAAATTACTATAATTAAAAAATACTATTATGTACATTATTGTTCCGAATATTACAAAAAAGTAACATTTTGATTTTTAAATGGAACATTTATGCGAAAAACTAAAAAAAAAACGAATTTTGGCGGACCAGTTAAGCCAAAATATCCTTAAATTAGATTCAATTCGTTTCACTTGTAACAGGCAAACATAACATACAAAGAGGTTACACGTGTTAGCTGATCACCGTACATGTTTGTCCACCTGACAGGACACGCATCCCGTGCCAGCCGGTCCAAGGTCCATAGAATTGCTAACAACTCACAATAGAGTTAGAGTATCAGTGCATCCGGTGACATCGATTCACACCTATTTGCTACAGAGGTTGCTAAGTTGTTATTCAATGATTCAACATAATAATATTGCCCTTTTTTTATCTAAGCTATACCACCCTCTCAGCTTAGTTGACCGTGTGTTGAGGAAAAAACGTCAACTAAGATGTTTTCCGGGCATATAATCATAATATATATATATAATATGTTTCCAGGAGTATAAAAATGGTAAGAGTAATTAAATGTTGTGACCGAATACGCAAACTGTTCACATACCTTTCACGCAAAAACTACTGAACCGATTGCGATGAAACTGAGTATGTAGATAGCTGGAGAACTGCATTAACCTATAGGTTACTATTTATCCCGATATTCCCACGGGAACGTAGGTGAAACCGCAGGACGCAGCGAGTCTACAGTGTCTACACAAATGTAATAAATAGGAAAGATATTTATTATTGTTTTTGTTTGTAACTAAAATGCTCCGAAACTACTAAACCGATTATGATTAAACTTGGTATGCGGATACATTGATTCATTGGAAATAAGATAAGGTACTTTTATCCCGATATTCCCACGGGTTCGGGAGTTACACGGGTAAAAACGGAGGCTCGAAGCAAGTTATTGGTAAGTTATCAAGTTATCCGCGCTGGCGCCATCGCCCGCGATCATGGTCATCTAGGTATTTTTATTGTCACGCAATCTTAGACAATTGCTTGATTACATACCAGAGGATCATAACAAGTAATTAAAACGAACTCAGCCTCGCGCGGTTTAAAACGTATTACGTGGGAATACAACGGGAGAATGCAATGGAATCTTGAATAGATGGAATTGATAACTTGGTTTCATTAATAAACAGATACACTTCTATCATACTAATCCTATTAAAGTAAATTATGAGGTTTTGGTGTGAACGAGAAAACAACTTGTCGTGCTGCAGTTTTATTTGCATGAAACATATTTGTAAACAGATTTGAATTGTATAATACTAATAAAATATTATTCAATTTAGTTCCGTGAAAATGCATAAGTGTAGTTAACTGCAGACTTTTCTCGTTGCCTCCAAAATCTTCTGCAAGGATAAAAAAGTAGCCACCCGCTTTACTGACAAACTGTGACGACTTTGACTATCTTGGAACACTTCAAGCCCGAATTTAGAAAAATCGGGCCATGATGCAAAATATTACTTAACTAGCGACCCGCTCCGGCTTCGCACGGCTATATTATACTATATTATACATAAAAACCTTCCTCTTGAATCACTCTATCTATTAAAAAACCGCATCAAAATCCGTTGCGTAGTTTTAAAGATTTAAGCATACATAGGGAAATAGGGACAGAGAAAGCGACTTTGTTTTATACTATGTAGTGATAATGGCTATATTCAGAAGTCGTGCGAAGCCATAATTGATAAAAAAAAGCGAATCATAACATCCCAGTGGTTTCATTGTTTGTTGAAGAATGTCGTACTTCGGACCGCGAGGTACCAGGGTGCTATAACACGGTAGGACATGTGACACCGAATGCACCCGACCTATGATAACTCCGCTTCCGATATTCGAGTGTTGCGGTCAACGTATGGATTATTACCCATTTCACGAGAACTGTGAGAATTCATTGTTGAGAAAATATTGATAAACAAACACGCATATAAAACGAATTGAAGATTGTATCATGAGGGGTTAAAATATTATTTTAAACCCAGGGCCCTGATCTGTAAGACTATTTGATGATGTCGATCGCGAAATACGACTTCAGAAAAAGCGTTTATTTACCACACAAAATAAATAAATAATGATTTATTCAGTATAAATAGTTACAATATTTAGTTACATCTGTCTCTGAACGAATAGATTATACTATAAGGATACAAAAACCACTAACGGACTAAGGCCCGTATTCCAAAAGACGAATCAGATCAATGTTCACTTAAAACTACTCTTGAAAACGAATCCAGCCTTGACATTAGTTCGTATTCTGAAAGGCATCTTAAGTTTGACTCAGCTGAATCTAGTTTTAAAACGTCGTCTACATTGTCAAGTTCAAATCCCTACATGAGTGTCGATTACCGCTCAAGATGCGTTTCAGAATAAACAAACACTCAGCTGATACGAGATTCGAGAATCGTGTCTCAAGATATGATTGAAAATCCAATCTCTTTTTAAAACTACTTTTAAAAGTAGATCAACGCTTGAGTGACGTTCTGGAATATGGGCCTAAGTTTGTCATATCACACCGTAAAGCCTAGTTCGCATTAAGCTAGTATTTTAGTCGAGTAGCGAGTAATTTATTAGCTAAAATACTCGCAACTGCCCAAAAACCGTTCGCACTTTGCTCTAGTACAGTTTACAAGTGAGTGGTGTATTGCAAGATGAACATCCTACAAAACAATGCAACGATTCATATCACACCGTAAAGCCTAGTTCGCATTAAGCTAGTATTTTAGTCGAGTAGCGAGTAATTTAGTAGCTAAAATACTCGCTACTGCCCAAAAACCGTTCGCACTTTGCTCTACAAAACAATGCAACGATGAGGCAGCAACTAATCAACTCGACTAATTCGAGAGGTTCAGACTTGTTTAGCCGGTGAGCCAGTGAGCAGGGACGCGTGGGGGGAGGGGGGCTACTCGCCACTCGCCTAATAAAAATAGAATAAAATGGATCGACTCGACTAGATTACTTACTAACCTACTCGATTAAATTTTTCGTGTTCGGACACGTTTAGCTACTAAATTACTCGACTAGAATACTAGCCTAATGTGAACTAGGCTTAAGTTGAAAACACCGTGGAGCTCCAAAAGAGTGGTTCCTGTTTGCCCCACCAAGCTGCCCCACAGTGGGGCAAAGTGGAATCGTTAAAATTTTGTAGTCTCGTTTGCCCCACTATTATGATTCTGCCCATCAGGGTTGGCACCTTGTTGAGAGTTTGAGAATTTTCGTGTCATCTTTAAAGTTATGAATCATCACGGTATGTTACAAATTACACTAAAACATGCAGACTTAAGTTACTTGTGGTGCCATAATCTCGAAATACGAGCTATGTATAATACGAGACATTAAATAATATTGACAAGATCTCCATTTCAAATGTCAGTTGTGATAAATGTAACTGGGTTGGTAACCTATGGAGTGTGTTTAAATAAAAGTACAAAATGAAAGAAAGAAAAGAAATAAAGAAAATGATTATTTGAAACGTTAACTTCTGAAAGAATCTGGTTATAAATCACAAAATAAATTACAGGACTCGTTACAAATAAAATCTTTGCCAATCTCAACACACAATAATTAGTCACTACTAACTGTAAAATAAAAAAATCTCAGATTGATTAACACTTGACTAAATTAAATACAGTTTTACTGATTAAATAATAAAAAAACATCATGCAGAACATACAAACAGTCACGCAAAATATGAAAATTTTTAGAAAGACCAAACCAGTTTTATTTGGTAAGCATATTCGTAGGTAACGGTCTCGCCGATTTTGTTGTTATGTGACGGTACGTTTTTAAAGTTGCCCACATCCGTTTTTGCAAGTGTACATACATAACATGGTGATTTAGGTAGCTTTCAAGAAACAACAAATATTAGTGTACGCTATTATGAGTTAAATGTCAACCAAAGCTTTCATAGCTCGCTGTCTTCAAATATTATTGAAACAAGTTAAATAAATAAAAGTTTAAAATACGTGGTTCCCATTCCGGAATCTGTCATTTTACTACAGAGAAAAGAGCGATGTAAGCTTTGGTAGCAGTAAAAATGTAGTTAGCTGAGTCAAATGTTAATCAATCTCCAAATATGCTGCTATGAGCTCATATACATAATTGAAATATGATTCAAATATGACTGAAAAATACGTGGTTCCCATTCCGGTAGCGGTAATCTGATATTTTATTTTTCACAGTTAGTAGTAAAAGTGACTAATTATTGTGTGTTGAGTTTGGCAAAGATTTTATTTGTAATGAGTCGTGTAATTTATTTTGTGATTTATAACCAGATTCCTTTAGAAGTAAACGTTTCAAATAATCATTTTGTACTTTTATTTAAACACATTACATAGGTTACCAACCCAGTTACCTACATTTATCACAACTGAAATTTGAATTGTGTATTTGTATACCGTGATGGTTCATAACTTTGGAGATGACACGAAAATTCTCAAACTCTAAACAAGGTGCCAACCCTGATGGGCAGAATCATATTAGTGGGGCAAACGAGACTACAAATTTTTTACGATTCCACTTTGCCCTACTGTGGGGCAGCTTGGTGGGGCAAACGGGAAGCACTCCTCCAAAACTGCTATCATAAGAATATTTTCAACTCAAGCAAGATTCTAAAGTCTTGCTCGAGTTCAAGTTTAAAGTCTTTCAACGCATGAATTTATTAGACAAATATTATTAAAATAAAAACATTCCAATAATAGTAATTTTAGAACCCTACGGCTGGTCTGTAATTATGACTCTGACTGTACCTAAGGGTTAATAAGTTGTTTTTCACACCTGCAGCACTTTGCTTACGGATTATAGCCCTATTATCCTCAACTTAAAGCAAGACTTTATTCCCAAGGGAGATAATGTTGTATGAAACTCCCAAGGGAATAAAGTGATTTGAATTTGGAACGTTGAAATTCGTGTGAAAACTCTGGGTTTTAATTTTGAAGGTCTCAGCAAATAGGTTTTATTTATAATAAGTAGAGATGGGCCAAATGTGATTTGAACCGAATACGAACTTCGGCCGAATGTTCGGTGAAAATAAATAGTTCGGCCGAATTTCGGCCGAACTTCGGTTATTTTTACTGCATTTTCTTGAGAATGACAGGTTGAATCTTGTTTAGAATCTTTCTAGCAGAATATGTTAAGAAGAAGCGTAGAGAATGAAAGCTCAAGTAGTGACGAAGAAGTTGTCCAGACCACACAGTCATTCTCACAATCTAACGAAGACATACATAAATCGTTTTGGAGCTGCTACGAGGAACTGACAGCAGCAAAGCTTCCCAATATAGAGGAAACCAGAAGTCCGATAGCAACAGAACTAGATAGATATCTGAATGAGGATTTGCTACCAAATTTATGTTTTTTATTTTGATTGTTACGTTAGGTCTAAGCAAATAGGTTTTGCCTATAATACCTACCAAATATTTACCAACATGCTACCATCTCATTGCAATTGCCCCATTTATTTTTTTTAAAGTTGTTTTTTTTTTCAAATAGGGAACTGGTCACCACAAGAATAAAAAAAAAATTGGACTGACGGTATGAAAAGTAGAGTATGCACCTCGGGATAAAGCATGTCTTCGTCTTAGGCGGCTTGAACCCCTCGCTTCACTCAGGACTCTACATAACTTTAATCTCCCTAACTCCGCTCGGGAGTTAACCCGAGAGTCCCTCGTTACACTCGGGGTTCAATATGCCACCCACAACATAAGACATTGCATTATGCCCTTGATGCATAATCTACTATTATGAGATTAGGTAATAATTATATTGATAAACTGACCGTACCATTCTTTATTTGTTATCAAACGTTAAGGTGCATACAGTGTGGAACTAAAACCATTCTCTTATATAAATGGAGGTTAAGTCAGCAACAGCATTGCATTCTTCTTCTTCTTCTCGTATAGTGGTGTGGCTCACCTATTGTTAGAGTTTTCAGATCGCCTTAAGGCCTCTAACTTGACCTAACGACTACTACTGGAGGTAGCAACCGGGACCAACGGCTTAACGTGCCTTCCGAAGCACGGAGGGGCTCAAAAAACACATTTTTGCCACACTAATAATTGGCCATCCATCGAAGTAATGACCGCGCCAGGCATCGCTTAACCCGCGCGACCGTAAACGATCAGCGAGCGTCGCTTAGCTGTGAGCCTCCTCATTGCATTGCTATCGTAGAATTATAAAACGTTTCTTAAACTTCAACTCAAGCAGAACCTTAGGATCTTGATTGAGCTGAAACATTCTAATAAAGCAGTTTTGGAACTCTCTGGTGGGTCTGCAATTTTGTTCCCTGATTGTACACCACAGACTTTACCCAAAGAAACATTTGTTATTATATTTTTCAATTTAAAAAAGTTCTATAATTTACCCAGAGTTTGGGGAATTTTTAAAATGTGACACTACTATTATTTACCACATCTTGGAAATTCCTTATTTTTTTTTTAGCAAATTAGGGTAATTTATCTCAACTTCAAATAAATTCTTTTATTTTTAAAAACATCTTGAGGAACCCGCGGCTTAGTTGAGCTCCAGAAGTATTGACAAGTTATTTCCCGGACACGATCGACTAAGCTGTGAGGGCTATACCCTACTATAGGTGCCGACAATCCTAATCTTAAGCCTGTAATCCTTGACCGTGGGAACTTCTGATAGAACACACACATTGATATTTTCTAGCCACACAGGTGCAACGCAGTATTAAAATTACGCACCCTGGAAACAAATAAATCTACTTTCGATGCATCGAACATTTTGTACAAGTTACATATTCATCAAGCGTTCGTCTTCGTAGGATGTTTATGAATATCATAGAAAACACGCAATGTATGTAGTATTTAACTTGTCACATCGCAAAACTGCAGTCCGGTAGTAAGTAGCTGGCGGGAAAGGGTGGGGTCAGAGTGTACGTTTTTTGGGTATTTTGTTTGATAACGAAATTGTCAATAAGTAAATGTTCTGTACTATAATAATTTTTATATTTATATATTTTTATAATAATAATTATGCGAAATAATTATTACATCTGTCTCTATATATTGAAAATTCACACATAAACGTTCGTATGTACCTATGTGCCCTACTAAGAAACAGGTTAAAACGTGTCGGTATCGGCATCATATATTATTATATAAATATTCAGGCAAAACACCTACCAATCTTTATAATATTCAATATAGTTGGGTAAAAAGATGAGTACATTATAGTTACTGGTTTGTCTTAAATCTTCCTTTATTTTTTTGGGATTTATAGTAATTTCCTTTTACTTTTCCCATTATTATTAAACTTGAATAAAAATAAGTTACGATATATAGGATTAAAATATAAAAATAAGCTACAATTTTAATACATCCTACCTACCTAAATCATACCTTTTCCATATTTTTATTTAATTTTTGACAGCTCAATAAATTCCTATTTTAATTTCTTTAGAGAAAACAAAAAAAAAAAAAAAAAAGTCCTGCAAAAGGCAGGAACGTCAAATACTAGTTGAGTTTTTCTTTCCCGCAAATTGTTTGTAAAACATATCCAATTAGAGATCGAAATGTAAAGATCTTTGGACACAACCGGCATAGTAATTTAAAATGCCGCTGTGCAGTTTGACACCCATACCTATTGATAAAAGGCATTACAATAAAAAAATAATGTCTTTACACCAAACCTCTAAAACAGCTCAGAAACGGGATATTCAAATAAAAGCATTGTGACCAAGTATTTCTACAAGACGTATCACCGCGTCCTTTTCCGTGACACTTTTGAGGTTTGTTGTGTAGGCATAATTTTTTCGCTGTAATGCCCTCTATCGAAGGGTATGGGTCTCAAAGTGCACCGCGAACTTTTATAAAATCGTAGGATAAACGTTTCTTCAAATATCCCATTTCCGAGACGCTTTAGAGGTTTGGTGTGAAGGCATTATTTGTTTGTTGTAATGCCCTATATCGAAAGGTAAAAAACCACAGTCCATGAAGTATTTAATTTTTTGTCTATGTTTGCCTGTCATAATTATGTCAAAAATTAAAATGAAATATAGAAACAGTTATTTTTAGGTTAAAATAAATAATCAATATCACATTATAACCCGCGCGCAATGAGAATGGGATGGAACCTTGTCAAAGTAAATCGAAAATTACAGAAAAGTAGCGTTAGAAAAAAAGTTCTTAATAATAATTAGGTATAAATTAGTTATTTGCACGGTCATAGTGTCGCGGATTTGAAACAGACCCATTGATTTAAATAAAAATTATTATTGTCTGTGGTAGATTGTCTATGGAGCAATGGCGATTTCATTTAAAAAAATGTTTTCTCCAAAATTTTAAATAAAACGAGCACATAAGGACTGTGCTTATTAAGGCGGCTAATGCTGCCAAACGCAACGCGCCTAAGAAATACCCGCCGCTTACAACTAATATTGTTGATTGTAACGAGTGTGTTTTGTTTTTCTCAAAAGTGCTGAGAGGGAATTGTAGGTGAGATATTTACCGATATTTTGGGGTTTTTTGAGACGAAAAATTCCTTGTCATTTCAAAGCTAGACTAGTTTTAATTCTTAATTTTAGGGTAGCTTCAAAATTATAAGGAATTTTTGGCTCAAATTTATACCAAAATGTCGGTAAATATCTCACCTACAATTCTATCTCAGCACTTTTGAGAAAAACTAAACACATTCGTAACAATCAACAGTTTTCACCAATGAAGGCGACCGGTGGCTCGAAAGCCGGTAATAACTATTTAGTAGTCTGTGACGCCCCGGTGGGCGCGGCCAGTATGCCGCTGGCTTTCGGACGGGAAGGCCGCGTCGCGCTGCGCTCTCGCACGGATTTTTGCTTCCGATTCATTATGCTCCCTATTCGAACCTTGTTTCCTGAAATAATACGAGTATATATTCGTTTGGCTAATGGACGCTAGAATATTGCCAAGTTTTTGTTGAATACTGCTATTTTTTCAAAAACTTACCTAAGTACCTACTTATATTTTCATACTGCGCAAGGACGCTTGTCTTTAGATAGGTACAGTCGGCTGCATAATTGCAGCCCCCGGTAGAGTTCAAAAATTACTATATTATTGGCATGTTTTCATTCTAATATTTTTGTTTGATTGAGTTAGAAGACTTTATACTTCAACTAAAGCAGGTGCCTAGAATCTTGCTTGTATTGAAAACGTTTTTATAACATGCTTATAACAGCCGTTTTGAAGCTCTACGGTGGGACTGCAATTATGCAGCCGCCCGTACCTACTCGATTAGTTATTTAGCTAGGTATCCATACTTATGGTTTTTTACGGACACTATGATAGTGCCAATTTTTTTGACGGACATTGTTTTGTGTTGGTACTTACGTAGGTACCTAACGTGCCCAGACTTATACCTTCTTATTTATTTTTTAAATTGTGAAAGATGAGTAAATTAAAGAAATGTAAAGTTCAGAGTATGCTTCATTGTCGCGAAGTAGGTAACGTAGGTAAGTACACACTTACCTAAACTATACCTAGTAAGTAGTCAAGTACCTACCTATCATGAAATACCTACACACTTTCCCAACTTCGGCAAATTTATCGGCCGAGTCGAACGTTCAATTTGTAAGTACCTACTAGTCCAGGTCCTTAACGTAAAAAATACGGTCCCATCGTGAAGAAAGCATGAAACTTGGCATGAACGTAGCTGTCATATATGTGCTTCAATTTCGATATGGAAGCACGTCGAGACATTATTGTTTCCCCCCCTTTCCCCCCCTTTTTTGTGCCAAATTAGAGTTTTTTGCATTTTGTATGAAAACGGTTCAAACTACAACCAAACTGTCAATGAGCAATATAATCCTCATTAAATTCACTACAATAATTACCTTGGAAGTATGTAGATCGGATTTATAGTTTAAAAGCTGTAAAGTGATTTTAACGCCCCCTCGACCCTGTTTTGTATCAACCCTTATGAGTTATTTGATTTTATTAAAAAAACGATTAAAGCTACATCAAAACTGTCAATGACCAATTTGTGTTTCATTAAATTCTCTATAATAATTGTCTTGGAAGTATGTTGATAGGACTTATAATTTTCGAAATATGCTTACTTTTCTTTCAATTCGGCCAGTAACAATAGACACAAAAACGCTATACATCGAAAAAGCGCATGTAAAATATTTTTTTAATATGTTATTAGACCCTCCGAGAGTAGTCTATACCTGAGTTTTCATCCTTGAAAACCCTAGGCTTCTTCTATGGTGCTACGTAATTTTGGCACGTGTTTTAGTTTTTTAGAAAAAACTACCCCTTGAAAGCGTTTTCCAGGTATTTTTGTTTTATATGTTTGTTTATTAATTGTCAATTTTATAGTCTAGCACGTTTTTTATAAAGAAATTTAAAAATAACTATTCAGAATAATGTTTTCATCATTTAACAAAATTCAACTTTAAGAAACAGTAAACTATTTTCTTTGTTTCTGAGAAAACTGTCAATCCTACCAGCACCACTTTGGAATCAATTTAAAGGTAATTTTAGTAGCTACAAATGTATTTCTAATAATTTTTCCTATAGGACTATTGGTTCAGCCGGTACATGCCTTCGAAAATGACCCCACCAAATTTTTTTACCTAAAATTCTGGCAGTTGATTCAGTTTTTTTGCAAAAACTACCATAAGGAAGCGTTTTTCAGGTATATCGAATAGAAACAAAATTCATGAATACTAAATTGTCTATAATTTGAGCCTAATATTACTACTCTAGATATATTGGTTATATATATTGGCGGAGATACGGGTTGTCAAAGATGTGCAATTATTTTCAAAACGTGAAAACTTATCGATAGTGTCATTTTCCTAGACCTGTACCGGCTGAAGTAATGGTCCTAGAGGAAAAGTCATTAGGTATACATTTGTAGATACTAAAATTATCTTTACTTTGATTTCAAAGTGGTGCTGCTAGGATTGACAGTTTTCTCAGAAACAAAGAAATAGTTTACTGTTTCTTAAAGTTGAATTTTGTTTAATTATGAAAACATTATTCTGAATAGTTATTTTTTAAATTTCTTTATAAAAAACGTGCTAGAGTATGTAATTGACAATTATTAAACAAACATATAAAACAAAAATACCTGGAAAACGCTTTCAAGGGGTAGTTTTTCCTAAAAAACTAAAACACGTGCCAGAATTACGTAGCACCATAGGAGAAGCCCGGGGTTCTCAAGTTGAAAACTCAGGTATAGACTACTCTCGGAGGGTCTAATAACATATTAAAAAAAATATTTCATGCACTTTTTCGATGTATAGCGTTTTTGTGTCCATTTTTACTGGCCGAATTGAAAGAAAAGTAAGCATATTTCGAAAATTATAAGTCCTATCAACATACTTCCAAGACAATTATTAAAGAGAATTTAATGAAAAACAAATTGGTCATTGACAGTTTTGATGTTTTTGAAGAAGCATTTTTCCTTAAAAATAGTTTTGATGTAGTCCTATCAACATACTTCCAAGACAATTATTAAAGGGAATTTAATGAAAAACAAATTGGTCATTAACAGTTTTGATGTTTTTAAAGAAGCATTTTTCCTTAATAATAGTTTTGATGTAGCTTTAATCGTTTTTATAATATATTTATAATATATAGGGTTGATACAAAACAGGGTCGAGGGGACGTTAAAATCACTTTACAGCTTCTAAACTATAAGTCCGATCTACATACTTCCAAGGTAATTATTGTAGTGAATTTAATGAGGATCATATTGCTCATTGACAGTTTGGTCGTAGTTTGAACCGTTTTCATACAAAATGCAAAAAACTCTAATTTGGCACAAAAAAGGGGGGGAAACAATAATTTCTCGACGTGCTTCCATATCGAAATTGAAGCACATATATGACAGCTACGTTCATGCCAAGTTTCATGCTTTCTTCACGATGGGACCATAAAACTGATTTTTGTTAGGACTGGGAGCTGTACTATACCTAATGTTCTGCTTATATTTATTTGTTGATTTATTTCAAGTCAAAGTATTTGAGTAAGTTACGTAATCTAGCTTTTTCTTGTGGCTTCATTTCAGTCAACCTATCAGTTATTACCCACTAAAAAATTCATGACCTACTAAAATAAAAATAAAGACATATGTGGTAGGTGTGAAGTGGGTAGGTATCGTCAACCTCACACCTACCTCGGTCCCATCACAGACGGTTGACGGCATCTACCTACATCGATCCCACCACCTCGGTGATCGCTGGTACCTCGCTCTACCACAATGTGGTAGGTGCGAAGTAGGTAGGTATCGTCAACCTCACACCTACCTCGGTCCCGCCATAGACGGTTGACGGCATCTACCTACATCGATCCCACCACCACGGTGATCGGTGGTACCTCGCTCTACCACAATGTGGTAGGTGCGAAGTAGGTAGGTATCGTCAACCTCACACCTACCTCGGTAGGTACTAGGTACCTCAGTCCTACCAGTCGGTTGACGGTACCTAAACAAACTTTCAGATTTAAAAATTACTAGCGACCCGCCCCTTCGCACGGCTATATTATGCATGTATTATACATATAAACCTTCCTCTTGAATCACACATCATTGACATACTGTTTAAATTATGTAGTAAATATCTTAAAGATCCCCGATGTGGTAAGTTGCTTGTACTATTATACATTCTGTGGTGGTAGGATAGTAAGCGATCTTTAGCTATGAGGCAGTGTGAGGAAGCGCGAGCGCCGCGCGGGACGAAGTGTCTAGCTCCGCCCACACTCTCAAGGTCGTTGGCGTGGGTATCTCCCTTAAAGTGATTAAATAAACAAATAATAAATTCCGACCGTGGTTTGTGTTGTTATAAATTGTGGTTTGTTTTATTATAAATGCTAGATTTATGTAATTAATTATTGTGTGATTATTTTAGTGATTTAGTGATAATGAGTAGAAAATGGGGTAAAACTTTGAATAGTCAACCACCTCAAATAGTTCTGGCAGTCGATAGATATTTCGATCAGGAACGAAGTCGGTTGTTCTAACGCATTGAAAATGATGACATAGTTGGCTGTGGATCACGAATCTAGTAATTCGGGAATTACATTGTCAAGAGATCTTTTTAACGAACCTATGGGTTTGTTCAAAAATACAAAAAAAAAACAGCGCACTCCGGGAGTGCAGGCAGAAGTGAAAACTGTATATCTGTGTAAAATCTCATCTGTCGAAATCTCATCTGTCGCGAGAACGGCTGAAAATGCTCACCCACAAAAGTGCCCAACGCGCCATAAGAAGTTTTCACTTCAATAACCGAACGAGCAACAAGCATATCTAAAATACGGTGTCACGCATCCGAGGTGAGGGAACTTTGGCTGCATCAACTTCATTTTTTTCCAGAAAGCGATACTTCTGAAGAAAGTCAAAGCTCTGATGATGATTCCCATGAAGCACATATGAGTGGCATTGGGGAATAATAATTGGAATAACTAAAAAAAATATTCCTAAACATTATTATTGAAAGGATTACAACCATGAAACATTTTTGTGTATTTTTAACAGACTTCAAAAAAAGGCGGTTCTCAGTTTGACCCGTATATGTGTCAGTATGTATGTTTGTCCGTGAAGTCTTCACATACAGTAGAAATGCCTAATACTATATATGTAGCTACACTAAATATGAATAAATAAAAAATAACTAATTACAACAAAACGAATTACCCATTATTCAGAACTTTTATGCTAACGCTACTTGAAGACGACCCAGTTGGCACAATGGTCACCATGCCGGACTGCCACACAGGTACGATTCCCGCCTCAGACAAGTATTTATGCTTAAATATTTGTCTGTGGTCTGGTTATTTCTATGTATTATAAGTATATATTTACAAATTTTTATAAGTAGGTAGGTATTTGCTGATTTTATAAAACAAAGGTCATTCAGACCAAAAACAGTACATGAAACTTAAAAAATAAGTCAAATTTTAAGGTTACTGACCTCTCCGTGTAAGGAACAGCTGATTTTCAGGTAAACCTAACCTGAAATTTTCGAAAAAAAGTTCGAATTTCTAAAAGTCGTAGAACAAAAGTTGTTGGTTTGGGTGCACAGAAGTAGCCCTCAACGGCTTGCTAGTATAATTTCCAATAACCCAGTATATGTAGTATATCCGTTGGCTAGCACGCATAACACAAGTCTAGTTACTTAGCTTGGGGCTAGATGGCGATGTGTGGAATGTCCTGCAATATTTATTTATATATGTATTTATAAACTGTCATTTTCGATTTACTTTGACAAGGTTCCATCCTATTCTCATTGTGCGCGGATTATACCTAGTTTCGACTCCTTGCTCGAAGAATAGGTACAATTACAAATTAGTTGTCGTGTGCAACACTCGCACCCCACCCTTATGCCAGGTCAAACAATAAATGTCGGGAAACAAATGGACGTGCTCTCACCTTGAATACTGAGATGACACTGTCACTTTTGCGCGCGGTGACATCTAATATAAAGCGAAATGTCGCGAGCTACTGCTTCATACTAAAATGTATGGGCAGCGAGGAATGATTTTAACCAAAAAAAAATATCTATGTTTCGGCATTGATTATTATTATTTGGTTTCAATAAGTAAAAAACTGCAATGATGAATGCATTCTCTATACTTTTGTCTCACAATTTAACCAAAAATATTTTTAAATATAACAACGAAGTAGCACAGAGACTTAAAATAGAAAAGGTCGATTTCGATGTTTTTCATCAAAGTTAATAATTGTTTTTTCAAAAACTATGGATTATTTTCAAAATATCTGACAGTGAAACTGTAGACTCATCTAATAAGCTATCGAGAATTCTTTTTAGTGTCTTACAATGCAGGGAGTTCTTCAATATTTTTAAAATAGTAAATGACGTTTTTAGGGACTCGCCTCTTAAGTATGTCCCAGGCACTACAACGCCCTGAATAGCATGGAATTTAAAGACCAATATTATCATTTGGTACTAGGCTATCATAAGTATATAAGAAGTATACCACCCTACTCCATCCTAATGCAAAAAGGACCCTTTTGGCTGCTAAATGCGCCTTAAGAATTAACACACCTACCTGCCATAATATTATGTTTAATCTTATCTGGAACTAGCTGTTGCCCGCGACTTCGTTTGCGATGTGGTTTTGGTTTATATAGAATGCCTAGCATTTTCCCGCATAGATACTATTTAACGTTCGGTGTAAGTTATAATAACAAAATAGATACATTGTTTTTAAGCTATATTTTTTGATTGATTTGGCAAAGGCACTTATGTAGGTAAGTAATATTTATATTTATTTATTTCACTCAAATAGACATAATACACAACAATATAATCATGCAAATAATAATCTATTTTGGTGCAAATAAAATTTTGTTTTTTATTTCAAATATTACTAATGATTAAATATGAAAGGCCATTGGACAGAACAGATACTTATACATAAAATAACGTCCATACCTATTGATAGCGGGCATTACGTTGAACAAAAATTGCTTTCACACCAAACATCTAAAACTTCTCGGAAACGGGGTATTTGAAGGAACGTGATGTCCTATGATTTTACAAAAGTGCACGATGCCCTTAGAGACCTATACCTATCGATAGAGGACATCGAAGAAAACAAATAATGCCTTCACACCAAACTTCTAAAGCGTATTTGATACAGGGTTTTTGAAGAAACGTGATGTTCCATGATTTTCCAAAAGTGCGCGGTGACTTTATGCCAATAATAATTGTGTAAAATTACGGTATGCCTAGGGTTATTTTATTATGCTAAAACGTTTATGCCAAACTACAAAAGGACATTTTGTTTATGCCAAAAGTGTGGTTCCCATCTAAAACCTCTAAGCCAATCTCCAACTACTAAAGCGTCTGGGAAATGGAATATTTAAAGAAAAATGATGTCCTATGATTTTTCAAAAGTGTGCGGTTCACTTTGAGACCCGTACCCACCTAAATGAACAAAAAATGCCCTCATACAAAACCTATAAAGCGTAAGGGCATTATTTATCCATCGGGTCTAAAATCACAGCGCAAAAAACATAACACTGCCACGCTCCCATCCTGAATGTCCGGACCCTTTTTGCAATTTTCTAAATTCTAGACCAAATTGCCCAGATTTTCTTTATTAGGTAGCTACGTAATTTTGGGGAAAACAAAATAAAAAAGTAGCTGTGACATACGGCAGACAGACAGACATGACGAATCTATAAGGGTTCCGTTTTTTGCCATTTGGCTACGGAACCCTAAAAATTGATTTTTACAAACATACCTTATCTATTATTCACTTCAAAAACTTCAAAAAAGGAGGAGGTTCTCAATTGGTCGCGTATATTTTTTTATGTATTTTCGCCGATTACTTACTCGAAAACGCTTGAACCGATTTGGAAAATTCTTTTTAGGGTTTCGTACCTCAAAAGGTAACAAAGGAACCCTTATAATATCACTTTCTTGTCTGTCTGTCTGTCTGTCCGTGTGTCACCACCGATTATCTCAGGAACGTTTGGACTTGGCAAGTTGAAATTACTGAAGTCTATGGTCCCTATAGGTGTATAAAAATCAAGGTGTATAAAAACTAATGTACGGAACCCTCGGCGCGCGAGTACGACTCGCACTTGGCCGGTTTTTTTATTTTGTTTTTATTTTCTAAGGTGTCCGCGACTTAAATAAATTAGTTGAGCGCGATATAAGTGTAACATCGAGGAGGTCTTTGGTAAAGGACCTCTTTGTACTAACCTCATTTTCAGTTTCACGTAGGTAGTAGATATATGCAAACTATTTGGTTTTATGACAACTGTCATCTTGAGCGGAAGCATGTACCTGTACGCCTAGTATGACTTGTTGAAGCACTCGAAAATAAGGAACCCTTATAAGGTCACTCTCTTGTCCGTCTGTCTGTCGGTGTGTCACTACCGATATTCTCAGAGACGGGTGGATCTAGTAAGTTGATTTTTAGGAAGTTTCATAGTAAATACTCAATATAGTATGTTTGATCGAATACGTAAAAAAGTAGTGCTAAGCGTACTGTTCCTTTTTGACGTTTGATTACGTTTTACACGGAAAAATATTTCGATTTCCCATTTTTTTAATGTTTTTTTATCAAATATCATAATTATTGTATTAAAGTTAAATTGAAAAATACCCTAAATGTTAATCTGGTATTTTCTAAACATATTGGTGTGGACCTCATTGAAATCTGTTCTCTAGTTTATGAGATTACCTGGTTCAAACAAACAGACAAACAGACAAACAGACAAACAGACAAACAGACAAACAAAAATTCTAAAAACTACCCTATCGTGTTCAGCTAACGATTCTAAGACGACCTCTGTATTTTTTTTCTGGATATTTTACGATTACAGATTTTTTTATGTCTACAGATTTATTATATGTATAGATTCAAGAAATGATAATAATATAAATGTTTACAGCAACAACTAGGTATGAAGAGATAAACAATAACAAACAACTACAACATTGACCCTTGTAGACTTTTACGATAAACTGATAAATTCTACATCATTATAGGGTAAAAATGGGACCCTATTAGACTGAACTGTCCGTCCGTCTGTCTGACTGTCAGACCAGACTGTATCTTATTCAAATGATGGGGTAAGAGTCATATATGAAAATGACTCTTACCCTCTTATTTACGCGTCCTATCGAGAATTCATCAGCAAATAGAAGACAGTGCAAAATACTGAGTCTAGAAGAATGAGAATCGAGGTTCCATGTGTCATTAGTGAGCACTAGAACTTTTAGACTTTTCTGCTGTCTTAGTACATTAAGGTTTCTACTTCCAAATAAAAGTTCGTGGCAAAACTCCTCGTCAGTCACCACTAACTCAGGATCAGATGCATAGCAAACTTTTGACATTCATGCCACCCTAGTACTTGCATTTTATAATTTAAATAAATACTCACAAAAAGTCCCTATTATGCGTCTTCTTCCAAATATAAATCCACTGGTACCTATCCCCAGTCATCAGGTAAGCAGCAGTAACAGCCACGGCGCCCAGCATCGTGGGAGAGTTCCTCGTCAGCCAGCCCAGGGCTGCGCACGTCACCGCCACTGACGTCAGGATCAGGCCCTTCTTCCGCTCTGCCTCTTCGAAACGAACTCCTGACTTTTCTGACATCCTGGTCGTCTTGATTTTACTGCATTCTTTTTATACCTTTTTTTAGCCATAGACAATATTTTTGAGTTTTCTTACTATACCTATGTTATTCCAGATCTAAAGCTATCTACATTACTAAGTTTCACCACTCTCGGTTCAGTAGTTAACACTTGAAGAAACAAACTAACACACAAACTTAGATAAAACTGACAATAAAAACAATTCAAGTAAACAATCTTTATATAATATTAAATTCAAAGTCCTGACTGCCTGATAATAATAATCAACGCACAGTTTAAACCAATGGACGGATCCGGGCCATTTATTGACATACAGACAGCTGTTCTAACGTATGAATCCGGTTAAAAAGAAATTTTGGAAATTTTAACTCTTACGAGGACGAAATCGCTTACAAAAGCTAGTACAAAATACTTTAAAACTTGTATTTTTATATCTATTTATAAATCTGAGTGAGTGACCCTACCTTGACCGATACCGATAAAACACTAAAAAACCGGTTACCTAACATTAATTACCACAAAAACTAACCTTTAAATAAACCGGTAATACCGGTTAGCACTCACAAAAATAAATATAAAACACACAAAACCACGAATGCAACAGCACTGTCCTAAATGAGTTAAGTGACTGCGTCCGTCGTACCACTCCTATACGTTTATGCGATTCTGGTACTCTACCACGTATGAAAGGGATCCGAGAGCAATGTCAACGATAACAACTCTCTGACTTAAAATGAGCGTAGGTTAAATATAAAAAACTAATGTTCAATAGTTGAATTATATCGTCCCAACGTTGTTCGCAGGATTAATTGAATAATCCTGCAAAGAAATGTTACAAAAGAACAGATTTAACGTCATAAATAATTTATACGGATATAAGAAAAGAGGATGTAGCGAATCTAACCTCCTTGTTTAAAGGTACAGTCACATTACCAATTAGCTGAACCCCACGTGACCCAGAGCTCATTCGCATATCTGTAAAAAATATAGTATTTACCTATTTTTTTTTATATTGCATTTTGTATTGTATACTTAGTTTATTGTTAAAAAAAACAGAATCAAGAAACATTACTTTACAACCTTACAATTTGCGAGTGCGCTCTAGGTCACGTGGGGTTCAGCTAATTGGTAATGTGACTGTACGTTAACGTAAGGAATGATGAGAAGCAGAACAAAGGGGTTGTGTAAGCTACTTCTGTTAGATTTCTTTTGTTAAAGCTTATCTGACTTTTTTAAACTAGTGTCGATAGATCACGCCCTAATCTGACACGCTAAAAATAACATTCTAATAATGTCAAAATCTCTTGGCCTTTACATTATTTGTTAAACAAACTATTTTTTTTAATATAACCTTCCCTTTTGGCGAGAGAAAAGAGAAAAGAAATCTTAATAATTAAAACGGCAAGACTAGATTGAATTTACAGAAAACATAGAGGACTATTTTAACAGAATTACGTTCACTTTCAGTTGAAATAGTTACACGATGGCAATCGCCATCAGTTGCTATCACAATCACCCAGATCAGTCGTAGTCGTAGAGGCCCAGATACAGATAACCAAACATCAATTTACTGACGGATTTTCCCGGAACTAAAATATTGTTAAACCTTTACAAAGACACTAGCGCCGCTAAAAAGTGTTAATGAAGTTTGTAAAATTGTTTAATAGTCGCAATCTGATCTGAATAGTGGTGGGATATGTTTTAAAAAGCGGTATCGGAAGTACGGTTTTGGAAACTGTTAATTGGTTATAAATGCAAAAAAAAAATTTGATGATTTTAAAGTGTA
The DNA here is from genome assembly GCA_907269075.1 of Idaea aversata. Lineage (NCBI taxonomy): Eukaryota > Metazoa > Arthropoda > Insecta > Lepidoptera > Geometridae > Idaea > Idaea aversata. The sequence continues at coordinate 10,078,973 of OU026107.1, forward strand.
ATTTTTTAACTTCCGTTCACACTACTTAAAGTGATATGGGCAGTTTTTTTTAATCGTGTCACTAATAAATACTATTTTCTACTAATATTATAAATGTAAACGTTTGCGTGTTTAATGTGTGTTTGTTTGTAAGTTTGTTACTCCTTTACGCAAAAACTACTCGATTGATTGCCATAAAACTAAGTATGTAGATAGCTGAAGACCTGGATAAACACATAGGCAATTTTTTATTCCGAAATTCACAAAGGATCGGGAATTACGCGGGTGAAGAAAATCGTTAGTTACACCGTTTATAACTCGAGAACGGCTGAACCGATTGCAATCAAACTTAGCATGTAGATAGCTGAAGTCTTAGAATACTGTAAAGATTCTACGATATTCCCACGGGATCGGGACTTCCATGAGTAAGGCCGTGGGGTTCAGCTAGTTATAAATAACATAGTTAGATGATAACGTCAAAAAAAATCGAAAAAAAAAAAAAACAAACAAAAGACGATCGTTGGTAAAAAAAAAGTAAGGGCCTTTATGGTTACTTCAAAAAATAAATTCAAGTACCTAATTGATATAAGGAAGAAAGCTAATTTAACCTTCCCAACCTCCTAACAAATAGGCAGAATTAGCTACATCGGTCAGAATTGTACTGACTTGACATATTTATTAAGATGAGACGTTCCACGAACTCCACTACAGCTATTTCTTAACATTCCCGTCAAAACTAAAATAAAAAAAAGTAAAAAAAAAAACAATACTTAAATAAAAGCATTTTTAGAGTTCCATACCTCAAAAGGTAAAAAATGAACCTTTATAAGATCACTTTCTGGTCCGTCTGTCTGTTTTTAAATTCAATAACTGCTTTTAAAACGTGCTACATCTTTCCCAACACTAATTTCACTGGAATGATAAAAGTAATGTCACTTAAGACCTTCTTTAGAAACGTTTAAATACAATCACCTATATTTCTTGTAAAAAGGTCGTAACTGCCATTGGATTGTGCGTTTATCTTTGTTCCTAATGGTATTTTTTTGTTTTGTTGTACTTTTTAGGTCATTGGACGATAAATACTAAGTTCACGGACATTTAACAGAGTTGGTGAAAATTTAATACCCAAAATGAATAGATAGAAACACTTTATTTGTACACCATATAAAAAAAAATAAAAAAAAAAATATTGCAGGACATTCCACACATCGCCATCTAACCCCAAGCTAAGTAACTAGACTTGTGTTATGGGTGCTGGACAACGGATAATATACTACTTACCTATAAACTTTTCTTTTTGTAAATATATACTTATAGTACATAGAAACAACCACATCACAGACAAAAATATCTAAGCATAAATATTTGTCCGAGGTGGGAATCGAACCCGCAACCCAGTGTTTGGCAGTTCGGCATTGTGACCATTGTGTCAACTGAGTCGTCATAAGAAACATATTACTATTAATTACTTATAGCGCTCCCGTGGGAAAATTGGGATAAAAAGTGGCCTATGTCCCTCCTAATAAATTAATGCATCCTCATACCAAATTTCATCAAAATAGGTCTAGAAGTTTAATTAAAAAAATCTATATCTTTTTATAAATTTTTATGTACATTCAGGCTACAAAATTACAGACACACCGTAGAGCTCCAAAACTGCTATTATGTTTAGCAAGGTCCTGCTCCAGTTGGAACTTAAAGTATTTCACATGGAGCTAGGACTAGTATTTCAACTCAAGAATTTACTAGTCAAACATTTTTAGAATGAAATTTTTTTTATAAGCAAAGAAGTAAATGTGTGTTGCTGTGACAAAAAATTAGGCATCAAATAAAAATTAGTAGTCAAACGATAACATAAATTAATTTAATCTTTTCTACACTATAAGAGATTTTTTTTGTCTTTATTTGTTTGTAACGAATAGGCTCCGAAAGTACTGGACCGATTTTAATGAAACTTGGTATGAGGATACATTGATTCATTGAGAGTAACGTAGGCCACTTTTGACCCGATATTCCCACAGGATCGGAAGTTACACGGGTGACGGAGCGTTACTAGTTAAATACATAATCACTACATAGTATAAAACAAAATCGCTTTCTCTGTCCCTATTTCCCTTTGACCGCTTAAATCTTTAAAACTACTTAACGGATTTTGATGCGGTTTTTTTTTAATAGATAGAGTGATTCAAGAGGAAGGTTTATATGTATAGTACATGCATAATATAGCCGTGCGAAGCCGGGGCGGGTCGCTAGTATATAATAATAATGAATCATAGTTTTCTTATGTATATCAATCAAATGGCCGTTGTGGCCGGAAAGTTCTCAAAAAGTTCGGAAGTGGAACTCTTTTACCACGTCTCGCTGTTCTCCCATAACTACAACCTTTGAGTCTTCAAGTTAGAGTGAATAGGTATACCTCATCTTCGTTTCCCGCAGGTGAGATGAGGGGAAACGGAAGCCTATTTTGAGTAAAATAATGTCGGTTTACGAACGATAATTTTACTTAATGGTAAGTTGATGAGAAAAAATCCTGTTTGCGGAATATAAGAGAGTGGGATAGCGAGTGCCGCACAACTTTTCAGCCTCGCGAGAGATCGGGTCAAATATTCTGAGCTGACTGCCAACCTTCACTACTTCGAGAGACTAAGAAGATGGTGAGTTAACGTAAGCGATGACGTCACACTTTTCTGTGAGTGCCGGTGTTCATCGATTTATTATGATGTTTATTATAATTTATTTGTAGATTGGATAGGTACAACGTACCGGAAAATGCAGCGCGTGACGGCCTCCGACTTGGTGGACAGACGACTTGGAAGCAGTTAAACGCAGAGGACTTAAGCGACAGATCGCTCTGGAAGTCTGTGGAAGAGTGGACGTCCTCTAGCTGCCATATGATGATGACGATGAATTAATTTGTTTTTCATAAACATGAAAAAAAACTTGTCAGATATTCAAATTCAAATTTTAAGGAAAAAAATTACAAAGATGTTACGTTTCATGACTTGCTATTCAGATAAGAAAAACTCTCCTACGTACTATAGTATTAAAATTATACATTTACCTATATAAATTATTGTACATGATTAATTTTGCATCACTATCACTACATCATCACTACATAGTATAAAACAAAGTCGCTTTTTCTGTCCCTATATCCCTATGTATGCTTAAATCTTTAAAACTACGCAACGGATTTTGATGCGGTTTTTTTAAATAGATAGAGTGATTCAAGAGGAAGCTTTACATGTATAATACATGCATAATATAGCCGTGCGATATAGTTTATAAACAAATTAACATTATTTACCTATTTCATTGTATATTATTTTTAGTCTATATTTTGTATGTTTTAATTTATCCCCATGTGTGTCGTAGGGCAGACGAAAGGTGGAGGAAAACTGTTCTCAAATGCCGAGTCAGACTACCAGCGAGATGATGTAACGACATGAAAACGAATGCTGCAGCAGCGTGGTCCAGGAAAACCGGTGGTAGGAAGATGCTCAGCAGCTGCTAAAGAAGGAGAAGAAGCGAAAACTATCTCCAATGTCAGTTTCTTTAAGTATTACAAAACTCTGAAATGAATGAAATGAACATTTAGACACATAGACAAACATACCTCTATCTGTGGGGGGAGAACAATAAAGAAATAGAAGAAAGAGAGAACAAATATAAGAAAGAGGGGAAAGAAAGAAAGGAAATAAAGTAAAGAAAGAAAGGAAATAAAGAAGGGGACGAGGAGAAAGCGAGGAAAGAAAACGAAAATAAACTGAAGAAAAAGCATACGCCATTGCAGTTACTCGTACTTAGCTATTAACAACGTAAGTAAGAAGGTCACAACTTCAACATTATTTGAACAAACGAATTGTAAATCAAATCATACAATCATATGATGTAAGTTAATATCTCTGACACTTGTATGATGATAGCAAACAATAGATTTAATGTTTGATTAGTTTGTTGTTCTTTATCAAGGGATTTCGTTTGTAACGCTTCTGTTCTGTTTTTGTCTCTGTTATAATACTTAGATAACTATTTATAAAATTACAAATCATGGTAATTATGTCGCAGCCAACTAGTTTAATTAGCTGTTCAATCAACAGCGTAGCTGTGGCCTAGCCTCTTTATTAAATAGCGCCGCTCAACTGGCAGGAATGATATTTAGCCATTTGATCAAACAGCTAGGCTAATGACTTGGTTCTATGACGTTTCATTACTTGCCTAGCCTGTTCATTTCAATTTAGTTTCACTTTCTGTAGGCTAAACATTAGCCAGCCAGTTTATTAAATGTTGTAACAAACGCGACTGAATAGGCTACTAGTTAAACGGCGATTTTTAGGAAAGAGGCTAAGCTGTTGATTGAACGGCTAAATTAGCTACTAACTATGGATAAAGTTCTTTGTCTACTATATCGGAGTCAAAAGTCTAATATTTTTTGTTCGGTTTATTTCTAAAATACGCTGACAATTATTCCTTGTAAATATGATTTTGACCTGAAACCTAGAATGTGATCAGCTAACCCAGACGCAGTGACGTCATCACTAACTTGTGTTAATCTGCAAGTGCCAGGCCATGCAAAGTTTAAGGAGAATGTATTAAATTATGTCGTTAAATATCATTTCTATTCACGTCCTACCAAAGCAATGTCTTTTTTTTAAAGAGCTAGCTCGGTCGTACAATCTTTGCTCTTCTTACCGTTCCATTTTCTATCTTAGTTCTGTTATCTTGAAACGTTCTTTAAGCGACGATGAATTTGAGGATGTGGCATGCTCGCTTAGGACCTTTTCACTCGAGAGTTGAAGACTCCAAGGTTGTAGTTTTGAGTTTATGGTTGATTCAAAAGTCAAAAGCCTATTATTTTTCATTTGGAATCATAAAATTTGCATGGGATCACTTTGAATCGTTTTAAACTAATTTAGGCTGTCTATCTATCTATCTATCTCAGCCTTTGTTTGTCCAATCCAGGACGTAGGCCTCCTCCATCCTCTTCCACTCCTGACGGTCTAGAGCCGTTGTCATCCAATCATGACCTGCGTGTACCTTTCCACTAATAAGAAGAATGCATAAGAAACTCATGGGTTTTTTGTGATCATGCTCACAAAGGCCTTGGCCATAATAATATTTGAAAAGGATTTATATTGTTATTTTCCGAATTTGTTTTTGCAAGCAACCCTATACTTTTTTTGGTAGATTCTATAAACGTTTGTACCACAACTTCATGTCCATTCATACTACAATTTCACATGGCGTTTAGATAAGATAATTGGTACTACCACGTGGTGACTATATTTTATGTTACAATTCGAGTACCTAAATTATTCTGTAGTCAATATATGTCAAACGATCTGGTTAAAACCAGATACGATTATTATTTCGACATTTATCAGTAAAACAACTTGATAATTATCTGATATATTTCAAAATGATGAATTCGTCATTCATTATTTTGTAACAATGAAATGAATGAGATGATGTTTTCTAACAAGTACCTAAATTAAAACCTTAAGGAAGTTAGGAGTGAAGGAAGAAAGTAAGGAAGAAAGAAGAGTGGGGATGAAGGAATGTGGAAAAGAGGGAGAGGGGATGATGGAAAGACGAAGAAAAATAAAAAAGAGCCGTGTCCCTCGTTGTCATTAGTAAAAGTTAAGCAACTTTACGCCCAGACAAAATCGATTGGGACCGTACAGTCAAACTTATAAAACGTTGTTAAATATTGCACTTTTAGGATTATACAAATAATATGAAATTTGGCCAATTAATTCAACTAATTAGAACAGGTCGAGTCGATGTAATTTTCCACCAGGTGAGCATTGAGACAGTAAGGTCCTAAATAAAGCACCTTCTACATTTTTTTTAAATTTACTTACCCTAACACCTACCTACGTATTGAACGATCTTCATAATAAGGTCAATACTGCTAGCACCGTTGTTGCATACTATTAGCTAGACACTACCTATCATTTGATTGAAGGTTAGACACAATTTAATTGGTTAAACCTAACATTAAAAAAGAAAGTTTCATTAAAATCTGCTTAGTGTATGTGACCCTTATTTTGGTTACCAACTCGATTTTTAAGATACTTCTAACGTTACGCAAGCTTTTTGCACTCATTACAAAAATGAAATCATGGAAAATATTTTGAAAATCATAAAGGAAACAGATCAAATCCATCCATTTTGACAAAATACTCTTGAAAATACCTGTCAGATAAATAATAATATGAAAATTATTATCTTTACTCACTGCTAAGCCGAATTGTGGAGTTTGTCTGTAGAATTTTTTATATGGAAATGTTCATTGACTTTTTATTAAACTTCAATTAAGTTTATTAAGATCTGTTAATTATTACCTATTAACAATTTATGAAACCTTAGTACCTTTTATTTTAAAATATTCTTCAAGCTAGATAGCGAAGGAGTTTTCAGTAGTTTTTTCATCAAAGTTTTTGTATAAATTTCATCACATTCCTTTTTATTTTTAGTAAAGAATTTCTTGTTTTTTCGATAAGATGTTCTACATTTTTATACAGTTTATTCTTATTGAATTTTGTGAACACAATGGAAAAGTAACAATATGAGTTAACATTCAAATATGGTTATCAAAGTGAAAATATTTGTATATGGCTTACAATAGTGTAAACTGTGAACACTTTATGTTGTAAATTTGTCTAAATCTCGTTTCAGTGTCTAATTAGATTTTGGTGTAGGTAGCTGTAAAAATTCTAGTGTAAAAGTAAATTTAAGTTAGTGAAAATGAAGGGGAAATGGTTTCAAGCGCATGCGGCTCTTGCAGGTAAAATTGATTGTTACTCTACTTGGTTCATAAGTGCCTGGTGCTTATTAAAATTAATTAAAATGGTCTTTCTCCTCGAGAGACAGCCCTTATTGAATGATTTACTACCCACTGTTCATGTCCACCTGGTATTTTTAAAGATTTTTTCTAAAAACGGGACCATTAAATCAATCTGTCTTTTCTATTTCCTCTCCAGCCAGCTTCGGCCAACTAGTGATGGGCATACTCAACGTATGGCCATCATACACCACAGTCATATACACAACAAACAGCACATCACTACCTCTATCACAACCTATGACGTCAGCTGAAATATCTCTACTGGGCAGCCTGCCGTCTCTGGGCGCTATGCTGGGTACTGCAATCGCTGGCCCTTTGATTAACAAGTTCGGAAGGATACGAGGAGGTATCATACTCTCTTTGCTCTATGTGGTAAGTTCTCTTCATAGATTATGTACTCCTAGTATCTATTCAAAATGTATGAATCCCGGATGAATCGCGGGAAAACGAGTAAAATGCCCCACTCTATTTTCTATAGTGCTACTCGCTTTGGTTCGTAGCAGATCGTAGCAATCCGGAACGGTTTACTCTTTGCATTTCATGTTCGCCTAGTAACTCTATAAAAACTCCTTCTTTATCCTTCTATTCTCAATTCTCTAACCATAATTATCTTCCAGCTATCCTGGGCCATGATAAGCGTGACCACCTCATCTATGGTGGTACTGGTAGCAAGGTTCCTAAGCGGAGTGAGTGGTGGAGGCGCACTGATGTTTGCTCCAATATTGATATCAGAAGTAGCTGAAGATGACTTCAGAGGGACGCTGGCTTCATGTAAGTGATTTTTTATAAAATTGTCCCAGGCACTTTACAGAGCTTTGAATAGCATGGATTTAAGTTTCTGGCGCAGTATTAAATCTTGATTAGACTTTTTCCTCTGTGGGTGTTTTACAAATGATAGGTCAGCGTTTGGCCACTATCACACCTACCATAACGTGCTACAGTACACGCCCCTGTTGAATTAAATCCTCTTCTTTACAAGCTTTAATTTTCTTCACCTATTTTATGTTATCCTGGTACATTCTGTAAGGAAATCATATGTTTTCAAGGAGTTTGTGTCGAATTTTCAGGATGTTGGTCCATTTATGGAACCTGTAGGTTATTTTTCTTCGAATATTTTGTCTTTTTAGGGTTCCTCAAAAGGAAAAAAAAGGAACCCTCATGAGATCATTCTCTCGTCCGTCTCTCTGCCCGTGTTTCACCATCGATCAGGAACAGTTGGACCTAGCAATAAAAATCAAGATCCTTAGTTAACACAATAAAAACATATGGGCAAAAGATTTTCGCGAAAAATTCTAAGTACCAAAACTTTACCCTAATTTTTTTCTATTTTCCAGGTCCAATTCTCATGTATTGTGTTGGTACACTGGTCTCCTACATCCTCGGCTGGTTGCTCTCATACAGGGTGATCATTTGGATCAACCTCACAGCCAGTGTTGGGTTCAGTTTGCTGATCTACTCCATCAAGGAATCTCCCGTGTTTTTGGTCAGGCAGAAGAGAGATGAGGTTTGTACAGTAAAAATAGCTCTATATGGCACATAAAAGTTTGTTCCAGGCACTACAGTGTCCTAAAAGCTTGGATAGAAATTAATTTGGTATTAAATGCTGGCAATACCACATATTATACCTTTTCAGAATCTCAATGAAATAGTCAACTTTTTTTTTAATTTGGCACTAGGGTTACCATACATTTTTTTTTACTGGGAAAGATTGAAGTTCAGGTTAAAAAATAAAAAACTTGATGTTTGAGTTAAAACTTAGTTTAAAAAAAAACTTTCGATATGTTATAAAAATAATTATTTGCATTCGCTAACACATTAATCCTGTAATACTATCCAAAAAAGAGATTGAAATAATTCCTTTATTTGCAGTTTTGGCATCAAAAAACATAAAAAAAGGAGTGAAATTTTAATATTTTTTAAAATGGCGGATATCTCGGTAACCGAAAGACTTTCATAGAACACAACTTTTATTTTTCTGAACCGGCACAGTGTGTTCTATCCGCTTATCCATTCATTATCGGGCACCCTGTATATTATTAACCCAAAGAAGATAGATTAGCAGATCTGTGAATATAACTAACAATAAATGTAATTAACTAATAGGTATTTTTTTTCAAATTAATGAAAATGTTAACACAGGATGCGAGAGCTTCGATAGCACACTACCGAGGTCTGTCACCGTCGTCAATACAGGTGATGGACGAGCTCTCCAGGCTGAAGCAGCAGCTCATGCCAGCTGTGGAACTCATTTCCGTTACTAGAGGTTAGAATTTTTTAAGCTATTGCATAGATTTTAACGCGTGCCTTGGGCGCGGCGACCGAATCAAGAAATTCCGTAACGAAAATAAAACCTAACACCCCCGACAAATGACGGACGATTATTTACGGACGATTATTTACGGACGACTATTGACGGACGATTATTAACGGACGACTATTGACGGACGACAAGTGACGGAAGACTATTGACGGACGACAAATGACGGACGACAAATGTCGGACGACAAAAAACGGACGATAAATAACGGACGACTATTGACGGACGACAAATGACGGACGACAAATGACGGACGACTATAATTGACGGACGACAAATGACGGACGACAAATGACGGACGACAAATGACGGACGACAAATGACGGACGACAAATGTCGGACGACAAAAAACGGACGACTATTGACAGACGACTATAATTGACGGACGACTATTGACATGCAATGCACGATGCAATAGCTTTACCGCGGCAGTCCCCGAGTGCCACACGTTTTTTTATATTTAACTAGCTGCGCCCCGCGGTTTCACCCGCGTAATAATTTTCTACGCAATTTTCTTAATATTTTCTTTCATAAGAACCTTCTCCTGACAATAACAAACACAACAAAAAAAGAATTGGCCAAATTGGTCCAGGCGTTGTTGAGTTATGCGCTTACCAACACATTTTGCGATTCATTTTTATATATAAGAGATAATAAAGTAGTTTTGAAGTTAGGTGGGAACAGATGTACATACATACACACACACAAGTCAAACACATAACCCTCCCTTTTGGCTTCGCCGTAGTCGGGTAAAAAGGTCATCGTTTGACAACTATCATCACACGATGGTAGTGTTCGAATGTAGTTTGTTCTCCTAGAAGATACCTGCCTGCCTAGCATGAAGACCAAAACACGATACGATAAAGCGATATAACTACATCACCTCTCAAAATATGATAGATAAAGCCGCCATGTTGAATTTTTATTATAAATTGCGATAAAAATTATGATAAAAATTCAACATGGCTGCTTTGTCTATCATATTTTGAGAGTTGATGTAGTTATATCGCTTTATCGTATCGTGTTTTGGTCTTCATGCTAGGCATGCTGTATGCCTATAGCTACACTCGGGGCTCAAACACTCCCAAATAAAGATAAATAAAAATAAAAAACCGGCCAAGTGCGAGTCGGACTCGCTCACGAAGGGTTCCGTACCAATGTATTCTGTTTCTAACCCCGACGCAAAAACAAATGCAAAAAAAAGATGGCGCTAGTGGTAAAAATACATGAATGAAAGGTAAATGGCGGTTTACGGTTTATGACGTATTAAAACAACTACTGACCAGATCTCGTTCAAACCAATTTTGGGTGGAAGTTTGCATGGTAATGATCATAATACATATTTTTTAGTTTCATCATTCTCTTATTTTAGAAGTTACAGGGGGGGGGGACACTTTTTACCACTTTGGAAGTGTCTCTCGCGTAAACTATTCAGTTTAGAAAAAAATGATTAGAAACCTCGATATCATTTTTGAAGACCTATCCATAAATACCCCACACGGATGGGTTTGATGAAAAAAAATTTGAGTTTCAGTATAGTTCTTATAGTTTCGGAAAAAAGTGTCTGTGACATACGGCAGACAGACAGACATGACGAATCTATAAGGGTTCCGTTTCTTGCCTTTGGCTACGGAACCCTAAAAATAGTTGTCTGTAAAGTCGATTTACGGAAGATAAATTTACGTGATAACGTCATAAGAACTATTGTATTTTATCGTTGACATATTACGTTGCTATGGTTACCTATCATGTCAACAGAACCTGACACATTACCATTTTGCATACTTCAACACGTTGCTTGCCATGGTTACCTTGTCAATAACGTAACGTTACGCATGACGTCACACTTTTTTATGAATGCCAGTGTTCATCACTACATAGTATAAAACAAAGTCGGTTTTTCTGTCCCTATTTCCCTTTGAATGCTTAAATCTTTAAAACTACGCAACGGATTTTGTTGGGGTTTTTTTAATAGATAGAGTGATTCAAGAGGAAGGTTTATATGTATAATACATGCATAATATAGCCGTGCGAAGCCGGGGCGGGTCGCTAGTCGTTTTATAAGACGTTATCACGTAAATTAAGAAGTTGCATTTTATTAACAATTTTGACAACAATAGCTAATGATAAGATAACTCTTAAATTAAGAATTGTTTAAATATTAACCGTTTTACTCGTATATTTAAACAGTTATTCTAAATTTAAATTTATTAAACAGAAGGAATCAACAATGGAGTTAAAAGATGCTATATGATTGGTTAGTTTTACTTTAGAACCTTGTCTTTTTTTATTGGAACCTTGTAACCAAAATCGGCTTGAAGAGTTATCTAAATTAGATTTTTTCTTTAATAAAGAGGTCAGAGGTGATTTGCTACTTAGACTTTTTGATCGTGAGGCAAATGTTTCTAGGTTTCTCTAAAATAAAATTGTATTTTTTTTTCACATACCTACACTTTCACGTTCATTTTTTATTCCTTGAATTTGATAGTAAAAGTCATGTTTTTTTCTTCAGAAGCTGAAACGAAAGCGGAAGAGGCTGAAAATGAAAAACTAAACCCCGAATATGTTGAACCGGAAGAACAAAAGAAAATGTCTCCTTTCAAACTTTTATGTAAGTCAATTTAATTCAATATACCTAGTTTGTACCAAAATGTCGGTAAGGATAATTGTACAGAAAATGTCAATGTATTGCAGTGAGGTGATAATATAGTAATACAAATCTATGATGTATTCAACAAAAAATATATTATAATGTCAAAGTATAACATATACCTAGCATATTGAGATGCATTTTTAATTGAATAACAGGCAGAAGTGAAAACTGTATAATACTGTATATCTGTGTAAAATCTCATATGTCGCGAGAACATACGCAAAAAGAGTTTTAGATGAAAAAAAAAAAATAGTCTGACGACAAATAGTCGTCCGACATTTGTCGTCCAACAAATAGTCGTCCGACATTTGTCGTCCAACAAATAGTCGTCCAACAAATTGTCGTCCGACATTTGTCGTCCGTCCATAGTCGTCCGACATTTGTCGTCCGTCAATAGTCGTCCGACAAATAGTCGTCCGACATTTGTCGTCCATCAATAGTCGTGCGTTAAAAAATACCATATGTACGTCTTAATACACTCACAGCCAAATTAAAAACAGTAGGCCCAGGCATACATTTTCGCCGCGCCGTAGAGAGGGGATAGCTGTCTACTCTCCATCCGTCTTACGCTTTTTCGATGTCACGTGTCCTGACGCGAGTTTAAGATTTTATACCCATTACAGAAAAAGTGCTCAACGCCGCTAAAGAAGTTTTCACTTCAAAAATCCAGAAATACCCAGTGAAGTCAAATTATAAATAATAAAATTTCTCTTATTTTCCAGTTGTCTCACCATCATCACTTCGAGCCTTCCTTGTTGTCATCACAGTCATGTCAATGCAGGTAATTCATATATTTTTTACAACTTGGTATTTAGGTATATACCTCAGACCAAATATTTATTTACTCAGTAAATAGTTACAAATCATGCGCGTGATTACAAAAAAATATTTACTTACGTAACATTTATGAAAATATACCGCGAGACCCGCGGTTTCACCCGCGTAAGTCCCGATCCCGTGGAAATATCGTAAAGCCTAAGACTTCAGTTATCTACATTATTAATTCTCGATTTGTGTGTTAATTTGTTAACTTTTTATGCCAAAACCATAGAATCGATTGAGATGTAACTTAGTTTGTAGATAGCTTGAACGCTTAAGGTAGTTTTTATCTCGATATTCCCACGGAATTAGGACTTACGCGGTTATTCTCTAACTAAGCCAAGTATTCTCTTATACGCCTATGAATGGATAGTTCTATGAATGAATGAATAGGATACTCTGGCGGTCCGTGATTTCACAAAATCTCTTCGTAGTGTAGTAATTATGAATGAGTACATAAATAATGTACCTATATCGTATTTTTCTACCCACCTTCAATATAAAAGTCTTATTAATAAGTAAAATGCCCTCTTCAATGTTCCAGGTGATGATGGGCATAGTTCCGGTCCAAGTGTACGCGAAGGCAGTGTTCGCAGAATCAGATCCTGAACAGGCGGACCTATACACTGTGGTGTTCGCTCTAGTACTAATGTGTGGCAGCTTGGTCACTACTGTCATTGCTGATAAGGCAGGGAGACGGGTGAGTCTTCGGCATCATCAGAATTTATAGACCTACTAGCGACCCACCCCGGCTCCGCACGGCTTTATTATGCATGTATTATACATATAAACCTTCCTCTTGAATCGCTCTATCTATTAAATTGAACCGCATTAAAATCTGTTGCGTAGTTTTAAAGATCTAAGCACACAAAGGGACATACAGCGGAAAGTGACTTTGTTTTATACTCGTACTCTACATGTGCTCGTACTATGTAATGATGTAATGAGATGTGGTAAGACCAGAAGCGTATATTGCGTTAGAGGTGTCAGAAACTCAACGGCTAAACTCAACGGCTAAACTCAACAGCTAAACTCTAAGGAATGATATTCCTACTGTCGTAAAGGTGAAGATATGCTTTGTATTGTCATACAATTCGAAACACGATTAGAGTAATATACCTCGATAGAAAAAAATCGTAAAAATCGTTTCAACAAGTTTTTTTTTAATAAAAAAAACATGTAGGTACTAAATTAACATTTTCATAAACCTCACATCAAATCCCATAAGGTAATTACACATGATATTTCATTAAAAAAGTCATTCGATTTTTTAATTTCATAAAACATAGTTAAAACGGTCACGGATACTACTACTATCACACCTGCCTGATAGTAGGTTGACGACACGAACTACCATGTAGCACGCTTTCCTATAAGATAACTGTTCACTCTCCACTCAAAAACCCCTAAATTGTACACGTCAGGAAAGACAGATGCAGACTACTAATTCCATCCCCTTGCGGTAAGTACGAATAAGGAATGATGAAGCAAAGCCTTTAGTGCAGCCGTCTGGGATTTCCACCATTAATCGGTGTCACATATCAATTATTCCTGAAATATTTCTTCCAGATCCTCATAATAACGTCATCAGTCTTAGTAGCAATATTCATGACAATCCTCGGCTACCTGCTGCAGAGCCGCGTGGCGCCGCCATACGTCACGGTGCTCGTCATCATGATGTACTGCTTCTCGTTCATGTTCGGAGCTGGATCCGTACCGTACGTGTTGCTGGCGGAGGTCTTTATGTCAGAGGTGAGATATAAAGATAGAGTTAACCTGTTAATTTATCAAAAGATACAATAGAAGATAGAAGGAAGAGCGGTGTTGGCTTAGTGGTAGATACCTCTGAAGGTCGTGGGTTCCTCTCATTCTGAAGGTCGTGGGTTCAAATCTCTGCCGGCCGTGTACCGATGAATAAGAAAAATTTATAGCGCTAATTGACATTGCTCTTACGGTGAAGGAAAACATCGTGATGAAACTCGCGGCTTAGTTGGCTTCAGAAGTATTGACAAGTTCTCTCCTCCGGACATGGTCGACAAAGCTGAGGTAGTAGGTGCTGGGCAAGCCTACTCCATCCTCACGCAAAAAGGTCCCAAAAAAGGGTCTAATTGCGGAAAACAGCCGGTATACAAGTACAAGTAGGTACATGTCAAAAGATAGAGCAAGGGCCTCGATGTAGAAGGGTAAAGGAGTAAGAAGCCTTATCTACTCCAGATTGATATCTAACCTCATCACTGTTCCCAGGCTTGTGAGAAATCACAACTTATCCTAACCCATTTATTGATTGTTCGTTCGCCCATAGTAGAGTTCCTAAAGGAAGATGTTAAGTAACAGTTAAGCAAGAAATTATAATGGTAGCAAGCAGTGGGTAGTTGATAAAGTGTTGATATATTACGTCTGACATCTAAATGTAACCCAACTCCTTAAATCCTCCTCGTATTAAGCATTCATAAATAATATATAGGTAGTATAGCGCGCATCCACTCCAATATTTGAGAGGACAAGTGGGCACACTGTAATTTTCAGGGACACCAGCAGGTTCTGAGCCAATGATTTAATTTCTGGTTTTTGTTTTAATCTCCAGGTACAAGACCTAGCCTCAATGATAATCATCGAATGGGTTTGGTTCCTCAACTTCTTCATCCTGGCGGTGTTCCCCATCATGAACAATCTGATCCGAATCTACGGCTCCTTCTACTGCTTCGCTGTGTTTGCGATCTGTAACGCTGTCTTGAGCTACTTCATCGTTCCGGAGACCAAGGGACTATCTAACGAACAGATCCAGGAGAAGTTCCTGGGGAAGACTAAAGGATAACTTATATAAAGGTGTTGTCGCGAGACAATTGCATATTGTTTTGTTGGGTGTGATGGACGCTTTGCGAGATTTGTTCCTCATAGTTTAAGAAATAGTGTTTTAGTGAATTACGTAGACATCTATGAGCACGGACATTTTAAATCTAACAACACAATCACCTCTTCTTCTGTCATCCATGATATTGATTGATTGTAGAGAGAATGTGAATACTTAAGGTCTTTATCCTATCAAATCAGACTTGGGGCGTTTTGTGACGTTAATAGCCTTCTACTAATTTTACCAAGTCCATCCTTATTGTAAAATATGTTAAAGGACTGGACTTGTTGACTGGATAACCAGTCCAGCTCTTTAATGTCACAGGGATAAGTAGTCCAAAAGAGTCCTTTGGCGTGAAGATAGCTACTGTTGTAGCTACGTAGCTGTTGTTGTTCACGCCAAAGAGCTCTCTTTTGCCTGAAGATACTAGGATGTCTTGTTACTCAAGTTGGCTTGATGACAAGGTCATGTCTATTCAACCCGTTTGATACAGTTGTGGGTTTTGAGAAGATGCTGGCTAACTCGGCTTATTTTGACAGTTTCTTTTGTAAATAATAATCACGCCCCGGCCACGCTGGTTATTAATAGATACTATCAGAATTTTGAGTCGGCAGCACCAAAATTCTGCTTTTTATGTGATCAATGTGCCTTTAGTTACAATAAACGAATTGTGATTGAGATTAAGAGATTCCATATTGTTATTATTTTTGTAATTTGTTGTTTTTTTAATAAATGTAAATTATTTTTTTACCTTTGATTTCATTTCTTTTATTAAAATTTGTTGGTGTTTACCACTTCACCACCCATTCGTGTTTTTTGAACCTTTACTCTGACTTAAAAAGAAAAAGTAGTTCAATTTTAAAATATTACCTGTATTTAAAAAAATTATAATATATCAAATTATCTCATTTCATTTACATAAATACATTTGGCACATCTCTTATATGAAAAGAAAGATCTGGACAAACCAGCACAACTACATTTACCATCGATTCATCGTGTTTCTTCAGAGCTCGACACAACCAAGAACACCTTCGATTAGAGCCAACAATAAGGGGCTTTACTTTCTTCTCTCCTTCAAAAACGCCTTCTGTATATCCGTAACGGCCAATCCTTTCGTCTCCGGTAAGCAGAACTTGCAGTACGCGGCGCCGATGAAGCAGATGCAGGAGAACAGGTAGAACACTGGACCGAGACCGATGTTTTCAACTAGAGGGTTGAACACTACCAGGATCAGGAAGCTGAAGATCCATACGAACGCCATCACCATGCTGTTGCAGAAGCTTCGGACCTAAAAAAGAAGTTGGTTTAGCTGCAGTTTTTTTTTGGGAAAGTAGTAGTATCATTTTATCTATTTCTGTCGTCAATTTTGCACACTTTTGCAATCTCAAACGAAATGTATCAATTCAGACAAAATAAACTTCAGAGAAGAATACTAGCGAGCGTCAGATCTTTCTGAAGCTCGCTTGTTCTATAAAGAGCCTAAATCTAAACTATCTGCAAAGATCTACTCCTCATGCAAGTTTTAGATCATTCTAGACCTTGGCGTCTTCCAGGGCTCATAATGTGGCCTTTATGACTCTGTAAGATCTAATATACAATATGAAAGCAAATAAATGAAATGAAGATAATTTTAAGGTACGTTTTGACCAACCTCAGGCAAAAACACCTCAGCAGCCAGAACAAACGGTATAGTTGATACTCCAGAAGTGAACACAAAGCCGTATGCGTAGATCAGCAGCGCGGTGAACCAGTGCGGTGCCCAGTGGAGCTGTAGTTGAGTCCCGAGGAGTAAGGCACATACGCCGGAAAGGATTGATGTTACTATGCACATCGTCTGAAAAAAGAAACATTATAAACATATTATAAACAAGTTTTGATAGAGACTTGGTGGAGTGGTCAAATAGATGCTGAGTACTATGTCATCTGAATTTTAGGATTCTTAGATAAGGACAGTGTTTTTCTATCAGGTTTTTTTGACATTATTTTCTGTAATACAGCAGAAAGAAGTGATGGAAGTCAATTTAAAATGATAGCTAACCTTACGTCCAAACTTATCAATGGCCAACAAGCACACAATGCTTGCAACCATGAAATTTAGGGACAAGAAGATGGCGCACTGGTTTGGGTGCATGGACGGAACTGCCTCTTTGAATAACGGCTCCGCGTAGACTTGCAGCACGACGCCACCCATCATGATGCTAAGAGCCATGACAATAAGGCACGTTGCAAGGGCTCGCTTTGAGGATTTGGATTTTACTGAAATAAATTTAAATTGGCAATATTCAGAACAATAATAAGTACATTTCAAAAAGTTACTTTGATCTGCTATTTTTTGTTTTAATAGGCGTTGATCATATTATTGACACGTGAGATATCTTCAACGCAGGAGTCAAAAAAGAATACCTACTTAAATACTGTTGTAACGGATGCCATACAAAGTGACATATTAATTCTGTAGTTTTCATCCACAATTTGTAAATTAACGAGTAACTGTTTATTATGATTACTTACAGAAAAATCTCCAAGATAATACTGGTGGTGGCATTTCAACAGCTTCTTTTGAAGTTATTAGCTCACTTCCGGCTTCAGTTTCTACAAGAAGAAAACGAATTATGAATTAAGATATTCCATCTAAACTAACGAATTCCTGAAACTACAAGTCAATTTGGATATTTGAACTATTACCATGCAAGACATAGCCCAGATTCAGTTACATAGGACGTCATTATCATACCAACTAAAGATGTATAATATGACAGCACAAAGTTGTTTTATTATTCTAATAAATACCTATGGCGGTTCTTTACCATTAACAGCAGCATCTAACATATTCTCCAACCTAGGATCAATCTCCAATTTTATCTTCGATATTTCCGCTTCCATCTCTTTGCTCTTCAATTCAATCCTTCTGTAGAATCCTATCGCTTTCCTCGCCTCGTCTTCTTTCCCCGCCATCACGAGGTAAACTGGAGATTCCTTCAACAGCATTAGGAGACAAATGGCGACTACTGAGAGAGTTAGATTCGTGTAGACCACTTGCATGTAAGTTAGGTATCCTCCCATAGTATAGGACGCCAGGTTTCCGATGTAAGAGAAAGTTGCTGAAAAGTGAATAGGAAATCATTGGTTAAGCCTATCTTAAGCAAGTTGTAGATGTATGAATCGACTGCTGTACTAAAACCAGACGTTTTATGCAAGAAAAATGCTTTTTTAGGTTCTTGTCTGACGGCTAGACAGAAAAGCCTGAATAATTAATGTAAACATCTGCTTGCTATGACTTTTTACTTGAAGGAATTCAAGTTTAAAACGTCAGATTGTAACCGTCGGTCACCTGAACATGCAGCAAGTCCACCTCTGATTTTATCATGTGAAATTTCCGTTATATAAATGAGAGCGACGTTCTGACCAGCTATGCCGACGCCAGCAATGGAGACAGCGAGGAGAACCAATGGAATGCTAGACGAGATGCTGATGATAGCCCAGGATAACTGGAATATAGGTGGGTTAACAAAGGCGTATTAAAGTACTTATATTGTTAAGTAAAATAAAAGAAGAATGGTTTTATGGACTTTGTAGCGCTTTGGACGGAGATCGTTAGTGTGATTCTCTAGGATACGATTAACCGTAAAAACCTATATACTTATTATCAAATAATGAACTTTATCTCTGCAAAAAATTTAATCTAAGTATTAGCCTAATTAACAGGATTGATATTTTGATATCTTATTTAAAGTGCTAAAATGATAAGAACTATTCACAGCAAAAAATGTTTATTTCAAAGATTTTCTATTTACTCAGACTGAAGTTTCAGGATGTCTATATGCTCTCCAAAATCCCTCTGCTGGTCTGCTGACTTACAAGCTATTTGTTATCGCTATTATGCTATCAATTGTGATGCTAAAGGCAAACTTCCCATAAGTAAAATCTGAAGAGAGGTCTTGAACTTTAAATAAAGTAGATACTAGATACTTACTACAAAAGGTAGCCCAAATATCATAGTAGCTTTCTTCCTGCCAAACTTATTAAAAGCATAACTGCAGAACGGGCTAATGAGTAGCCCCCCAACGTTGGGTAGACTGCCCAGGAGTGAGATCTGAAGCGAACTCATGGGCTGTGATAATACGGTGGCGTTGGACTTGAAGATGGCTGTCGTGAAGGAAGGCCATGCCATCACGAGTCCGGTATGAAAGGCCAAGAAACATACTGGAAGAGATAAACAGATCCAGAAACAGAGCCATAAAATCTTTCTGTTGAAAAACTTTAGTAATAAGTATAAAAGCGAACTGAAAAGCTGCTGTAATAGTTGCTCATTATTATCTTAATAGCATTGACGAAACATTATTAACATCAAAAAATACAAAAAACGTATAGGTAATAAATGGGTTTTGAGACAAAACCTATGAAATTACTGAACAAAAAATATTAGTTCGATCTTTATATTTTTTATTTATTAAGTTTCTTCTATGTTTATGTTTTTTCCGATTTTTCTTCGGTGCAATATTCCTTGATCTCCTTCTATCATAAACATTTATTTTACGAGTTTGAGTACCTACAAATCTGTATGTAAAGAACAATAATTACCTACTTACCACACATTGACGCCGCACATTGTATAAAAAACTCCGAGATCTTCCCTTTTTCCGACATATTTAAAAATGCAGTTTTTCAGTTTATATTTTCGACGTTAAGTTCAAAAATTAATCGGATTTCAATAAACGGGGTGGAACCAAGTATCTCACTCCAAGCGTATAGTTCATTAACAACAATGGAATCTGCTAGTTTGTCTACATACTTAGTCTTGACTCTTATCTAGATAATAATAATATACTTACTGTGTTTGTTTAATAATACGTTGATTTGCTGCCATTACATTTTAAATGAAATGTTTAATTGTTATATTTACTTGTGACATTCTCTGAATTTGTATTATTGTCTTGAAATTTTCTTTACCAATTCCTTTTATGGTTTTACTATTCTTTGGATTTTTAAAACTCTGTTTTTTTTTTTCGGATGTTTGTTGGTTTTCGTGCTCATTGTTCATCCAAGGTTTTCCTTAGATTTTTCTCGATGATAGGATTATTCAGATATTTAATAAACGGTGAGGATCAAAAATGTGTAGATTCATTGGGGAGACGCAAAGTATAAGGGAGTATAAAATATGACCCTACACTGACGTCTCAATGAAGTCTGGACCCTATTTCAAGTCATCTTCCACCACTCTGTCACCAAAACCAAGTCTCTGAATTTCGCCCAAAAATAAATTTAAAAAACAAATGTAGACACGATAACTACGATGGTGGAGGTCAGAGGAAAACAAGCTGAGAAATTATTCATAACTCATTTATTGAGTAAATTCTTCAATTTTCTTACATTAATCCTTAAAATTAATCATCTTAAGTGGGGCTTAACTCACGTGATGTATTGGAATACCCTCGTGATGTATACCTGACTTATTCACTCAACATGCCTAAAACTCCTGCGCATACATATCCGAGCCGCCGGCGCACAGTGGGCTGAAACGGGAAATCAGCGGACTTAGGAATCAAAGTTGATAATTCTATTTTTTTTAAATGGTGATCGATAGAGCTAATTAATACAATAAAAAATTGTTCTACAATAATTCTTAAATACGAATAATTCTCGAGGAAATCGACTTTGTGTGAAAAAAATGTATGAAACGACATATGTTTTGGTCTCTAGCTTCCAACTTATGGTCGATCCCGCACTTTGGGCAGCAATTTATTATAGTATAGGTCTTTACCTTTCACCTGACACCAAGAAGTCCTGCCCCGACCCGCCCTTTCGGAAAATAGAAGCGATTGAAAATGTTGTGTTTTCAAGTTACCATTTACGACCAAATCTTTACAAATTAATAAAATAAATAATAAATAAATATTGCACGACGTTACACACAGCGCAATCTAGCCCCAAACTAAGCACTAGGCTTGTACTATGGGTACTAGACAACGGATATACTACATATTATACTTTTTTTTTTTTGTAAATACATACATATGATACATAGAAAACACTGAATATCCCATGTCTTCGGACCGTGGTGAGTCCTAGGACATGTTGGTTTCCTCACGATGTTTTTCCTTTACCGTAAGAGCGATGTTATTAGCGCACATACCTTTTTCTTAAAGAAAAAGACATTGGTGCGCGGTCTGTCTGGATTCGAACCCACGACTCTCAGAATGAAAGCCGGGGTATCTACCACTAGACCAACACCGCTCTTTTTTGTATTTTGTATGTTGTTGGATGTGACTAGTATATCATAAAACAATGATATGACACCTATTCTACATAACTTTTTGAAAATCGTACAATTTCGAGTTAAGCTAAATGTTTTTAAACATTGAAAAAAATAACATAGTAATGTAGTAGCAAGGTAAACAACCTCTTCCAAGTATAGATATACTTAGTGAAGTAACAATAGGTAAGTACTTCACTAAATAACAATAGGTAGCCTATCTACCTATTGTATCGTAGTACTTCAGTCTTAATAATAAGACCCACTTATTATTACGTTTCTAGGAAATTGCGGCATCCTTCAAAGACTACCTGTGATAATGAGTGTCCTTGCGGTTTTACTGATGAGTTGATGAGTCCAACCATCCAGTAGATACTAGTATAGGTAAATAAATATATACGGTATTTCAATAGAAATACCGTATATATTAATGGTATCTAATAAGATACCATGATAAAATATTATAGTGATTTAGATGAGTATAGTTTAAGGTAATTAGGAACTGGGGTGTAATAATGAAAAAGAAAAATATGTTTGTGTGTCTATAATAAAAAGTTACAACAGAAATATACATATATATAGGGACATCTATTAACAATATATGAACAAAGTTAACTAAATTAATGCTTATAAATAACGCTAACTTACACTGAATTCAATTCAAATTCATATAGAGCAATGTATACATATACATGATAATTTAAAACGTCAACTACGATACTACTGTGGTTTCGGAACGCGCCCTCCGTAATATATTCACAAGATATAAATAAATGCAAACTAAAAATAAGAAATACAAATACAAGATCAATAAATATAACAATTTAAGAAAACTAAAATCAACAAATTATTCTATTCAGAATCGCTATCTTGGAAATTACTTACATCAATAAATTCTGTTTCAGGAGTTTCATTCAGAAGAGGCATCAGGAGATCAAGACATTTTGGAGAGAGAGACATTCTAGTTTTCTGGCTCATTCGCGGTCTTATAATGCTAAGCTTTGGATCGGAAGACAAAAGAAGGTTATGGAGAATATCCTCATTTGTCGCAACCCTGCTATTTTTTCTAGAATGACCCTCTCTGAATTTTCTAAAATCTTTATTACGGGCTTCTGATGCTTCTTCTGAAAGCTTACCAATAGGCAACAAACCAAAATGTTCAATAATGTTAGCTCCATGCATAAGTAATTTATGCACGCTAGATGGCATATAATACCATGGGTACAATCGAACATAATTGTCTGCTGTCTCTTGGCAAAACTGTGAAAATTTTGAAACATTCACGTGTTCTCCAGACGCAATGGTTTGGAGAATAACGTAAAACCTTTCAATTAAATCTTCATTAAGACCTGTGATTCGTGCACTTGTCTTAAAATCTCTAAAAAATCTTCTCGCCGTGTTTCCATCATTGGTAGTACCCGCTCCCTGCTTCACGATGTCAATATGTAGGCCACAAGTTTCCTTAAATTCTTTTTGAATTGCTTCTTTTCTTTGTGTTAACACGGCTCGAAGATCTCCTCTGGCACTCCATTTTTTAAAATCAAGCCTGTAAGCTGCAACAAAACAAACACAATTACTATTGAATATCTAAACAAAAATGCAACTTTCTTATATTGACAAAAAGTAGATGATTTATACCTATATGAAGAAGGCATTCCATACATCTTATCCAGCCGTGTAATGAAGATAGTCCGTACTGGTATATATCCTCATTCTTTGGTTTCCTCCTTACCGCTTCTAAATCGTTCATCTCCGATGGCCTGGCACTACATATATCGCAAGCTGCAGAAGACGTCTCGGATATGATTAAGGTAATCTTACCGTCAATCATAGTAAGTAATAAATTGTGGCCAATCGTTGTCTCTTTGTAAATTGTGGGCATCAGTGTTGCGATCTCCTTCTTTATTCTATTCATCTCTGTTGTTACCACTTCTTTGGTTTCTCTTATATATTTAAAAGATATTGGACGGCAGTAAAATGTAGATGAAGGTCTGTCGTTTTCCCAAATCACGATATTTTCTTCATTGTGCAGCTGAAGAGGTACCAAACTAGCCATAAAAATGCTGGAATCGTCGAATTCTCCTCTTTGTTTATAATTACTCTGCCCTGAAGCTCCATCGAATCCCCATTTGCTAGTAAGCTTCAACTCTGCACGGGAATCTGCTTGAATGTTATTAGCTTCCATTATTCGTGTGATGGTTAAGTTCAAAAGTGCCTGTAATTTAATTTGAGCGCCATCTTCACTTATGCTGATGTCTTTTTTGGGCGGATAACAATCTTCTTTTGCTTGTTTTATCGCATAATAGGATGGATAAACTTCGCATCCTTGCTCACTTGCAGAGTCCCTTAAATTTATATACTGCCACTTAGATAGTTTAAGGGATACAAGAAGACCCAAAGCCTTATCGGGAGTGTAGGCTTCTTCTCTTTTCTTTCCCTTTAAACTCGCTTCTACTTTAGCTGCATCTTCTGGGTGTTTCATAAGGTGATCTAAAATTTTGCTTACTCGTAATTCTCCACTGTTACGAAAGGCCCTCACTGCAGTAGCACCCGATTCTTCAGACGAAAGCGATTTGTCAAGTGAATGACTTATACGCCTTCTCTTTTGCCGTTCACCCAAATTTTCAAACTGCTTTCTGGGTGTGAAGGTCGAAGTAGATGCTCCCGAAGTGCTAGGTTGAACATTTTCTTTCTGAGCATCAACCGGGTCAATTTCTTGAAGAATTTCATGCACATTTTCTCGAGAACACACTACATTCGGCCACTCTATTGAACTCTCCAACCAATCTCGGTGTATTTTTAAAAATCTTTGTAGGGTCCTATTTGCCTTCCGCCACTTCAAAACTATTTTCGATGAATATTTCTGGCAAAACTTAACTAACTGTCCACTTTCTTCTTCATTGATCTCTTTTCCCAATCTCTCCTTTAAAAGTTCAAAAAGTTTTGCAGAGTCTGAAAACGAGTCTAATTCAGTTCTCATCAACACAAACAGGTCAATATTGTTCACTAAATTCTCCATTATCACCACGAATATTGAAATGTTTATGGGACAAATGACAAAATCCGAATGACTGTTGCAATTACATTACATCCCTTAAATAGTCGCACCCCCAACAACCTACCTAACATGCCATATTCATAAAGTACCTATCTAATCCCCTTTTACAACTCATCAGTAAAACCGCAAGGACACTCATTATCACAGGTAGTCTTTGAAGGATGCCGCAATTTCCTAGAAACGTAATAATAAGTGGGTCTTATTATTAAGACTGAAGTACTACGATACAATAGGTAGATAGGCTACCTATTGTTATTTAGTGAAGTACTTACCTATTGTTACTTCACTAAGTATATCTATACTTGGAAGAGGTTGTTTACCTTGCTACTACATTACTATGTTATTTTTTTCAATGTTTAAAAACATTTAGCTTAACTCGAAATTGTACGATTTTCAAAAAGTTATGTAGAATAGGTGTCATATCATTGTTTTATGATATACTAGTCACATCCAAAAACATACAAAATACAATTTGTAAAGATTTGGTCGTAAATGGTAACTTGAAAACACAACATTTTCAATCGCTTCTATTTTCCGAAAGGGCGGGTCGGGGCAGGACTTCTTGGTGTCAGGTGAAAGGTAAAGACCTATACTATAATAAATTGCTGCCCAAAGTGCGGGATCGACCATAAGTTGGAAGCTAGAGACCAAAACATATGTCGTTTCATACATTTTTTTCACACAAAGTCGATTTCCTCGAGAATTATTCATATTTAAGAATTCTTGTAGAACAATTTTTTATTGTATTAATTATCTCTATCGATCACCATTTAAAAAAAATAGAATTATCAACTTTGATTCCTAAGTCCGCTGATTTCCCGTTTCAGCCCACTGTGCGGCGGGTCGCTGATGATGGAATGGTAAGTATACCTACTTATAAAAATCCTATGACAAAATAATCCGTTGAAATAATTTCATATTTACATTGGGACAAGATAATACAAACAGTTTTATTTATAAAACCATTCAGAAAATCAATCATTACCTACTTATTTAACTAACTAGCATCTAGCAATTAATCACCTACGAAGCAGAGTTTTTAGGAACATTTATTTTCGTCTTTCCTTCAAAAATGCTTTCTGTATATCCGTAACGGCTAGTCCTTTAGTCTCCGGCAAGCAAAACTTGCAGTACGCGGCGCCGATGAAGCAGATGCAGGAGAACAGGTAGAACACTGGACCGAGACCGATGTTCTCAACTAGAGGGTTGAACACTACCAGTGTGACGAAGTTGAAGATCCATACGAATGCCATCACCATGCTGTTGCAGAAGCTTCGAACCTGAAAGGATGAGATAGGAGTTTAGTAAAAGAATGACTATAGTTTTTTTGAGAAATTTTGACTATTTTTAACCCCTGACCTAAAAGGAGGGTTCTGCTTAAAATCTTACATATTCTTCCAATCTTATGATAAGATAGGATGTGAATGTAGTTCTCGTCTGGGAAATGTATTGATCCGGGCAAAAAAAGCTAATGAACTTTGGAGAACTATCGAGCTCCAGAAAGAAAGCATCAACGAAGATGTACCATTTATTTAAGTTCATGACTCCCGCTCCGGCTCGTTTCCAGCGCAGAGGTTAGCCATCGCCATTCAGCGTGACAATGCTTCTAGCATTATGGGTACCTTTACGCTAAAGTATATTTACGAATATTCAAGTTCTAAGTTATATTCAAGTTTTTACAAACCTCAGGCAAGAAAACCTCGGCAGCCAGGACAAATGGTATAGTTGCTACACCAGAAGTAAATACGAAGCTGTAAACGTAGATCAGCAGCGCAGTGAACCAGTGCGGTGCCCAGTGGAGCTGTAGTTGAGTCCCGAGGAGTAAGGTACATATGCCGGACAGGATCGAGGTTACTATACACATCGTCTGGAAAAAGAAACAATATGAAACAAGTTTTAATAGAGGCTTGGTGGAGTGATTGGATAGCCAACTTCTAATCCATTTACCACCATAATAACGGGTATTATCCTCCAACAAATACAGCAAGAAGAAATAATAGTCAGTTTAATATTATAACTAACCTTTCGTCCAAATTTATCAATGGCCAACAAGCACACAATGCTTGCAACCATGAAGTCCAGCGCCAAGAAGATGGCGCACTGATTAGGGTGCATGGACGGAACTGCCTCCATGAACAACGGCTCTGCGTAGACTTGCAGCACGACGCAGCCCATCATGATGCTAAGTGACATGACGATGAGGCATGTTGCAAGGGCGCGCTTTGAAGATTTGGATTTTACTGAAATAAATATAAATCATCTAAATTCAGATTTTACTTCAAGGCTTTTATGGGTGTTGGTGACGTTTTGACATGTGAGATATATTCAAGTCATGAGTAAAAAAATAATAGTTGAATCCTTGAGTGACGGAGACAATGTTATGTGACACACAATTTGTAAATTAAGAAGTACCTGTTACTTACACAAAAATCTCCAAGATGTTTCTGGTGGTGGCATTTCACCAGCTTCTTTTAAAGTTATCAGCTCACTTCCAGCTTCAGTTTCTACAAGAAAAAAAACATTATTACTAAAGATAGTCCAAATAAACTAATTCCAGCAACAAAATAATTAAATCTAATTTTGGACATTTGAACCATCTTCACTCAAGACATAGCCAGGATTTGGGTACGGAGGGCATCTTTATCATCGCCTAACTAAAGCTGTTTTGCATAAAGATGTTTCTTTTTTCTGATAACTATGTTACTCCCTTACCATTAACAGCTGCGTCTAGTATCTTCTCCAATCTAGGATCAATCTCCAACTTTATCTTCGATATTTCCGCTTCCATCTCTTTGCTCTTCAATTCAATCCTTCTGTAGAATCCTATCGCTTTCCTCGCCTCGTCTTCTTTCCCGGCCATCACGAGGTAAACTGGAGATTCCTTCAACAGCATTAGAAGACAAATGGCGACTACTGAGAGAGTTAGGTTCGTGTAGACCACTTGCATGTATGTTAAGTAGCCTCCCATAGTATTGGATGCTAGGATACCGAGGAAGTAGCCGGTCGCTGAAAAGTGGAGATAAAATCATCGGTTATTGATTGGTTACTCATTATTGTATGTCCGGGATGGACAAACTGTCTATACAATATACATACCTACTATAATATGTCATCATTATGTACACAGTATTCAATAAATATTCTTGATTCTTGTTAGGTTTTTGTTGCTTAGTAATAAAATTATCTCAAGTTACAAGCATTATGGTTAGGCGGTTCAGAACCAGTTTCATAATTTATTTAATCGCGTCCAGGGTGTATAATGCCTAAGTTTTAAGAGTCTGATTGTAGCTATCACTTACCTGAACATGCAGTAAGTGCACCTCTGATAGCATCATGTGAAATTTCCGTAATATAGATGAGAGCGACGTTCTGACCAGCTATACCGACACCGGCTATGGACACAGCGAGGAGAACCAATGGAATACTGGACGAGACGCTAATGATAGTCCAGGATACCTAAAACACAGCAGATGGTATTAAAAATCATATTTTAAATATAATAATAATAATTTAATTTTATTTAGGTACCTAGTATGTAAGTGCTTAGATGGAATTTTTTTATAAGTTTATATAGTGATGTATATATTTTGTATTCAGTTTGTTTTTGTAAAAACCTAAATTTAAGAAAAATAAATGAATGAGTAAATAAATAATAAATGCGTTTATTTCTTTTACAAATGCTTAAATCTATCTACATTAGGTTGAAACCTCCTTTTAAGCATGAAATGCCTGTGTCAGAAGGCTCTGCTCTTCTACAGTTATTAATATAATTTGTTAATATATGTATTGTGAAGATATATATAATAATAAGAGAAATTATTTTGAGGTCGTAGGTGTGAGTCTAGAATTAGAAAAAACACTTATTAGGCCCTTGCTCTGGGGCCTTAAACAAAATATGTAAAAACATAGGTAATTAGTAAATAATTATATATTTCATCATGTTATACAACTGACGTAAAAAATTATGAAATAATGAAATTAACAACTTTTTTTATCGTTTTATGATGAAGGCCTAAGATTTCAGGATATACATTTTTATATCTTGTTTATATTAGAAAGATAAAAATTTAATGTTTATTTGCTATTTGACTGATGTGATGGTAAGTCATTGGTCGTAAAAAGCATGAGACCGATCGCTCTGGAAGTCTTTGGGGGAGACCTATGTTCAGCAGTGGATGTGTTGTAGCTGATATGATGATAATAATGTGGTGCTGATGATGATGATAAAGATGAGTGATGTGAAATTTCATGCATATTGATGTTATGGCTATAGACTCTCTTACACCCTTTTATTATTAACTAGCGACCCGCCCGGCTTCGCACGGCTATATTATGCATGTACTATATATATAAACCTTCTTCTTGAATCACTCTATCTATTAAAAAAAAGGCATCAAAATCCGTTGCGTAGTTTTAAAATTTAAGCATACAAAGGGATATAGGGACATAGGGATAGAGAAAGCGACTTTGTTTTATACTATGTAGTGATAGTGAAGACCAAGTTGTTTGACAAGACGCTTTGTTGCTTCGTCATATTTTTTAAGATTAAAAAATAAGTAGGTATATTCTTCTAATTATACCTACGCTACTAATAAAATGGGTCTGATAAGGCTTTATTTTTAAGAACTTAAGTAGGTAAATAGTTGATTAAAGTAACACAAAGGACTATAAAGAATTTGTAAATTTTACACATCACGTGCGAAATATGATTTGTATACGTATAATAATCTCTATACATATAAAATGCTTTGTCCTGACTGACTGACGGATCAACGCACAGCCTAAGCCGCTGATTGTAGAGACTTGAAACTTGGAGGGTGTGTTCTTTGTATGACGTAGGCATCCGATAAGAATTTTTCGAAATTCTACCCTTTAGGGAGTTGAAAAAAGGGGGCAAAGTTTGTATGGGACAACATGATTCCTTGGTTCAATCTATACTAATTATACGCGGACGAAGTCGCAAGCAAAAGCTAGTATATCTATAAATATCAAAGCACAACTCTAACCAATAGACGGTCGGGCTAAAATTTCACATATGTACTTACAGATAACTGTTATTTATAACGTAGGCATAAGCTATGAAAGGATTTCGGAAAATTTAAATTTACTCCTAAAGACCGAAGTTGCGGGTTAAACACTAAAAGACCACAACCTACCTAGGAAAACTTATTTCAATTTTCATTATGTGTTGCTTTATATTATTTATTAATATACTTAAGTAACTAGACTGAACATCATAATAGATATCTTTATTGTACAACACAGGAAGTAATATAGACCCCATGAGTTTCTTGTGCCTTCTTCTCATTGGTGGGCGCGTTCCGAAGGCACACATCCTAACTTAGTTTTTAAGACGATTTTATGTGGTCCTGTATACTTTTAAGTATTAAGCATCCAAAGAAATAAAGATTTTTGATTTGATTTGATTTGATATACACAAAATAATAGCTAGAAAGTATAAGTTGCACAAATGAACGCTGAAAGCGAAAAGCTTATTAAAAACGAAAGAACGGAGCGCTGTTTCTAATAAATTAATTTATTAGAAACAGCGCTCCGTTATTTTACCCGCGTAACACCTAATCCCGTGGGAATATTGGGATAAAAAATTATTACTAGTGAATCAATGTATCTTCATACCAAGTTTCATCAAAATCGATCCGGTAGTTTCGGAGCCTATTCGTTACAAACGAACAAAAAATCTTTCCTCGTTATTAAGTGTTGATTAGTATAGAAGACTAGCTTTTGCCCGCGACTTCGTCAGTTCAGAAGTCGAAAATAGACCAAGTAATCACGTTGTTCCATACAAACTTTGCCCTCCTTTTTCACCCCCTAAAGGGTAGAATTTCGGAAAATCCTTTCTTATCAGATGCCTACGTCATACAAAGAACACACCCTCAAAGTTTCAGGTCTCTACGATCAGCGGATTAGGCTGTGTAGATGTATAGACAATTAGATAAGTAGGTAGACACTTAGATAGGCAGACTGTCCAAATTGGGATTTTATGTGAGGTCACGGGCTATCAAATAGCTACTTACCAAATAGGGTAGACCAAACATCATAGTAGCTTTCTTCCTGCCGAACGTATTAAAGGCATAACTGCAGAACGGACAGATGAGTAGCCCCCCGACGTTAGGCAGACTGCCCAGGAGTGAGATCTGTAGCGAAGTCATGGGCTGTGATAATACTGTGGCGTTGGACTTGAAGATGGCTGTCGTGAATGATGGCCATGCTATCACCAGCCCGGTTTGAAAGGCTAGGAAACATACTGGAACAGATAGACAGATTATTATCTTCCAAATATCAAGATATCTGATATTATTAAAAATGCGAACAAGAAAACTGCTGTGAATCTTAAATAAAATAAAAAGCATATAAAACTTAATGCCCGAAACAAATAAATAACCAAAACAATAATCGAAATAAAAAGAAAACGTTTGTTGAATAAAATTTTCTTTTGTAAATAGAGCCTTTTTAATTAAATAAAAATTACAAAAACATTAATACCTCCAGAAACAAATAAAAATCGATACTAAACCAATTCAATTCAATACATTTATTTCAGATAATTAAAATCCATAAAATACACACACAAATAAAATAAAATAAAATAATCAAAATCAAAATATATAACAAAATAATAAAATTCAATGTCATCATACTTATAATAATGAATGACGATCGAAATTAAGAAAAAGTTTGCTGAATAATTGTTTTCCGATCTTTACATTATTTTATCTTTTTATTTCATTGTTATGCTAACTTCTTATTCGATTATTTAATTTTTATTTTATAACTTCTAATTTTAAATTGTTATGAAGAATACTTATTCCTTTGCTATTTATAATAATAACATATTAATAACCACTTCTTTTTTAAACTTTTTTGTTTTCTTGTTTATTTATTAGATATTTTTTTAATTTTTAGGGCTTTCGTTTTGCTTTTCTTATTTTCTTTTGTTTAGATGTCAAATAATTCTTCTATAGAACTTAAAAAAAATGCATAATTACTTACTACACATTGACGCTGCGGTCTGTATCAGAAACTCCGAAATCTTCAGCTTTTCAGACATTTTTCAAAAATAAAGCTTAATATTTGATCAGTAAAAGTTCACTTATCCGACGAAAAAAAAACGAGGTAGAGGTTCTCAATTCGACGAGTATATTTTTTCATGTATTTTAGAAGATAGTTTGAGCAGTTGTTTTTTTTTATGTCCAAAAGTGTCGATAAACGACGACACGTGGACCCAGGTATCTCACTCGACAGGCATAGTTATAATTAACAACAATATAACGTGTGTGTCTAAATACTAGCCTCTAATCTAGGTATACTGTATTTGTTTAATGCCACGTTGCTGTCATTACGTTTTGTAGGGTAAATGTACTGGTAAATGGTCTACTTACTTGAAATTGTAAAAAAAAATTATTCTAGCGTTCGTTTTTCTTATTTGTCTATGTTTTGTTTTTTCGATGTTCAATTTCTTTTCCATATTTTGGTTTCTTCTTTTTTCATTTTCATTTTTGATGTTTATTTGGTTTTATCGAGCCTATTCCATGGAACACATGTTCCAGGCTCTACAACGGCGCTCAAATAGTACGGATTGATGTTCTTTAATATTATTTATCACTACATAGTTTAAAACAAAGTCGCTTTCTCTGTCCCTATATCCCTTTGTACGCTTAGATCTTTGAAACTACGCAACGGATTTGATGCGGTTTTTTTTAATAGATAGAGTGATTCAAGAGAAAGGTTTATATGTATAATACATGCATAATATAGCCGTGCGAAGCCGGAGCGGGTCGCTAGTTTGTTTATAAACCTAGTATCATTTTTTTTTAAATATCATTTGATTTTCGTCCATTTTATTTGTCGATTTACCTTTTTCTTTGCTTTTGTCGTGTTATTTTAAAAAAGGAGTTTTTTGGTCCCTATCTGACTTTTATCTACTTTAGTAGGTATCCACTTCATTAATGTATTTTTTGTGTACATGTTAAGTTTGATTGACACACCTACTGATACGAGTTGAAAATATCTTTTAATCTAATGCTTATATCGAGAGCACACGAGAGTACCAATTCACTTTAGATCAGTGTTAGTGACGATGCGATTTGTGAACTTTGGCAAGGTAGATTTCAATTCAAGTCGTTTGCCCTTTTACAAAATTGCTATCAATTACCGACATCGCCAATCGACAGACTTTTTATATTTATTTTTTGTATAAAATTGACATAGGTCAACGAAAATTCACGTGGTCTTGGGTTTGCTACATGAAACTGACGTGAAAAGTAATTTTTGGTCAACCGACAACTGCATCGATTGTTGGCGCAGAATGTCATGTTATGTCATGTCATAAATATCATTCAAATATTCATAAATTTTGCATTTGTCGGTATGTTCAAACTGACATGAAAAGTAATTATTGGTCAACCGACAACTGCATCGATTGTTGGCGCAAAATATCATGTTATGTCATGTCATGATTAGGGAGAAAAAAAATATTAAATAAATATGGTTAAGTTTCATCTTCTGCTAATTTCATACAATGCTTTATGTCAATTTCGCTAATAGAGAGTAATCTAGACTAGCAAGTACTTTGCGTTTCTGGCACGAAAGGATTTCTAAGATAGAAATTACAAAAAATTATGGTTGAAATATGGACACTTTACCCTATTACAATATTAGTACTCATGATCCTCGGTAAATAAGGTAGGTAAATAAATACAGTAACCGTATCAGTTAAACTGTGTGCAGTGGAATCAGACAGTTAGACAATTCTGTATTATAAGAAAATTCTTGTGAGCTTGGTGATTTTTACACGCAAACGATACCTAAGTGCCTAAAGGGTGGACTGAGTAAGGAGACTAGCATAGTAGTCGTCTATTTCTTTTGTTTTTTATTTCTTTGCGGTGCTAAGTTAGCTACTAAATTCTCAATTCACCCACCTCACTCTTAAGCTGATAAGCACTAAAACTAAAAATTAAATTAGCAGACTACGTTTTAGGTTCTCAGCGACTAAAGGCAATTTGCCTTCCTCGCTTCACTTCATCACTATCATCACTACCCCTTCGGCCGTGTATGATACCAGAGTTTGGTAACCAGTATCATACTAAGAAAAATCACTACATATTATAAAACAAAGTCGCTTTCCTATATCCCTTTGTATGCTTATATCTTTAAAACTACGCAACGGATTTTGATGCGGTTTTTTTAATAGATAGAGTGATTCAAGAGGAAGGTTTATATGTATAATGCATGCATAATATAGCCGTGCGAAGCCGGGGCGGGGCGTTAGTATAAACTAAACCTCAATTCGCCTGCCTCGCTCTTGAGCTAACACTAAAACTAAAACGATTCGCCTACTTTGCTCCTCGATCTCTCGTTAGGTCTAGGCAAAACACGAAATTAGCAGACTGCGTTTTAGGTACTTTGCGACTAAAGGGTGCCATTTACTTACTTTACTTTCCTTTGTTTTTTATGGTTGGGAAAGTGCTTGGCAGCATCTCCACAGTGCCGGGGGACCAGCGGAGATGTGATATTTACTTACTACTAAAATCCCCACGAGGTTTTCCATCTCTACGCATCGCTGGAGTCGGCGTTCTAAATGACACTCCGACAGGCGTATTTGGCTCTTGCTGTAGGTACAGTCGGCTGCATAATTGCGGCCCCCGGTAGAGTTCGAATTTTTGTTTGATAAATTGATGTGTTAGAAGACTTTAAACTTCAACTAAAGCAGGTGTCTAGAATGTTGCTTGTGTTGAAAACGTTCTTATAACAGCCGTTTCGGAGTTCTACCGTGGGTCTGCAATTATGCAGCCGACCGTACATGGCTTATTAACCTGAGGCGATATATAGAGGAAATTTATACAAACAACAAATTATGGTATGTAACAAAATGCCAGTTATTTGAAGTAAAAAAAAATATTAAGATGTTATTTTTATTTACACGTTATGAGATTCTGTTACATGGCATTTGTCTATCAACAAAGAAAAAGACAAAATAGAAAGAAATATTTCTTTCTTTAAGCTTTCTTTCCCTCTGTTTTTCAATAAACTGTGACCCAGTAAGTTCTCTTTGATGAGCATCTCAACGTAGTTTACATCATTCTTCAACTACTTTTATAAATGTTATTATATTTTATTGAATTAATTCATGAAATAAAACAGTCTACGTGTCAAACCTACAGCCATGCTACGTAAAGATACTTATTTATTCATACTTGTCAGAGCGTTTTTCAGTAGTGAATCTAACAAAATATTTTCAGTTTGATTAGATATTTCGGATAATTACGAGTATAAAAATGTATATTATATGAAAATATAATTAGATGTACTAAACACTAAAAAAATAAAATTCCTATGTGTAAAATAGTGCAAATAGGTGTCCCTAAATAGTAGTACCTACCTATAGTTGCTG
Organism: Idaea aversata; assembly: GCA_907269075.1. Classification (NCBI taxonomy): domain Eukaryota; kingdom Metazoa; phylum Arthropoda; class Insecta; order Lepidoptera; family Geometridae; genus Idaea; species Idaea aversata. The sequence goes on from OU026107.1 coordinate 10,114,167, forward strand.
GGCAAGCAAGCCTAGGTACTCCATTTTCACGCAAAAAGGACCCAACTTCTTGTTCAAGTTCTAATTATGAAAACAAAGCCCATATACAAGCACAAGTATATATAGAAGTACAAGTATAGAAGTACAAGTATAGATGTTTCTAGTGCCCCAAAGGTTGGCTGAATTGCTTCGTTATGCAATCGAATTTTAAAACATTTGTTGCTTGCGCTCACCCGCATAACTCCAGATCCCGTGGGAATATCGGGATATAAAGTAGCCTATGTGTTAATCCAGGTCTCCAGCTATCTACATACCTAGTTTTATCTAAATTGACGACCCAGTTGGCACAATGGTCACCATGCCGGAATGCCAAACACAGGGTTGCGGGTTCGATTCCCGCCTCAGACAAGTATTTATGCTTAGATATTTGTCTGTGGTCTGGTTGTTTCTATGTATAATAAGTATATAAGTAGCATATCCGTTGTCAAGCACCCGTAACACAAGTCTAGTTACCTACTTAGCTTGGGGCTAGATGGCGATGTGTGGAATGTCTTGTAATATTAATTTTTGAAGTGAAAACTTCTTTAGCGGCGTTGAGCACTTTTTCTGTAATGGGTATAAAATCTTAAACTCGCGTCAGGACACGTGACCTGATCGAAAAAGCGTAAGACGGATGGAGAGTAGACAGCTATCCCCTCTCTACGGCGCGGCGAAAATGTATGCCTGGGCCTACTGTTTTTAATTTGGCTGTGAGTGTATTAAGACGTACATATGGTATTTTTTAACGGACGACTATTGACGGACGACAAATGTCGGACGACAAATGTCGGATGACAAATGTCTGACGACAAATGTCGGACGACAAATGTCGGACGACAAATATCGGACGACAATTTGTCGGACGACTATTGACGGACGACAAATGTCGGACGACTATTGACGGACGACAAATGTCGGACGACTATTGACGGACGACAAATGTCGGACGACTAGTTGTCGAACGACTATTGACGGACGACAAATGTCGGACGACAAATGTCGGACGACAATTTGTTGGACGACAAATGTCGGACGACTATTTGTTGGACGACAAATGTCTATAGACTATTTTTTACTATATATGACTATTTTTTTTTTCATCTAAAACTCTTTTTGCGTATGTTCTCGCGACATATGAGATTTTTACACAGATATACAGTTTTCACTTCTGCCTGCACTCCCGGAGTGCGCTGTTTTTTTTTTTATTTAAATTGGTCCAGTAGTTTCGGAGCCTATTCGTAACAAACAATTTTTTTCCACTTTATAATATTAGTGGGTATATCTAAAGTCTTCGCGTACCTAATCGTTCCAGCAATGGTCAAATAAGTAATTAAAACAAGTTTAATGTAATACGTTTATTAAATAATATTTTATTTATACAGTTATATATTTACTACATACTATTGTTTATCTAAATTATATTTACACAAAAGTGACGTACGCGACTCCGGCTACATAAGCGTTATTTTTATCTTTTCTGAGGAACAATTAATTAATATTTTGTCTGACCAAAAACAGTGGCAGTATCATAACCGCCAAAAAAAATAAAAAAGGCAAGGCAGAGGTTAACGTATAAACACTAAAATGAAAGTTAAAATCTACAGAAACTATCGAAAATAAGTAAAATATAGTATGTTGCACAACAGTAATTACCTAACGTTTAAAAACTAAAGTCTGTTTCTAACAATTTTTTTTTTTATTTACAAAATTACATATCATGACTTTTTTCAATTTCAATTTCAATTTATTTATTGTTTGTCACAGGTAATAGGTTCTTAAAAATAGCAACATAACATAGTTCCTTTGTAACAATACCACTAGGTGTACAATAATTTTAGTATTAAGCCACATTTTAGTTTTTCAAGAATCACATGTCATTTGAATTAAACACAGCAAATAATAATAATGTTAAGTAATAATATAAATGTCAATGAGATAATGAAATGATTAATATAATGTCAAAGAACAAAACACAACACAAAATTATTAGTTACATATCTAGTCAAGTTTAGTTATAAAATGGATTTGTCATCAAGGAATTCATTAATTGAGTAATATGTCTTATTTATTAAAAATTTCTTTAACGAGGCCCTAAAAACGCTTACAGATTTAGCCTCTTTTATATAAGTGGGTACTTTATTATAAATTTTTATAGCCATGCAGTAAACACTCTTGCCAAACTTTACCGTTCTACTCCTCTGTAATTGTAGTTTACCCTTAGATCGCGCACTATGCATTGTTTGATAGTCTTCAACGTTTTTATATATTAACACTGCTGCTTCTAATATATAGAGGGATGGAAGAGTCAGAATGGCAAATTTATTAAAATATGGTTTGCATGAGTCAGTCTGATCGATTCCACTAATAGCGCGGATACATTTCTTTTGTGCCTTAAATGCCTTTTCTTTGTCCGTTGCATTCCCCCAAAAAAGAACTCCAAATCTTAAAACCGAGCCCACATAGGCATGATAAGCACTTAACACCGCAGATATATTTGCGATTTTCTTCAACCTGAATAAGGCGTAGGAAAATCTCTTAAGCTTCGTGCACATGTTGTCAATTTGAGATTCCCAAGTTATCTCAGAGTCTATATGTATACCTAAAAACTTTGTACATTCTACCTTCATAATTTTATGTCCGTTATAATTTATATCTAATTCATATGTCCGATTATTCTTATTTCTAAATGTCATATAGTTGGTTTTATCTAAATTAATTTTAAGGTTATTGGCCTTTAGCCAGTCAACAATTGCTTTAAATGAACTATTTATATCAGATTCAAAAACATTACAGTCATCTTCTTTAAATATAATTGTACTATCATCAGCAAACAGTATTACTGGTTCCTTCACAACGTTAGGCAAGTCATTAATATATATTATAAATAAAAGGGGCCCTAATATAGATCCTTGTGGTACACCAAACTTCACAGTTTTTTTATCTGAGCAAAAAATTTCTTGAATTTGAGTGTTTTTTGCAATACGAGTTATTTCTGTGTATTGTACTCTATCACTTAGATACGATTTTATCAGGTCTAACGTGTTCCCTCTTATTCCGTACTTTTCTAGTTTATAAATTAGAATTTTGTGATCCACGTGATCAAAGGCTTTTTTGAGGTCCATAAACATGGCAATAACCCTCTTTTTATCCTCTAATCCTGTTTGAATTATTTTAAAAAACTCATATAACGCCATATCAATAGATTTTTTATTACGAAACCCAAATTGAGAGTGAGTTAATATATTTTTGGTTTCAAAATAGTCATTAAATCTACTGTAAATTACTTTTTCAAATATTTTTGCCATGATGGGTATTAAAGCTATGGGTCTATAAAAGTTCATATCTGTTTTATCCTCTTTTTTAAATATGGGTTTTATAACTGATATTTTTAATTTAGATGGAAAAATACCCTTTTCTATGCTAATATTAATAATGTGTGTAATTACAGATATAATATATTGAGATACTTCCTTAATTATTTTAGTATTTATGTCGTCATATCCAGTGCTTTGAGTATTTTTAAGAGACTTAATAATCCTATAGACTTCTTGTTCTGTTGTGGGAGTCATAAAAAAAGAGTGAGGTGAATTGTGAGTCAAAGTTTTAGAGGAATGACATGTTTCGGTCACGGTTGTCTTTATTTCATCTATAAAGTAATTGTTAAATGTATGAGCTATTTCTACTGGATCTGTTATAGGGCGATTTCCTACATTGATTTGGCTTATTTCTTCGCGAGGTGGTACTGGCTTTAGATTATTGATTACTTTCCAGGTGGCTTTTGCCTTATTTTTAGCTGAATTGATAAAAAAATTGTTTTGAGCTCTTTGAGTGTAATTAATAATTCTCCGTAATCTCTTCGTGTACATTTTATATGAATTTTTATTTTCTTCGGTTTTTTGAAGTCTATATTTCCAAAGTAGTTGTCGTTTACGTTTTGAGCATAATACTAAACCTTTACTAATCCATTTAGGTCGCTTACACAAGGGTACACGTATCTTTTTAATTGGGAAACACAAGTCATATATTAATTTAAATAACTCATAAAAATGGTTGTAAGATTCTTCAGGGTCGTTTGTGCATAAGGATTCATTGAATGTTAGCGATCTAATATAATTACAGAATTTTGTTACATTTTCATTACAGTAATCCCTTACATATTTATACCAGTGTGTTATTAGGTAGGTTTTCTTCACTGGGCATTTTAAGATTTGCGCCGTATGATCAGAGACCGAGAGCTCTATCACGGTGCTCTGGGCACCTCTAATATTATGTGCAATATTATCAAGACAAGTCTTACTAATGGGGCGTGTAGGTTTGTCAATGCCTAATTTTAAGTTAAAACCTATTAGTGTTTCTTTAAATTTTTGTGTGTTTACGTTCTTTTTTAGCAGGTTGATGTTAAAGTCTCCACACACTATTATCTTTTTATGTTTCGTAAAGCAAACCTCGTTTAGTAATTCAGTCAATTTCGACAAAAATAATTCAAGTTCCGCAACCAACTTTTTCGGCGGCCTATATACACATAGTACGATAACGTCATGGTCAATCAACTCTATGCCACTACATTCTATAATATTACAAATACTTAAGTGTTTTGCAGCCGTAAGTGCTTTGTATTTATGATGTTTTTTTACCAATATACACGATCCTCCCTTCCTATTGGAGCGCGTAAAGTATGATGCCAGCACAAAATTCGGGACTGATAGAGCTTCAGTGTCTTCAGCCACCATATTGTGTTCTGTAATACACAGTATATCTAGCACGTCTGGTTTATAGTCAGTGGTGCTTAAGTGTAAAATTAATTCATTTGATTTGTTTACTAATCCCGCAATATTTTGATGCAGAATGAAAAGGTGATTATAGACGAAAAAACGTACCAGAACTTTCAGGATTGTTTTCTGGATCATACACTGGGGAGGAGGTATCAATGGTAGCTTGATTACTTACTGGAGCATCGGTGCTCATTTTTAAGGGAAAGCATTCAAAATCGACTTTAAAATTGTTCATTAGGACTTGATAAACTGCACGCAAACCATACTTAGTCACTTTTCCAGTTACACCTGAAAACATTTCAGGTGTCAGGCATGCATTGCTATCAAAGAAGTAGGCGTACTTATTGTTTTGTAGCTCTAGAAACAATAAACTATTGAACATTTCTACTCTATAGTTATAAATTAGTGCTCCTTGAATGTATGTGGGAACGCATATTATTACATTGGTATGTCGAAGTTTCGTGATAGACTCTCTAATATAATTTATTAAATCTATATTATTGTTACTATTAGTTTTGAAATCTGTTTCTCCTATCAAAATTATACAGTAATCATTTTTATCAAATCCTAGTGTCTTATTCTCTAAACCGTTCACAAATTGTTTGATATTACTATTTGGGCAGGAGTAGCGGCACAAATCAAAATATTCACAGAACATATCTTCAGCAAAGTGTAGCGGTTCGTTATAGGTTCTATTACTTAGAATACAAAGCTTTCTTTTTATGATGTTTTGTTTAGAAGATGTTGTAGCATTTAACTTCGATGCTCTCGTTAATTTTGAGTTTTCTGACCCGTATTGTATATCTGATGTGATCGAGCTGGAAGGCTTAGAATTTTCAGGTTCAGCAGATAAGCTCAGTGTGGGATTATTTGTTTGACGAGTAGGAAACAATATGCGAGCGTTAGAAATAGTTTTGTGGCTTAGCTTTTTCTGTGTATTTTTATAAGATTTCGTCGATAGGGGTGAGTTTATCGTTCCCAAACGTTTGTAGGCATCTATCGCTTTATGTGTCTTAGCTAAATCTGATTTTAATTTGCAATTCTCTGTATTCAGCTTGTCTATTTCATTGTGAGCTGTTTGTAGTTCTTCCTTCAACTTTTGTATTTGAATTGTAAGTTCACTGTTGCTGTCGTTCAGAGAGGTGTTTGGGAAGCTTTTCATGCTAAGGTCAAACATAGATGCGTCTGCTTCATTCGAGACATTGTCGCTTGAGAGGTCTCCATAAGATAATGATTTAAGCAGTGGTCGTCGTCTCTGTGTCACATTGTCGATCGAATCCATTCTGAATTTAGGATCGATGTACCAGGCAGCTTCCTCTGTCAGAAGTTAGAATGATAACCCTGTGTAGTGTAGTAAATCTTCGATATAAATTTAATTTATCTATTTTTCGCGTTAAAGTTTATTACTTTCTCGCTAGATGCCTTTATTTTTAGTTGGTATAATATTTTTTTCAGCAAAAACAGTCTGCATGGCCCGGGATCGAACCACGTCTCAGTCCGTTACCCGACAGTAGAAACTAATCCTCTTACAGAACGCGCCACTAGGAGCTTCAATTACTGTGTTGAATATTGTTCTTACTAGACACGTTATGATATTATTATGCGTAATATAGTAGTGTTGTTGGGTTCAAAGTTCAATCTTAGACTACCGACGTATTTGGTGGTGATACCAACCGTTCTTACAATACATAAACAAAACAGAAAAAGTCTTTTTTATGGCAAGTTCACTTGAAAAACCGTCACTGGATAAATTTATTTGGAGTTATTTATTGTAAACACTGGTTTTGGATGTTTTATAATACATGTTTTCACAGTCACAATTACCGTTTTTGGGCACAGTTTTAATTTTAATATTATTTAGTGTTAGGTTGAGATGTGGTTTTGATAACACTTATCCACAAAAATCAAGCAATTCTCTAAAGAAACACACTGTTTATTTGTTGTATTATGTAAATTTTGTAATTTTTTAACATTTTTTAACGCACAGTCAATGTTTACGTGACGACCACGCCACCTACCCTACTAATACTCGACTATGTTATTCCACAAAACAAAATAAAAAAAAACTGATCTACTAAAGCCCCTATTAAGTCTAATCTTAATTAAAACATAAATAAGTTTACATTGTAACTTGGCAGTGTTAAATTTATCACATTTCTAAATTACAAGCTTGGTAAGTCGAAAATACTATAATTTTAAGGAAAATCGCGGCAATGATCAAGACATCAAGCCTCAAGTATATCGCTGAACAAGCGTGAAAAGTGGTTTAGCGCTTTAGACATGCTCAGCCTCTCGCTTGATGCTTGATCGTGGTCGCAACGCTTTATTTACGTAAATTTAACCGATCCTCGAGATCGGTGCCACAAGTAAGATACGATAATACTGCTCATAAGAGACCCTAATAGCACCATAGAGGACCCCCATACAGCAACCGTTGGTGTCACGCAAAGACCACTAGGTTCTGGCAAATCTTCAGCAAACACAACTCTCAATCCTTTACTAATTGTCGTCATTGGTTCGGTTGTTCTGTTTCCGTAGTGGATAACATCTCTCCTTCGCCGTTTGGGCTCCAATGCGGACGGGTTAGGGCAAACGTCACAGTCTGTCTTGCATAGTTCCACGTCGCATTGAATTATCAGATCCATTTCATCTGGGAACTTAAACGCGTTGAAGAAAGCAAACGCAATGATCGAAGCTCCTGTATTTCCTGTGTCCCTTGTCTTTTGGAAGGCGCCGAATAGCTTAGGCTTGAGAATACAACCGTTGTTGTCAGTCAAAGGCACGACGTGGCGGCTTTCTGAGTCTCTAGCTACGCATTCTCTTACAAGGATGTCAAATCCAGGGTCTCCAGTTACAGATACAACAAGGGTCATGGTTTCGCCGATTTTGACTAAGCCGTTTGCTTCGGGAGCAAATGGACCTCTTCCGGTTTGAATGTCTAGCCTAGCCATGGCAGTGTCACCACTGAAGTTGCTTGTTATCTGGTTCAACATACCAACGCTGAGAGAAGAAACTAGCTGCTTGGTCAAATTCCCTTCCCACAAGCATCTGACCCTACGAATATGATCCCAGACCTCCTGGATTCCCGGCTCATTTTGTAAGACTAGTACATTCTCTAAGTAAGCCTGGCCTTCATTCTGGAAGTCGCTGAAGAATCTCGTTCCACAAGTATTCAGGCTGACAGTGAAGGAATATTTAACTTGGTTGGAGTTCTCTCTGACGTATACGCAAGCAGGTTCATTGAAATGATCTTGTGAGTAAATTATGCCGTTGTAAGGTTTGTTGAATTCAATGTTTATGGTCATCATTTCCTTGCCGCAGTCGACTGTGATAGCGTGGATGTGAGGTGGGTGACGGTCTTCATCGTCGTCTGCAATGGTTGTTTGAGATGATGAGGAAGTTACGCTGCCTTCGGAAGGATTGATGTAAGGTGGTTGGGTTATTTCTGGCTGAGGTTGTGGTTGGTAGGTGGGCTGGGAAGGAGATGGTTGGTATTCAGGTTGGGTTGGCTGACTGGGTTGGTATGGGGTTTCGGTAGGCTGACTTGGTTGGTATGCGGGTTGGGTAGGCTGAGGTTGGGTTGGCTGTGGCTGACTCGGCTGGTATGGTTGTTGAGTTTCAGGTACTGGTTGGCTGGGTTGGTACGCTGGGAGAGTAGACGGACCCTCGCTGTAGGACGGTGTGGGCCGTGATCCTGGTACTGGGTACCCCGTCGGTGGAGGTGGGGGCAAGTAAGTAGCGGGTTCGAACGGTCGCGGCTTCTCCGGCTTCCCACCGTAGTACTGGCGAGCTGGAAGTAAAAGTAAAATAATGAGATTTTAGTAGGAAATTTGTTTCTACCATTTACCAAAGCGTACAGTGCTGCATGCGTTATTGACATGATATTAACACATATATTTTGTGTATAAAAATAGATAATGCTATAAACCCGTGTAACTAGAACTATATACAAATAGGTAGGTAGTTTGAGTTGAGTTGTCTTAACTAATTGGACAGTTTCAAGTTCTTCAAGATATTGCTTTTTAGAGTAAGTACAAGAACAATTTGTGTTCTAGTTCTTGCCGGTTATGGTCTCTTAGTACATTTTAGGATGATTAGATGAAAATGATTATCAATTAAATCCGCCTAGCCCGAAACAAAATGAGCATTTCTAGATTTTAAGGAAAAAAAATTAATGTGTGATTTGTTCAACTTAAGACTGTCCAATAAAATCCAAACCTTTCCGATTCCTTTGTTGTATAGTAGCTTGTATCCACTGCAGCAGGTTTCCCACCATCTCATCAACTTCCGCCTGCCGGCCCGCGAGATCCGCTGGAAACCAGGCCTTCATCAGGATAGCATCTCTCAAGATGGAAGACTACCACACCACGAGTTAGGAATAATCACATAGGATTTGAAAGTTAGATAGAACCAGCGTTAATATTTTAGACCAAAGTTGCCTGCATATTGCTTCAACTACAATTTACGGAAATATTATTTGGTTTCTTGAACTTGAACCTCTTCTATGTTTCTGTTATCCTGGTACTTTCAAGTCATTTTGAAAAGAGTTTATGTGTGAGAGAGTGGAAATACAAACAGTACAAAACCTTCCCAGACAAATTAAAAAAATATTAAACGACTGAACCGATTTTCATAAAAATGAAACTGAAAACACTCGCGGAATACTTAGCTTTCATATTTCATAGAAACTGTAATGAAATCGTTTCAATCGTTCAGATAAACAATCAGATTAGAGGTCAAACTTTAACCACCTTTCTTTTATTTTCGGGGTCAAAAATAGGCATACGATAATTAAATAGTATTTACAAGGAACTCCATATTTTTACATACTTAAATATTATCTACAAGTTTAATGTAATTATCATCCTTAATAATTATGTTAAAAATATCCCTGAGTTAGTAAATTCTTTGTCATATTATCAGGTTCAATCCGTCAATAAGCTTGTCACAGACATCTTCATTGATATGATATCCTGGTACTTTAAAATTACTAACAAGATGAAATTCCTAGATGGCATAATAACAACCAACAAAAAGCCATTAAATAGGTAATTTAAATAAAGATGTGCCATTTTTATCGTTCAAAAACATTATAAAACAAAATAATTGAAGTTAAATAATCAAAAATGTATGTAATTATTGTACAGTTAGAAAATTACATAAGGAATTAACATACAAATCGCAAAGAGCGAGGTCAAATCATCAAAACTAGAAAGCTAATTGAAAGTATGAATTTTTTAACAGTAAGTTACATTGTAATTGTTAATTAAATTATGCAATTTGACTTTTTAGAGGTATTTTTACTCTCACGTCAATTTATTTCATCATAACTCAACATAAAAACGCATAACTCAACATAACGTAGCGTAGGTAAGTAGAATAACTTAATCAATATGATTGATGCTCTTTTTATTTTATGCCCTCCTGGTGGGGAAATACGGTCCGTAGGTTGGTAGACTTGCAAAAACCTAAGTTATAGTACCTAATGAATGTAGCTAATTCAACCTTATTGGCATTGACATTGACATAACTCATTGGTTAGAACACTCTATTTATAGAATGACAAGACGTTTCACGTACTTTACTGCGGCTGGGTCTCTAAAACATACATACCAGCCTACCTAATTTTTAGTTTTAAAATTCAATTTCGCTTGTTATTTTGTCATTTCTAGTCAACAGCACGAATCTTGAGCGCTGTGACCTATAGGCGCACTACTCAAAATTCGTGCCCGTAACAGCTCTGTCCATGCGTAACTTGTACAAAAAGCTATATTTACAGTCAAAATTCTTAAATCTTAATTGCAAAGATCAAGCTAGAAATAAAAGTCAAAACTAGAGCAAAGCTACTAGGAAAACATGAATGAAAAGAACTGCTAAAAAAAAAAGATTCTAGCTGCTAGCTAAAAGAAAAAGACATTCAATTCATGTTCAGGAATTTCAATGATATAAGCTGACTTTCTATGATAATTTTAGGTATCAATTATACAACTCTTATACGACCAAGCATTTTCATGTTAGTCGAGTTGTGGGATAAGAGCAGGAATATAAAGGTCGTATAAGAGTAACTTATATCTTCGAAAAGCAGTATAAATAACGTCCAGTTTTCTATAAGTACTTACAATTTCGAGTTCTTGGTTTTCTTGGTTCTGTAATGTCAGATTATTTTGTGTTAGTAAGTCAGTTTTAGTAAATAGGTCAAGCATAAATTAGGACTATTAAATTCACTTAGAAATATAAATTATGAATTAGTCGATAAGTTTAGGCTCGTCAAGTAACATGACTTGATTAAAGTCTCAGTGTCAAGTCAAGCCTGTATTAACCTAAGTCAATTAGCTAATTCGATGCCTAATTATTTAAGTTACAAAAATGGATATTATGACAATCAATTTGCATAATAGGTTTTAATTTGCATTAATAAAACTTCCGGTCGCATAATTAGTATTATGATTTCGTTAAAACAATGACAAAATTATCTTGATTTTTTTAAATTTTGGTGTGGTTCGAGTTCCCTTAATTATAAATTTTAATTTTGTCCATTATTCAGTCAATGTTAGTTCCCCTTTTAGTCAATTTAATTGGTAAATAAATAAAATACGTTAATAATGTTATTCCCTGTTATTCATTTGGTGATTTGGTTAATACTTCATTATGATGTGGTTAAAAATATTAAGTTACCCGGAAATAGCATTTGTTAAAATTAAACTTAAAGCTCTTTAGACCACCCTTTTAAGAACTATCAAGATAAAGAATCAAGAAATTTTAAAATTAATAATTACCTACATACACCTACTCTAAATAATATTCTAGAAATTTTAATGATTGATTTTTTTAGTTACATAGTGGTTTTTTGGTGACCATTATAAGACTTTGCGTGCTGGTCAACAATAAATTCAAAGCAAGGGTTGACTCTTATATAGACATTTTAGCACTTTACTTATCTATCATCAATTAAAAATAACTGACACTAACTACCAATTAATCTGTGTAAACTGTCATAAATGTTGAAACCGACTGTAACGTGCATGCATTTGTGTTTTTATCTGAATAAATCTTTATGAACTTTAATTATATGACTTAACGATCTATTAAGACCGGCAAAGCACAATAGTAAAGCGACTAAGGACGTTTTTACGTCCAAATAATTAAACGTCGCTAAAATATCATTAAAACGCGACGAGACTTAAGAATTTCTGCTCTATTTGTCGATGTATCAAGATTTAAGTACTAGGCTCTCATAAATCATAAGATACTTACGAAATCTGGAGTTGGAATCGACTGCAGCTGCACTGGCGATGACCGCGCAGAGCGCCAGCAGGCTGCACCACCGGACCATCTGGAAAGAGAGAAATGTACTGTCTAAAGATTACTCTATACAGTTTACGTTTGTCTGGTAGTTTTACCAAAAAGGAAAAATAATCGGGTCATCATGAGGAAAGGGTACCGGCTCTCTCTCTCTCAATACAAACGTAGTCGACTGTTTTCTCTCTAGATAATGACACTAGAGTAAATATTATATTTGTAGCATAAAACTTTTAACTGCCATGACCTATCTTATTTTTTATATATATTTTGATTTTTAACTCTTACTTTCTATGATAATTAGAATATGAACCAATACATAGGTTTTATGCAACAAAAATATTTGTGCTAGTGTCATTATCCAGTGAGGAAACAGTTTTGACTTTTCTATCAATAAATTCCATCGTACACAATGTAAGCACAACCAATTAAAAAAACAACAAACAAAAATCACAAAGATAACAAACAAAATACTTCCTCATAACAAAACAAAAATGTACAAACATTTTGTTTAACAATGACAAAAAATCTCCGAAAAATGTTGTCCTGCCGTTCAATCTCAGATCTTCAACAACCAAAAAACTACCATGTCAAGGATAAACTTTATAGATTAATTTCCATTGTATTAGAGATAAAGCACATGTGAATCGATCTAGCTGGAGAACTACAATAAACAATTACTTGTGCGTTTGCGCAACTACAATGTACGAGGAAAAACTATTTGTAATTGATATACATTTTTCTATTTTCTTTTTAGTCTGACGTTTGATTTATATCTGATTGGTTTGGGTGCGTTAAGAAGAACAAATGTAGTCTACTGTTTCCTACCTGGATAATGACAATAGAGCAAATATTTCCATAGTTTATAACCCAAATATAAAACCTATAACTGCCATGACCGTGCCCCTACGTCTCGGTATTTTTTATTCTAGATAACGACAGATCCGCCATATTTAAAATCAGACTTTAAAGGTCTGACCGACAGATGACAGGTAGGAAGTAACAGTCTTCAAAAAAAAAGACATAGGGGGCATGGTCATGGCAGTTATAAGTTTTATGCTACATAAATATTTGCTCTAGTGTCATTATCCAGGGAGGAAACAGTCGACTACGTTTTTAAGGAGAAAAAGTCTGGTGCCTTTTCCTCTTGAGACATGCGATAATTGAGTGACCAAACTCATACTAAATTTTAAAGTAGTTTTAGTAAGGTGATTTCTAATCACGGCTCGTCAAATCTTCCGTAATTATAAAATTCAAAGTCCAGACTGTTATATCAAAGCACAACTCTCAAACCATCGGATTGGGCGAAAATTTTGCAAATAGATAACTATCACGTAGGCATCTGCGAATTATTGTATTTGTTTTTAAAATTTGTGTAGGCCATTTGCACGTCTGGCAAGTTGCGAATTTTAACGATGGCCACCTGCATATTAGGTACTTTACGTTTTTGGCACTATTCATCAATTTTTATCCCCCTTTGTTTCCACTTTGATCCCCTTTGGTTTCCATTTTCAAAACCCTATTTTGCTCTGTTTCCTAAAGTTAAGGGTCCCAGTCTACCACTAACAATCTTTCCTACAATCGTGATCTGGTCCCTGAGTTATGGTCCCAGTCTACGATTACCATTTTCTACAATCGTAATCTGGTCCGTGGTCCTAGTTCGGCTACGGACCTAATACTGACCTCCTGTTAAGTATAAGCGCCTGGTACTTTTCGTTGATACAACGTACAAATATGATTCTAGAACTGAGGCACAGAATGAGGACGATTAGGAAAAAACACCGCCAGTAACTTATTAACGCCTGGTACTTTATACTGCTGTTCACTGTTTTTGCAACAAAATCGTTCAAATACTTACTAGATTATATGAGAGCTCCATAACCCGATCTTTTTTTTATAAATATAGCTACATTAGGCATATTTCTAAATACCCTGAGTTATTGCAAAGTGCATAATTTATGCATTTTAGAGTTTTGTTAAACATAATAACAAATAATGCCGGTATAATATTATGTTTGTCACGTTTTAAGTTTCTTTACACGAATGTTTCATAACTTTTAATACTAAGTTAGGAACCTACTTAGGTAGGTTTACTTGTGATTTGTAAATATTTATTTTAGCTGTATTTTATTTGTTTATATTTTAACTATATATTTTTTTTGGAAAATTATAAATAAATTACTTATGCAGGTAACTTATTAGGTAGATAACTTGGCGCCTAATTTTATAATAAGGAACTTAAAAAATAATAATTTTAGTAGAAAACTAATAAAAAACCAAAGTTTCACACCATAAGGAACACAATTATACCAAATGTAATCTTATTTCCTTAACGATAAAGTGTAAATTACATTATCATAGCCTTGTTAGTTTAAGTAATTTTGTGGTAGACCGAATGAAATAATTAACAAACATAATACCATTAATTATTTGCCATTGTTTTAGTATTTGACCTCTTTTGCAAAGTTGAGTCTTAGAGACGAGCGTTAAACGTTATTATCTCTAGGCGATTTATTAGTTAGAAATGATTGATTTTTATGCATTTTGCTTGATACTTTTATCTCTAGGTGATTTATAACTTAGAAACTATTGCATTTTATGCATTTTGCTTGATACTTTAATCTCTAGGTGATTTATAACTTAGAAACTATTGCATTTTATGCATTTTGCTTGATACTTTAATCTCTAGGTGATTTATAACTTAGAAACTATTGCATTTTATGCATTTTGCTTGATACTTACTCTAATCTCTAGGTGATTTATAACTTAGAAATTTTTGTTTTTGTTTGATAATTTGATCTTTAGGTGATTTAGTAATTAGAAGTTATTTCATTTTATGCATTTTGCTTGATACATTTATCTGTAGGTGATATTTTATTACTTAGAAATTATTGCTTTTGAAGCATTTTGCTTCATAATTTGATCTCTAGTGATCGGTTAGCTAGACGATTTAGTACTTATTTAGAAATTATTCTATTTTAGGCATTTTGCTTGATACTTTGCTCTCTAGGCGCCTTACTATTTAGAAATTATTGAATTTTATGCATTTTGCTTGATACTTTTATCTTTAGGCGGTTTAGTTGTTAGAAATAATTGCATTTTAGGCATTTTGATTGATACCTTGATATTTTATTAACTTTTTACGCAGAAGGGGTTTTGTAAGTAGGTATTAAAAAAATATAAGTATTTTTCGAACGTTTTTCATGCGTCTCGTCAAAAAAGCCACTCGTCTACGCAGCCTCAAGAAATGTCTAAGTATGTGATGAGTTGTCACATACTTACTACATAACGTATACCAACAATGTACTTAAGTATCTATGTAATGTCAAATTATATAATATATTTTACATTATATTAGCGTGACCTGTGAACTGTGCCGAATTTTGCAATGACGTTGCATTTTGCTTAGCAAATTGAATTAGCGGTGAGGTTCAAATCGAACTCTTTGCTGTTATGTTGCCCTGGTACTTTGACTTTCTCGATTTTGTAATGTGATGTAATTTTTTTTAATAACAACAACTTAAACGCTTGAGGTTTTTTTTTGGTTCAAGATTGACCGTCCCCCTAACGGCCCCCCCGCGGTAAACGGGGGGGCCGTTAGGGGTCTGTCAAGATTTATTTTACGATTCACGGTCCCAATGTGTTATTATAGGGGGACCGTCAATCGTTGAACAATTTTTATCTCTAAATGGTTTTGCACGATTTATGCATAATGTCTTGGTATCAAATCAAATAGAGGTTCATCTATTTTTCATATTATTGGCACATGAATTTATGTTGTCTCGAGCATCTCCACATGACTTATGTTGTCCTAGTACCTAATCCTTTGTACTGGCATAATAGACTCATCTATACGTATTGTTCAGTTTTAGTCTAGGTATTGCACGCATGCAACTAACTCATCGTGACTTGTGCAAAACTCCGCCAAACTTGGTAGAGAAAGCAGATAGATCTAAAATTAGAATATTACCTAATGCTAATAAATCAACCCATGTGTCTTTTATTTAAAATTAATGACTTGCCCCGGCTTCGCGCCTTATGGAACAACTACATTTTATTTGTAATTAACTGAGCATATTCGACTACATTTTATTTGTGTCATTTTTAGCTAATGTACACAAAATCAATAAATATAAAAATCAATGTCCTGATTGATTGATATTCAACCCTCAGGTCGAAATAATGGATGAATACAGAAGCTGTAACGTAGACATCCGCTAAGATATTATTAAAAAAAAATAAACCCTATGCAGACGTAATCGCGGAAGTGTTAGTTGAAGATAAGACAAAACTCTGTAAAGTTTGGTCACATGAGTAGGAATACAACTTTTGGTCACGCTTTAACCCTTTCGAAACTCTATCTATTTATGTCTGCCTGGTACTTATTCTTAAAAAATCTAATAGGCTGCATTAGAAACGCAGCCGCAATGGAGTCTCAAATCGTCTTGTTGTAACCAAAGAGTTCCTATTACATTGCAATAAACTTAATAACCCAAAGTGATTCAATTAGCAACATCCGTTACGAATTATAACGTAGTAAGTAATTTATTATGCTGTAATTTGGATTTTAGTAAGTGACTCTTCCGACAGATTTTAAAGAAATATAAATTCTAATCAATTCGAATGTTTATTTATTTTTTTGTTCCCTCTTCCCGGTCAAACGGCTGGACCTATTTGGATGAAAATTGGCAAAGTGATCGTTAACGGGATGGGCATAAGATATTTTTAAACCCGAAATTCCGCGGAGTCCAGAGTTACTAAGATACAAAATTAAATAGTTTTGAAAGCTTGATGCAAAATCAAGAAGGTGTTGCCACACATTATGCAACCAACCCCGACCAAAGCCGCAGGCAAACGCTAATAAAATAGCAATTTCATTCACATTGAAGCAACACGATGATCAATACAATCGATAGTCTGCTTGGGAAGTAGGTATGTATTACATAACTGTTGTAATAAGATCAAATATTGTATTTTGCACATGATTCGCTAATACATAAGCAAATACTCATGTGCAGTATTTGTATTGCGAAATAGGAAACCGCAAGATCTCAAAGGAAAGCATTTAGGTAAGTCACTGAGTTTCGTTGGATGTTACAAGACGATTGCAAAGGGGGTGTTACATTCTGGTATAGTGATTGTCAGACATTTTTAATCGAATTTAAAATATAGAGGCGGTTCTCAATTAGTAGATAGATAGAGAATAATATCGTTTATTTTTTACAAAAAAGATTTAATCTCAGTCAAACTAAATAGGTCAACGCAAAACGTCAAGTCGCAAAATGACCACATAATTATTAAGTTTTTTTTTTAATTTGCTATTACATATTTCATGAACACTTGACATTTTTTTTACAGCAAATAGAACTTATAAATAGAGCTAATAGCCATTACCTCACATATTTAAAAATTAATAATGTCAATATTTAACCTGTTATAAAAATCTTAGTCGAACGAAATGGGTCAATGCCAAAATCAAAATCCAGAGCCAGTCAAATCGCAAATAGAGAACATAATTATTCAGATATTTTTAATATGCAATTATTTAAGTGCACGTGACACTTATTTTACATCAAATAAAACTTAAAAAATAGAGCTAAGAGCAATTAGGTACCTCACATCCAAATAATGTAAATATTTAATCTGTTATAAAAATCTTTGTCTAACGAAATGGGTCAACGCAAAACGTCAACCGCAAAATGAACACAATTATTCAGATATTTTTATACTTATGCAATTATTTAAGTGCACCTAACATTTATTTTACATCAATTTATAACTTTAAAAAATAGAGCTAAAAGCCTTACATCCAAATAATGACCATATTTAATCTGTATAAAAATCTTAGTCGAATGAAATGGGTCAACGCAAAACGTCAAGCTCAAAATGACAACATAATTAGTCAGATATTTTTATATGCAATTATTTAAGTGCACTTGACATTAATTTTACATCAAATAGAACGCGTTAAAATTGAACTAAGCGCCTCACATACAAATAATGTCAATAATGAGTGTGCACTGTTTAACACGAATACAAAGTAAATAGACATTACAAAATATAGCGTATTTGTATACACATAGTAAACATAAAACATTTACTGATTTGTCCAACACAATGTCGTAAAGAAAGTTTACTTAGCTTATGTAAAGACGGTTGTCCAGAGAGCATTAAAAGATATAAATATTTTGTTTGTATGGGTCATAAGTCCACTATCAGTTTGCTACAATAATACTATAAACAAGTATTGGATTTACGACCTTAATAGACGTTACACACAAACGCAAAAACTTAAATTAAAAGTACTCAGTGTGATTATTATTTGTCAACATGTTAGCTATGTTTTTAGTTGTGTGAGTGGTATAAGCCGCCACCCGCTACACCAACCGACGTGGGTTCGATCCACAGGTTATGTTGTTATAATGTTCAAATAATGCTGCACAGGATTGTAAACGTTACGGTGGGCAGAGACTTTTGACCGTTGATTGTACAACTAAAAATACTCTGCGTTTGAAAGAATTCGGGGAATAAGGAAACAAAGCAAAAAGATACTAAGAAGCCTATATCACTGCCCAGATTTTAATATGTTACAGCCTCTTTCTAAATTTCATTCAAATCGATCTAGTACTTTCAGTGCATATTATATACAAATAAAAAATAATAAAAAAAACTTGTTTTTTTATCTAAAGATCAACGCAGAGTCTGTGGCAGAGGTCAAAGTGCTGAGTCTAGAAACTTCAAATTTCGCGCAGAGGGGTAAATTTATGTGTGAAATTCATATTATTAATTTAGGTATTAAATTACCTTGATCGTAGGAGAAATAAAAATTCAAAAAAAAAACATTTTTTTTTCCGTCAGATTTCCTTCAGTTCCCTTTGGTTAGTTCTTATTAGGTCTTATATAGAAATTATAAAAAAAGAAAATAATTAAAAAGAAATAGCTATGCCCGTGACTTTTACCTTGTTTAGTTTAAATTTTGTATGATCCTTTCTTAGCGGTTGCCTAAGTTATAACAGCTATTCCTTTTCGTGTGATGGTTTGGTCTGCGCGTGGGTGTATCAATTTTGTCAGTCAGTTGATTGAATTTTAAATATATGAATGCCAGATGCATGTCTCACAGCCTCCAGTAGAAAACAAACACAAAAATATTGACTTTCATCTTCTTATGTGTACGGAAGTGTGTGACCTTTCCATTCGCGTGCGCCCGCGCAGCCTGTAGCTAGTGTAAATACGACAGTAATTGTATGCGTACTTACGTAATATGCCAGAATCATTTGAATCATTTGTGATCTTAATGTAT
This sequence comes from Idaea aversata, assembly GCA_907269075.1. Taxonomy (NCBI): domain Eukaryota; kingdom Metazoa; phylum Arthropoda; class Insecta; order Lepidoptera; family Geometridae; genus Idaea; species Idaea aversata. The sequence goes on from OU026107.1 coordinate 10,133,556, forward strand.
GATGAAAATGCACTTCCACTACCGCGGTATGATGAGATACTTTTAGGGCTCCGTATCACAAGATGAAATCACATAGCCTATAACCAGCGCGAAACCATTGAGACGCTTCTAATGATATTGTTGCTCAATTGTTAAATTATAGTTAGGTGGGAACAGATGAACATAAATACATACAGGTCAAACACATAACCCTCCCTTTTAGCTTCGCCGTAGTCGGGTAAAAATGTGACCCTTATAAGACCACTGAATTGTACTTTCGTCCATATGTCCGTCTGTCTATTTGTCTTTTTGTCAAGGCCCTTTTTATTGGTCTGTATAAATAGTTATCTAACCTTGGTATTTTGTACAATATAATTGCAACCTGAGATGTTATCTTGTCATAAAATCAACTATTTTGAGTAAACAGAAATGTCAAGTGATGCAATGTACTATTTTTGTACAGCCAGCAAAAAATAATGAAAATCAGAATTTACTAAATATTTATTTTAGTTGTCATATTCGCTACATTTCTTGCAATGAATATTACGAAAAATTGATTTATAAATAACGAAGTCTTAACCGAACAGTTATAAAAAATACCTATACAATGAAATTGAGAATCTCCTTCTTTTTTGAGGTCGGTTAATAACAAAGAGGAACCTAGTTACTGTTGGGTTTGAACGTATTATTAGACAGCAGCTGGTTTTCAAAACGTCATGTTTTGGCAATATTTTTTTGCTAACTCTACTTCATTCATAAACTACAAATATCTAACAAACACGTATTATATTGCTATGTAGATTGTTACAACATTGTTGACTATTTTCAAATTAGCATTTTGTAGAAACCGGACATTTTGCAACTGGACTTTTTAGGCGGGACCTGACCAAAACAGTATAAAATTAGGATTTAAGCCAATAATATTTTCACTATTAAAGTTGCAAATGCCATTTTCATGCTATGCTGATAGAAATATCGAAATAAACTGAATAAAAAAAAGAATTATCACAATTCGTTCAGCCGTGCTCGAATAAGCAGGGTCTCCCCCATCTCCCTCCATATATTAAAAAAAAAATATGCTGAATGAATAAATACATAATTATTTGGGTTTTAAAGTTAAAGCTGGCAGGGATTGTAAAAAATTAGTTCTTAAGAATAGGTTGTTATACGAATAAGGCATTATACGAATAGGTCTTTTGCAGAATGAGGTATTATGAGAACGAGTCCTTTGAAGAACAAGCCATTCCGAGAACAAGTCCTTGTTTTCGGCGTAGGCCATTTTACGAATGGATCCAATGTCTACTAAACCGGTAAAAGGTGAATAATAAAATATACGACGAATGGAGAACCCCCTCCTTTTTTTTTTAAGTCGGTTAAAATATTAAACATAATATCCTAATTAGCTACGCCCCGCGGTTTCAACCGCGAAGTCCCGAACTCGCAGGCATTTTGGGATCAAAAGGTATCTATCGTTTTTCATCCAAATCGGTCCAATCGTTTCTCCGCCAAGAATGAACAAATAATAGTAGATTATGCATCAAGGGCATAAAGCAATGTCTTATGTTGTGGGTGGCATATTGAACCCCGAGTGTAACGAGGGACCCTCGGGTTAACTCCCGAGCGGAGCGAGGGAGTTTAAAGTTAACTCCTGAGCGAAGCGAGGGAGTTATGTAGAGTCCTGAGTGAAGCGAGGGGTTCAAGCCGCCCAAGACGAAGACATGCTTTATCCCGAGGTGCATACTCTACTTTTCATACCGTCAGTCCAATTTTTTTTTAATTCTTGTGGTGGCCAGTTCCCTACTTGAAAAAATCCAGTAAAAAAAAAAATGGGGCAATTGCAATGAGATGGTAGCATGATGGTAAATATTTGGTAGGTATTATAGGCAAAACATATTTGCTTAGACCTAACGTAACAATCAAAATAAAAAACATTAATCGTGGCCTGCTAGATTTTTGTAGACCAATCAAATGACTTATTATAAATAAAACCTATTTGCTGAGACGTTCCAAATTCAAATCACTTTATTCCCTTGGGAGTTTCATTCTACATTATCTCCCTTGGGAATAAAGTCTTGCTTTAAGTTGAGGTTAATAGGGCTTTAATCCGTGATTAAAGTACTGCAGGTGTGAAAATAAACTTTCGGATTTATATATTAGTTAGGATCCCGTTTTAAAGAACTTTATTATAACAAAATTAGGCCTACATTCACATGAAACATTTCCAAAGAAATAACTTGATTTGATCACTAATTCATTCGAATCCTTGATGACAACAAAATTGCGATGATTACAATTTGATGACAAATAAATTATTATTACGGTAAGTAATTTAAGTGAGCAATAGTTTTCCGAATCAAAAACTTGTTGAGTGACATTGTCTATTGTAAAAAATTACTACCCTTTTCACACCGAGGGCTTTGAACTAAATTAGAATAAAATAGAATAGACATTTATTAGAAAAGCACACGGACAAGAAAACAAATATGGTAAAAAAAACAGCGCACTCCGGGAGTGCAGGCAGAAGTGAAAACAATAAACTTGTTATTTCTCATAGAATATTTCTTGAAACGATCTGCTACTGCCATCTATTAGCACTCACTTAAACAAATATAGTTTATTTTTTATTCGCTAGATGGCAGTAAAAAATTTAAATCAGCGCCATCTACATTCGAATAGCGGTCTTTCTAGAGACTAAGTTTCTCAATTTGTGTAATAGATGGCAGTATAAGTTAAACAAAAAGACTAACACAAATAAAATCTCATCTGTCGCGTCAAAATCTGTCGCGTCAAAATCTGTCGCGAGAACGGCTGAAAATGCTCACCCACAAAAGTGCCCAACGCGCCATAAGAAGTTTTCACTTCAAAAAATAATAAAAATGAGAATAGAACAGGCAGAATTAGAAAACAATCTATTGAAATAAATAATAGGCACATAGTAGGGAAAACGGGAAATTGTTTTTTTGTGGCATTAACTCCAAAAAGTCTAAACAACGCGACTTTGTACGCGTGGTAGTTTTGTTTTATATACCAAAACCTTCGTTTTAAAGCACTCTATCTATTTAAAAAATCACTTGTGCAAAATGTTGCGTAGTTTCAAAGATCTAAGCATACATAAGGACAGACAGCGGGAAGCTACTTTGTTTTATACTATGTAGTGAAGTAAAACAAATGGTTGTCTGTAAAGTCGGTTTAAGGATGATAATTTTACGTTAATTTTACATAAGAAAACGATAAAAATTAAGTTTTTTTTTTGTTTTTCCTTCATTTATATATTTTCCTTTTTTTTCCTTTAGATAAGTCTTCTATTCGTCACTCGTCACCATAAAACAAGCCCACATGAGCGATATTATTATGTTCCGGTAACATACGACGCGTAATGGTACAGGAACATGACACTTTTGTGTGAATGCGGGTGTTTCATCAATTTATTAGACATCAAAAATTGTTTAATAAACCGCAAAATGACACAAATAAGTTGGTCATAGAGAACTAACTATTGAATTACCTTCGTGACCTTATGTCTGAGATATTTCTCTAGATGAGAGTGAATCTTGAATGGTTACGTAAACATTTCGTAATAGTACTTTAGGAGTAATTATCCGGTCATAAGTCCATATGTAACTCGTGTTTATTATTCTAATAATTTCTTAACTTATGGCCATTGAATGAGAACTTGATTGGCTTGCTTGTTAACTTTGAATAAGCATTTCAGATGATACGGTGTAACAGGAGGGGTAGAGCATTGGTTGCCGGGAGGGACTTTTGTACGGTTGGCAGCATAATTACAGACCCACCGTAGAGTAGGTACTAAAATTACAATTATTGGAATGCTTTTATTCTAATAATTTTTATTTGATAAATTCACGAGTTAAAGACTTTACCTTAACTAAAGCAGGTGCCTGGAATAATGCTTGTGTTAAAAAAATTCTTATAACAGGTATGGAGCTCTACGGTGGGTCTGCAATTAAGCAGCCGAACGTACCTATCGGTTAACCTCTCTTGAATATTACTTCTTCGCGCAAAAACTACTGGACCGATTGCGATGAAACTCGGTATGTAGATAGAGAGAGACTGGAGAGCTGGATTAACACATAGGTTATTGGGAGTTACGCGAATGAAACCGCGGAGCGCTGCTAGTAGTTTATAGTATCACTAGCGACCCGCCCCGGCTTCGCACGGCTATATTATACATGTATTGTAACATATAAACTTTTCTCTTCAATCACTCTATCTATTAAAAAAAAAAAAAACAGCGCACTCCGGGAGTGCAGGCAGAAGTAAAAACAATAAACTTGTTATTTCTCATAGAATATTTCTTGAAACGATCTGCTACTGCCATCTATTAGCACTCACTTAAACAAATATAGTTTATTTTTTATTCGCTAGATGGCAGTAAAAATTTAAATCAGCGCCATCTACATTCGAATAGCGGTCTTTCTAGAAACTAAGTTTCTCAATTTGTGTAATAGATGGCAGTATAAGTTAAACAAAAAGACTAACACAAATAAAATCTCATCTGTCGCGTCAAAATCTGTCGCGAGAACGGCTGAAAATGCTCACCCACAAAAGTGCCCAACGCGCCATAAGAAGTTTTCACTTCAAAAAACCGCATCAAAATCCGTTGCGTAGTTTTGAAGATCTAAGCATACAAAGGGACATAGGGACGGCGAAAAGTGACTTTATTTTATACTATGTAGTGATAAATAAATTACCCGTCAATTATTATAAATGGATAATTTCGAAGTTTTTAAACTTATTATTTTGAAAATGAATAAATAAATTAAACTTTGAAACAGGTAAGACATTATTCCCTGTAATGTCAACTGACAATAAGAATTAAAAAAACGATAGAAATCGTTATTACCTATTCCTCAGGTCAATGATCTGTTGTTGTTTCATAATTATTTAACATATTTTTCATTACTCATACTCCGAAAGTAGGTCTAAATATGCCTGAAGAGCGTGTAGAAAATAAAATTTCCAGCCCTAGGGCTTTTCACTTTCACTGACAGCTGTCATGTCAAATTATGGCTTCGCACGACTTGTGCAATTTGCATGTAGCCAGTATCAGTATCATACGCATTAGGAACTTCAAAAACCTAACCTCCTTGCTTTTTTTTTATACACCAAAGAATAATAATTATGGCTTGGCACGGCTCATGCATACTGCCAGAGTTTAGAACTAAGTAACTATTTTTTCTTATTTTATTATGTTTTTGTGTTAAGTTTAATCTGGTTTTTCATTTATGATTGTGTATTTTTTGTAAATAACATTTTCTAGACAAATCGTGTTACAAAAACTGTAAGTTAAATCTACGGACTTCGCGTCATTTCCCAATGTTGGATTAACTCATTAATAAAAACTTCTTCGGTATTACCGCCTTATTTAAGTATTGAATACAAATAGCAGAAACCTAAAAAAACACTACATAATGTATAACCTCTTTGGTCCCAACCTTGTAAGAGGATCAGGTAGTAAGAGTACCTACTCATGTGGTATGGAGTCTCATAGTCTCATTCACTCTCGTTGTTATGAAGAATTTTATGTATTATTCGTAATGAAAAGCACAGTGTTTACCTCGGGTGAAAGACTCATTAAGTCCCTCGAACTATTAGCGCCCTCGCTACGCTCGGGCGCCAAACTCCGTCTCGGGACTTGTAATGAGTGACTTTCCCACCTAGGATAACAATGTACTATTAATCGCGCTATGTTCTCTAAACGTCAGGTTTTAATTTAAAAAAGGTATAATTTTCCGTTTTCGAGGCGACCAAAAGCTCAAAAAGTGCTAAAACGAGATATGAATGTGAAACCAGTCCCCTAGTCACCTCGCCCATCCGTGATAAGGAACTTCGACCCAAAATGGGTGAAATTTTGACCTATTTTATCTCTAAAGTTTTGGACGTTTAACCACAGTTTAACTAACCTATTGGGGTGGGGTGAGTTTAGACTGATATCTAACCTCTGCCTACATTAATATGACCTACTGCAGTTGACAAGTTATAGTAATCCCATGGTAGCTAACTACATTTTACCATCGGCCGTGAGATAATGACGTTTTTACAGTCAGATCGTCATTAATCACGAACACAATACGTAACGACGCAGCGCTTGCTATATGTAGGTGAAATATTTGGGACGACATTGTCTTTGCATTGTCTTGTGATTTTGACGTTTTTGTAGGGTTTTTTTCCGAGTTTTGGCTTCGCATGATTTGTATATAGCCAAATGTTGTTTTTTTTTGTACTTTCTACATTCATTTTATTTTCTCCTTGTAGGTATAATAAATCAATTATTTTTAATAATTGATTTATTATAATTACTTAATATTTAAATAATAAAAAAAGCTATTTTCTTTGTAAAAAAAGTTAGGTACACAGCCCGTACCTAACTTTTTTTACTTGTAAAAAGGAAAAATTATTGCTGGATTTTTTTTAACTAGAATTGCCAAAATGACAAGGTAAGCAACCTTGTCATTTTGGGGTGATATAAATTAGTCATTTTGTAAATTAGACATTTTGTGTTGCAACTTAATATTGATTGGAAATTTGTCCCTCTATCTTCTCTTCTTAGTCGTCATCTTCATTGCTGAAGGTCGTGTCTAGGATGAATTGTCGTCGATCACTCGGTGCACTATGCCCTTCCAAGTTTTCCTGTCCTCGGCGGTCTTAAAAGCTTCAGCGATTGGTAGGCCAGTGAGTTTTTTGACAAGATCTGACCAACGGGTAGGTGAGCGACCACGCGGTCTTTTCCCGTCGACCTGGCCAACTACCATGAGCTTCTCGAGGTTATTAGGGTTTCGACGAGCGACATGTCCGAAATACTTTAGAACCCGTTGAAAGCAGAGAGTGGACAGCCGTGTGGTTATCCGGAGCTCCTTAAGAATGGACACATTGGTCCGAAAGGCAGTCCATGGAATTCGCAGCATCCGCCTCCAACACCACATCTCAAATGCGTCGATCTTTGTTCTCTCTTTCTTCCTTATCGTCCAGGATTCGGCGCCGTAAAAGAAAATCGAGAATACCAATGTACGCACCAGCCTCACTTTAGTTTTACGAGATATATTGCGATCCTTCCATATTTTAGTGAGTTTAGTCATCGCTGTTTTGGACATTTGGATTCTTCTGGCGATTTCCCCCTCGCTGCCCCCTTCGTTACTGATAAGAGAGCCAAGATATACAAACTGCTCGACGAATTCTAGGTCTCTGAGTTCATAGGAGCGAATCAGCGAACCCGGTCTGTCTACCACCAACACCTTGGTCTTTGCCTTGTTAATGGTGAGGCCTACCAATTCACTCTCTTTCTCCACTCTAGAAATAAGCTGAGCTAGTTCTTGCTCTGATGATGCAAACAGAGTAGTGTCATCTGCGTACCGTAGGTTGCTAATTCTCTTGCCACCAATGGATATACCACCCTCCCATCCATCCAAGGCCCGTCTCATAATATACTCACCATAGATGTTGAAGAGAATCGGAGAAAGGACACATCCCTGTCTAACGCCTTTTTGCGGCTTGAAAGGTCTCGACAGAATGTTGTTCACCTTAACAACTGTACTTCCGTCCTGATAGAGGTTCGCGATAAGAACGACGAGGTGCTCCGGGACTCCCATTTCTACTAGAATACTCCACAAACATTCCCATCTAACACAATCAAACGCTTTTGAGTAATCGACGAAACACATCAGCATGGGAATGTTGAACTCACGGCACTTTTCTATGATCTGTCTAACATTCACAATCTGTTCCCTTGTTCCTCGCCCTTTGACAAATCCCGCCTGTTCTACTGGAATTTGCCACTGCAAGAATGCTTTAAGGCGTTCGTTTATCACGTACAGTAGAACTTTGCTAGCGTGGGATATGAGCGCCACAGTCCTGTAGTTACCGCAAGACTTAGTTGATCCCTTCTTGTGTATTGGTACTAAGATGGATTCTTGCCAGTCACTGACCCACTCGCCATTTCTCCATATTTGATTGCATAGCTTTTGTAGAATGTGTATGCCTTCATCACCCATAAGCTTTAGATTTTCGGCAAATATACAGTCACTTCCGGCCGATTTATTACTTTTGAGCTTCTTCAAAGCAGATTCGATCTCAGATTTTAAGATGTCAGGCTCTTGAGTAATGTCAACCATGCTAGGGCGTGGGCTTATTGATATTGCGGCCGCATCTGCGTATAAGTCTTCGCAATAGCCTCTCCACCTATCTACCACCTTATCAATCTCTGTGAGTAAACCACCATTTGCGTCCTCTACGGCCCAAGTTTTTGCCTTGAAATCCCGCGTGATGGTCTTTATTTTCATAAAAAGATCTCGGGTGTGCATCTTTTGGGCATGGTCTTCAATTTCAGCACAGATACTATTAAAGTACTGGTTTTTGTCCTCCCTAGATCGACGCTGTACTTCCTTCGAGAGAGCTTTATATTGTTCACGGCTACCATCCTTTGAGAGGCTTTTCAGTAGGTCCTTCCGTTTCTTAATTACATCCCATGTCTCATCAGATAACCATGAACTGCGGGGTGAGTCGCGCGGCTCAACTTGTCCCTCTATAATCATGGTGTTATTAGTACTTTGTGAACTAAACAAATTCATATTTTATATCTGTGTTATGTATAAACTTAATTCTAAACTTTAACTAGAAACAAGATCATTGTTTCTACATCTAAACTAGTATTTATAAAAAGAAAAGTATTTGTTTGTTATTTACGAATAGGCTCCGAAACTACTAAACCGATTTTAATAAAACTTGGTATGAGAATACATTGATTAACCCAAAAAATATGCTGCTAATTAGGTCTTTATCACTACATAGTATAAAATAAAGTCACTTTTCGCCGTCCCTTTGTATGCTTAGATCTTTAAAACTACGCAACGGATTTTGATGCGAATTTTTTTAATAGATAGAGTGATTCAAGAGGAAGGTTTATATGTATAATACATGCATAATATAGCCGTGCGAAGCCGGAGCAGGTCGCTAGTTAAATAATAAAGACAAACAAACATTTGGTCAATTTGTTTAAGTAAAATTAACCGGCATTTTACTAAGTTGAGATAAGGAAGTTAGTTTTAGTCAATTTTATAAGTTTTTTTTGTCAATTTCTTAATAGGAATGACATTTAATTCCTTAACAATTGAAGGAATGAATAACAAAAAATTACCTAATTAAAATATATTGCCTTACTCGCATGGTGCTGAGAGGCAAATTTTGTAATATGAAAAATGCATTAGAACTCGTATCTTGATAGTAAATAGCGATATCATATACAATTGTTCACGCTTGTATATAGACAGACAAACTTTAATGAATGCATTTGCATAATTCTCAAAGCGTGGGAGATCGCGCGCGCGCGCTCATTTCGCGGACTTTTTCATGTCACAGAGCTGACGGGTGGATTGATCTTCGTCGTTTTTCATTGCTTTAGTTGGAATTGGTTTACAAAGAGTTGATTAAACTAGATTCTTGTGCACATAAGTAGGAATACTTGGGTGCAGAAAAGGGGAATAAGAGTTTGGCATTTTTAGAAAATAATAATATATAAGTATTCTTTCCGTAGTCTGGCCACCATAACATAAGCCTAAATGCTTACCTTGGGGCTAGATGGCGCTGTGTGAAGTGTCCCTTCTTCTATACTTCACTACATAGTATAAAATATTCACCGTCCCTATGTCCCTTTGTATGCTTAGATCTTTAAAACTACGCAACGGATTTTGATGCGGTTTTTTTTAATAGATAGAGTGATTACCGAGGAAGGTTTTTAGATATAATACATGCATAATACAGCCGTGCGAAGCCGGGGCGGGTCGCTATATATTATAAAGCTGAAGAGTTTGTTTGTTTGTTTGTTTGAAAGCGCTAATCTCAGAAACTACTGCTTCGAATTAAAAAAATATTTTTTGTGTTGAATAGTCCATTTTTTGAGAAATGATTCCCACGGGATCGAGACTTACGCGGCTGAAACCGCGGAGCGCAGTTAGTATTAATTAATACCAAAAGACCTTAGAAACTCCTTATACATTATTTTATACTAGCGACCCGCCCCGGCTTCGCACGGCTATATTAGGCATGTATTATACATATAAACCTTCCTCTTGAATCACTCTATCTATGTAGTGAAGTCCCCGCAAGGTTTTTTATCACGAAGGTTTTTTCCCTGGTCCTGAAATTATGCACAGCAGGTAAAACTGCGTGGAGCAGCTAGTTTAATAATACCTATAATTATTTCTTCTTCATATCAATGACAAAATACTGGTTGAAAGCTCGTGATCAAAGTTCACAACTTGCTCAATTGACCGACTCTTTGCTCAGTTATTATCTAATCTGTAGCTTTTCGTTTCGTTAGCTTACTTTCTACGATTATAAGAAAAGCTCAAATTGTTAGTTCAAATGTTAAGCAAGACCTCTTGATTGGATAGGTTAGTTAGATACTATAGTGATGAAATCTAGGGTACTAGAGCTTTTTGAATATTTACATTTTGAAGTTCTTGATATTTTCAATATTTATATCGAAGAAATTTTCACCATATTTTTTAAGACCAACTACGTTTCATATATATTAACTTGTCTTGTTTTTATTTTATTTATTTTATTTGTGTAATTTAATTTTATCGGTGTGTATTTAGATTGACCATTGTTTTACTGTGAAATAAATGATTTTGGGAATTAACTTGTTAGGTCCACCCGTAACCTGTTCATGAGGAAACTGGTAGTTACATATGGACAGAGAGAAGGACAAGAGAGTGATCTTATAAGGGTTCCTTTTTTACCTTTTAAGGTACGGAACCCTAAAAAAGAATCATCGAAATCGGATCCCGATCGGTCATATTTAGTTGCCCCCTTCGCTCCCATAGTCAATAAATAAATTAACTAGAAAATTCCCATTAAATCTTCACTACATAGTATAAAATAAAGTCACTTTTCGCCGTCCCTATGTCCCTATTTCCCTTTGTATGCTTAGATCTTTAAAACTACGCAACGGATTTTGATGCGGTTTTTTTAATAGATAGAGTGATTCAAGAGGAAGGTTTAGATGTATAATACATGCATAATATAGCCATGTGAAGCTGGGGCGGGTCGCTAGTACAGATTAAAATAATCACGTACAAAATACTTGAAAATACGTCACAATCAAACAGAACATGGAGTTAAATCATGGAACATTAACTACTCTGTAACGAGACACGGCTTTCCTCGCGAACTCACGATTCAAAACATGTCAATTATATTGCTACAGAGATTTCGTTTTCGTTACCTTTCATGGATATTATGGATTTCTACTCACATGGTTATTTCAGTTCCTATTTCCTGGTACTTGGGTAACGAGGCTTTTTGTTTAGTTTAGTCGTAACTGCGGGTTCGCTAAGGTTTGAGAAAATATCGGCCAAGTGCGAGTCGGACTCGAGCACGATGGGTTCCGTACTGTGCCCATTATTTTTTGTTTTAGTATTTGTTGTTGTAGCGGCAATGATATACATCATCTGCATGTGACTATTTAAACTATCTAGCTATCACGGTTCATGAGATACAGTCTGGTGACAGACAGACAGTGAAGTCTTAGTAATCAGGTCCCGTTTTTAACCTTTGAATACGGAATCCTAAAAACGAATGACAAATTTTAATTCTCATTTTAATATCTTTAATATAAAAATGAATCGCAAAATGTGTTGGTAAGCGCATAACTCAACAACGCTTGGACCAATTTGGCCAATTATTTTTTGTTGTGTTTGTTATTGTCAGGAGAAGGTTCTTATGAAAAAAAAAATTAAGGAAATTTCGTAGAAAATTATTACGCGGGTGAAACCGCGGGGCTTAGCTAGTAACATTATAAACACGAATCATTTGACAAACTGCGTTGGTTGTGGTCGCAGTTCTAACAAAACCTAAACCAATCTTAGAGACAATGCAGCCAGCTTTGGGTACCTAGGAAGAGTTATTAAGATTTTAATATTATTATTTTTTCCATTAATTAATTAGTGATATATTTATCCAAGGTCGCCACCGAACAAAATATGGATTGTTGATGCCAAATCACTACATAGTATAAAATAAAGTCACTTTTCGCCGTCCCTATGTCCCTATTTTCCTATGTCCCTGTGTATGCTTAGATCTTTAAAACTACGCAACGGATTTTGATGCGGTTTTTTTTAATAGATAGAGTGATTAAAGAGAAAGGTTTTTAGATATAATACATGCATAATACAGCCGTGCGAAGCCGGGGCGGGTCGCTAGTTACTTAATAAAGGGAATTTGGTATATTCCACTAGTGTGTCTGTTTTAAACGATTTAAGGTCCCGTTGAAAATGGGAAATAAATATTATGTTACACGATTTTTTCGCAAAGGGTTTGCGGTTTCGAAAATCCTACTTTTTAGGGTTCCGTTTTTGCCAAATGGCAAAAACGGAAAACTTATAGATTCGTCATGTCTGTCTGCCGATGAGACTATACTGATGAAACTTGTTAATAACTGGTATGACAAATTTTAGCCTGATCTGTCAATTGGTTTAAATTGTACGTTGATTGTGCTTTGAGCTTGAATTTTGTTTTTATAAATTAGAAAAAGTATTCAGTACAATGGACATCGATCTTAAATAAGTGGTTATGATATAATAATGTATAAAAATATTATTACATAGATAACCAGCTATTAAATTCAATACGTTCGTGAGAAGCACCAAGTTTCACTACCAGGAGATCATAGGTCAAAGGCTGAGGAAAGTGAAGACAGGGTGAAGGCTGAACTGGTTCTAGTCAGGTATGCTAACTATAAGTCTAGGTATGCTACAATAATGTTAAATGGCAATGAACTATAGGAAAAACATGGTGATTTGTCCTAATATATTAGAAGTCAGAATAGGAATTGGTTTATTGGCAAACACCAAATACCGGATCTGACGTCATAGTAACAGAGATTACTAATGCAATCTCTTTAGGTTAAAGTTTAGCATTTAAATAAGAACTTGAGAATTTGGTTTATACAAGTATTTTTTACGTATATGAACGTAAAATTTTATGCAGTAGATCTACTGCATAAAATTTGACGTTTGTACTATTTACTGCAACTGTGTCCCTGTCTAATTTTTTTGACTTGATAACGTCGAATAAATTGATGTAACACCTGCATTCACACAAAAGTGTTATGTTCCGGTTTGGTACGCTTCATATTACCGGAACATGACGCGTCCGTGGTTAGGAAACAAGAGTATTTAATTTATAGCCTGTGCAACGTATGGTGACTGCCGGCGGAAAGTGGAAGGGGTATGCGCAGAAGTCAATTTTTAGGTCTGTTTGGCGGGGGGACAGGAGCGAAGGGAGGGTCAGTCATCGCTCTCTGTTCCGCACACACGTCTTTAGCCGCGCTCTGTCCCGCTCCCGCACGTCTAAGTACTGTCGCGCACATAAAAATTTAACATCACTCGGTTAACATTGCAGCCGTGTAGCTAACTTTACCCAGATCGAAAATTCAACTTTATACAGAAAAACTGCTAATCATTGGTGCAGGCATAGAAATCCATGTTCGTACCTTTGTTCAGTAAATGTACAGGACAGAATTAGTTCCGTGGTTTGAAATTCACGCCAAAAACAATAGAAAATATAGATTTGACAGCAATCTGACAGTTTAAAGTGACAGTGACAGATTATGGATCAATAGAAGATCAGTAGTCAATAGGTAGTTGTTTCAATAAAAGGTAATTACATTAAAAGATACCAAAAAATATGTTTATTTAATTTGAGTTCCTTATAGTAGTCTATCTATAGTTTAATAGTGTAAATTACAGTGAATAAATATACTGTATAATAGTAATAGTACCTATTTAAATGAATGTTTTTCTGGTTGGGCAAAATCATATACGGTATGTAAACAAAGTATGACGGTTTGGCTGTAATAATTCTGTGCGCGATTGTACATGCGCAAACCATCCCCACCAATTTCCGCCAGCGATCACCATTCGTTGCACTAGGTGTACTCACTTTTTAAATTTAAAAACTAGTTAAAAGTGGGATTTTTCAAGTTTAAGGTACCAGGAGAACATAGGTCAAAGGTTGTGGAAAGTGAAGGACTGGTTTCGATAAGGTAAGTCTAGCGTAGGAAGGCTCTAGGTACAGATGGCAATGAACTTTAAGGCTTTAGGTATATAAACGACTAGCAGCAACGCGTGGTTTTACCCAGTAAGGTTCAAACCCGTGGGAATTTCGGAAAAAATAAAAAAATTACATTACTTCCAAGTATCAAATGCATCTTTATAATAATTTTGATCAAAATCGGACAAGTAGTTTTAGAGCTAACTCGTTACAAACAAAAAAAAATCCTTTGGTATTGTGGATTTTTAGAAAGATTTTTTGACCGACTGCATGAGAATAAATTTATAAATTTTCTACATATTTAAATTATAATAAAATTATTAATAACAAAGTAGTGATAGAAAAATGTATAAACAAAATAAAAAAATAAAAATTGTAGTGTTAAAAATGTCATTGTTTCTAAAAAGTACCCCGTTGATGTCTTTTGTATGAAAAAAAATATCGATCACCTTGGACTTTGATTCCTGTTTGTTCTCATTTCGGGAAGGGACAGACAGGAATGAACATATCCGGGATGACACAAGACGGAAATTAAAAATATCTAGTTTTTAGCCGTTTGTCCATCGCCAATTAAACTAGGTTAGTTTAGCTAAGCTCGCATAATTGTTCATACTTGTGCCAGCAAACTATGTCTGCTAAGCTGCGTAAAATTAAAAAAACTGGAAGCTAAGCTAAATTAACTAAGTTTAGTTGGTGGTAGACGGTCGGAAGATGAAATGGTAAGACCAGAAGCGTAAAATATCACGACAGAGGTGTCTTTGGGTATCAACCGCTAAAATCCATGAATTGATATTCTTACCGTCGAAAAGGTGAAGATGTGCTTTGTATTGTCGAATACACTTCGAAACACGATTAGAGTGAGTTGCCTCAATAGAAGAAAATTGTGAAAATCGTAAAAAAATTGTCCATTATTTGAAATTTTTCAATTTTACGACAATCATGAAAAAAAACAAGTACAAAATTTATATTTTCATAAACCTTACATCAAATCCCGTAAGGTAGTACAGATGTTTTTTCAGTAAAATAGATGTTAGTCTTTTAATTACTTATAACATAGTTAAAAAGGCCAGTTCGCGGCGCGTGGGGGAAAAGGATAGTGTCATCGCGTGGCGCGCGCGTGGGAAAGGGATAGGTGATTTCAGGTTATACTTCACCTTAAGTAAAGCCAATTTACTGATAATTGTGATATAACAACACTTTATATTAACTTCAATTACTTATTGATTTTTACGACAACTTCACACAATTTCATCATCAAAAAAATTATTGTATATTGTGATTGATGATTAATGATTTAATAATATAGTTGTAAATCTGGCGGCGACTGCGCAATGATATGTGGCATTTTGAGTAATGTGGTAAATTGACGTGTTGATTAGCTGTCAAATTAGCTTGGTAGGCATTTATTGACCGAGCGAGAGAAGTGTCTATGCTACCTTCCGCCTATGTAACTGTGTTTTTTCACCAGTTGAGAAAGAAGATGAGGATTCCAAAAAGTACCCATGGTTGCTGTTTTCATTACTTAAAAATAAATAAATGTGGTTTTAATTAACATTTTTTTAAGTATATAAACTCCTAGCCTTATCCCATGATTTGGGGTCGACTCTCCTAGTCACTTTTCGCCACGACACACGGTCCTGAGTCGTCTTTGTCGATATGTAACTTTTATGTCATTATTAATGGTGGCTAATGGCTTTACACGTTTGGCGGGGTCTACCAAGGGTTTTAGGTGGGGTCCACATATCTAACACTTGCCGGGTCATATGTTCAGGTGGTTGGCGCAACACGTGTCCATACCAGCGGAGTCGATTTTCCACCAGTTTATCGAGAATATATCATTAATTAAAGTAATACAAGAATTTAATACCTTATTGGAATCCTTGTTACGAGCCCTTTAATTTGATACCCATATTGCAGAAAAAGAAAATTAATTATTATTTTGTACCACCATGAAATCTAGCAGCCCCCATATTAACTTTTTTAATGTCACCTATTTAAGAACATATGGACTAATAAGGCGAATCTAACGATACCTTAATTAAAGAAGTCCATCGAGTAGTTTGGAAGATATGAGAGAATTATAAATATTACAAACAAACAAACAACGAAACATACAAAGATAGGCGCGAAAAACTTAACCCTTTCCTTGCAGTCTGGTAATAAACATTTTCTCTTTTCACGTAACCAGTTACAAAGTTGTACATTGAAGTGGACTTTAAAATCGTGTGGGATTAAAAAGCTCCTATAGTACTTCTTTCGGTTAAGGACAGATTTTGGTTATGGCAGATTCATCTTATGGGAGATTCTTTATAAGGCAGATTCGTGTTAGGGCAGAAGAAAGACATTCATGTGTTCTTAATACATGCTGCATCAGGGTTGTTTGAAGGACTTCCCCTAAAATGGTGCAAAATGGGACCGCTGTTGGAAAATAATATCTCCGCTTTATGAGATCCGATTTCGATGCGATTGTTTTTTTATTTGAAAGGTCGTAACTTCAGGTTTCATAATGATGAGGATCTTCGGAGTGATGACCAAAATTGCTAACTTATAATGCAGTAAATTGCTTCTAGTTTTCTACCAGTTTCATCGCGATGTCTAATAACTGTTCGCAAAACTACTAGTTTTACAGATCAAACACATAACTGGCTTTTTTGGGAAATAGAGAGGTCACGAGACTCGCGAGTTCCAAATTGGCCGGTGCAGAATTTTGCAATATGTTTTCTTAATTTCAAAAGATTAGTAGGTTGGCAATACGTCTGTAATTTTTTTTAAATTATTATAGTGTTTGAAGTCTGGCAGTTTTACGTTCCATTTTATAGTCTGGTTGTTGTTATTTAACCTATATTTGAAGTTGGTTTTCTTAATTTTTGATTTATTTTCAGTAATTCCTAGTGCTGGCTATTAATATTAAAGAACTATCCTCTGGCCGGCGGCGCCACAATTGAGCAAAAAGCTTTATCAACACATGATTGGGAAATAATTTTTGAGTGACAGCTGAATGCATTGTTGAAAAAATGTTGTCTTTGTGTTATTAATACTTCGTCCTTTCTATTCTTAAATTAGGTACGAACATATTTTTATTATGTAAGTACATACTTATTATACAATTTAAATATCTATGTAGTCTTTTGAATTTTGACTGAAAAACTTATAGATTTTTCAGATAAATTTTCTTCTTAACTACTGAAGAATATTTTATTCTGTTGTTAATATTAAATATATTAAACCTTTTTTTTTGCAAATTAAACGTATTCTATTTTCTATTTTAATTATTAAAGTTAAATAAAAATAGTTCCTAATAACATAATTGGAATATTTTGTAAATTTAATAAGTTAAAATATGTTTTATTTAAGAATAATAAAAAGATTAAAATAGAATTATTACTCACGTTTAAAAGATCCTTTTTTTCCAAAAAAGAGAGTCACCACAGAAACTACAAAATAAAATAAAAATAACTATAAATTAAAATCCACAGCACAAACACCGACAAATCGTAATAAAAACTCACAATTTTCAATGAAATATAAAAATTCTATGCGTATTCCTTCACTGTACTGAGATGAATGCACGCGTGCGAACCATACAACACGCTTTATAACGTCTTCCCATTCTAGATAAACATTATAAACTGACCTTTCAAATAGAAGAAAAATCTACTAAACCAAAGACCAATTTACACTAGCCATGTTACCATCGTAAGTCTGCCTTCCCATACTTACAAACCAGCATAACTTGATCGCTGTTTAGAAAGAAATTCTAACTCAAAATGGTTCTTAATTTTTAGGTGTGAGTTAAAGGCATTACTAAGTAAATTAATGAATATTCGACAATTAGAATATGGTACATCTTGCTTGCGTAAAAAAGACAATGGGACTCGCAAGGCTGTCTTTTGAGACGTTTAAATTTATAAGCTTAAGATATTTCTGAGCTTAAAGTCTCTTTAAAAGTAGTGTTTGCGATTTGTCTAGTGTTTGACATGATACGAGGTCAGAATGGACACAATATGTGACGAAAACATCGTGATGGAATTGTTCTTTAGGATCGTAAGCGCAATATATGTCGCTTTGTTTCTAGGTAACAATTATTTTGTTATTTTTAGCATCTTTCGCTATAAGCTACTTCTAATAAACATCGTTTAAATAAAAATTAATCGCAGAAATGTACAAAATAACACTCACAATGAATCAATGTATCCTAGTACAGATCATCAAAATCGCAAACATTCAAATCTTTTCTCATTTTATTATTAGTATAGATAATTTTTGAACGACTACACAAAAGTGATATTTTTTTTTAAAACAAAATTAATAATAAAGAGACGGACAAGAAAGTGATCGTTTACCTTTTGAGGAACCCTAAAAATGGCAGTACGAAGTTCGCCATGTCAGCTATATTTAATAAATATTTGAAAATTCATTTTTCAGTTTTTAAACACCGTATTTTATAGAAACATTTGGGTGTAAAGACACAGTGACAACTGCAATTTGTGCATTTTGTTACTAGATACTATGTTCATTATTGACATTTTGACTACCGCAACAATTCGAACCCGGACCAATTGAATTTGGTCAAACTTTAAAAGCTCAACCGATTTGAATATGGTTATTTATATCTGAAAAACGAGTGCTACGTCATATTCTGTGAGCTTTCTTAGTATGATCAATGAAAATTGGTTCATTTCTTCAAAAGCTGGCAATTTATATTTAAAACAAACAAACAAATAAAAAAATCTTTAATCTTTATAATATTTGTGTAGAAGTAGGTCTTTCAAAATCTGGTAAAAATAGTGATGTTTTTTTTCATACAAAAGACTTCAACGGGGTATTTATTTTAAATAGTCTTAAAACAGAGCATTTTCTCTTCTGTTTTTATCGATTTTATATGATGGTATACCTTTATCTTCTTCATCAGCATATTATGTTAAGCCCAAAGCAAGACATATCCTCTCCATACCTATCTATCAAAAGTTCTGCCCGGACCACGCTCTGCCCCAGCAGGAGCTGAATGTCGTCGTCCATCAGGCTAGTGGTTTGCCCTTTGTTATCCCGACTTTCGGTTTTTGCTCTACTTCCCAATGTAGGTTCATACAAACTATTAATTTTTAGGGTTCCGTAGAAGTAGGGACTTGAGACTGTCCTTTTGTATGGTAGTGAGGTGTGGCCGATGCTTGAGCGACATAAGCAGGAGCTGCGTGTCACGGAGATGAAGGTGTTGCGCTGGATGTGTGGAGTGACGCGAAAGGATCGCGTCAGGAACTCCCGCATCCGGGGCAGCTTCATGTCCGAGACAGCAAGAATGTCGCCTACGCTGGTACAGTCACGTCTTGGGAAACCGGCTAGTTACGTGGGGAACAAATGTCTTGCCATGGCGCCTCCGCTGGGTCGTGGCAGGCTAGGTAGACCCAGGAAGTGCTGGCTTGACGTCGAAAAGGGTGATATGCGTGCAAATGGCCTTACAACCCAGGATGCCGAAGATCGTGCGAAGTGGAGGCGTAAAAGTAGGAAAGCAGACCCCGGGCTCCCGAGAGGGATGCAACCGGGAAAATCGCTCGGATGATGATGATAACCTCAAAAGGTAAAAAAGGAACCCTTATAACGTCTGTCTGTCTTTCTGTCCGTGTGTCACCACCGATTGTCTCAGGAACAGGTGGACCTAGCAAGTTGAATTCATACCACAGGTACTGAAGTCTATTAATAGTCCCTATTAAGTGTATAAAATCAAGGTCCTGAGTCAACACGATAAAACATATGGCCAAAGTCACATTTGTGCGAAAACTTGTAAGTACCAAAATTTGCCTTAATTTTCAACTTTAATATTTGATATCGTGCGGTACGTTGCGTAGCCTCTTACACATCTCCTTGCATCGAATTAGAGACGGTTTTTTAACCGTGGTCACAAGGCATTAAATCACATTTAATGCAATTAGTCTCAGATTATAGAGCTAATCGCTTTGTTCCGCGCTCGTCCTGTCATTATGAACATAATAACATTGTGTTACGCTTATAAATACTGTACTTCCGAATTTTTTGAGGCTTTAATATTAAAGTACGATTCATTTAATATGAAACATTCAACCGATCGTTTTGGAGTGTTTGGGAGAGGCTTATGTTCAACTGGACGTGTTAAATATTACAGGAATAAATATTACAGGAAATTCCACACATCGCCATCTAGCCCCAAGCTAAGCTAAGTAACTAGACTTGTGTTATGGGTGCTAGATAACGGATATACTACTTAAATACTTTTCTTTGGAAATATATACTTAAAATACATAGAAACAACCAGATCACAGACAAATATCTAAGCATAAATACTTGTCTGGGGCGGAATCGAACCCGCAACCCTGTGTTTGACAGTGCGGCATGGTAACCATTGTGCTAACAGGGTTGTCATCGTGTTGTAGTTGGGGCCTTATTCTGCTATTTGGCCAACCATTGTCATTATATCGAGATTGTGACTTTATTTGGTATTCTGCTAAAGTTTTAATAACATCGCAATATAATTACTATGGAGTCTCAATGGAATGGTGATAGATAAGTTGCAGGTGTTGCTTAGCAACATGGTATATGTTGCTAAGCGATATACCGTTTTGACAACTATCGAGATTCCATTAAGCCACGATTGTAGAGCAGAATACAAAAGTGAGTCAGTGGTGCGTCAGTGGTGTTTCGATAAAATAGTTAACGTTAAGAGAATACCAATTTGACATGTAATGTCATATTTTTGAAAAAAAAAATCTATTACGATTATATCGACACACTATTGAAACACAATTGTGTTAGCAGACTTAGGCCCCTGATATGATGATGATGAATATTATAAGACTGTATGTACGTTTAAAAACGTCTAATTTACGTCATTAGATGATTCAAAGAGTATGTGGTCAAAGAAGCTCTATACCTCCCTAAACGTAAAAGAGGCAGAAGCCAGCCCCTGTTGACATGGTATAGACCAGCATGACCCGACTATAATTGAAGATGGAAGGCCTATCAGACTTGACAACCAGGATGTCCTGGTGCCGACAAACTAGGAAAGCATAGAACTCACCTAAAGTGGTAAGAGATAGGTACAGAAGAACAGAAGTACCGTGTTTTAAGTTTATTTCAAATCTTAAAATGCGTAAAATTTGGATATAACTTTATTTATTCTGAGAGATTATTTCGAGCGTATATTAATTAAAATATATTATTCTTGAAACTTATCATTTGAATTAGAGTTTTATTCAATAGGGTTTCATGAAATTTCTTATTCATAAAGGTATATTAAAAACGAAATTAGCTACATAGTTAAAGTATAATTTATTCATTATCGTACAATAACGTCGCTTATACGCACTTTTAAAAGAAATATTATAACGCAATGTCATCAAGAGTGACTAATCATCACTATCACTACATTGTATAAAATAAACTCGCTTTCTCTGTCCCTATATCCCTTTGTATGCTTAAATCTTTAAAACTACGCAACGGATTTTGATGCGAATTTTTTAATAGATAGCGTAGTTTAAAGATTTAAGCATACAAAGGGATATAAGGACATAAGGACATAGGGACAGAAAAAGCGACTTTGTTTTATACTATGTAGTGAAGTGATGAAGACTTTTAATATGTTATACTAGAAGTAGTAAACAATTCAGGGTTAGTATGTTTGTGTAAAGTGAAAATTCAAAGTTTTGGCATGTAAAACCTCCTTTTGAAAAGACCAATTCATTAAATACGTTTTTCATTACTCATACTCCGAAAGTAGGTCTAAATATGACTGAAGAGCGTGTAGAAAATAAAACTTCCAGCCCTAGGGCTTTTCGCTTTCACTGACAGCTGTCATGTCAAATTATGGCTTCGCACGACTTGTGCAATCTGCATCTAGCCAGTATCAGTATCATTACCATAGAAATACCAGTATAATCATTACGCATTAGGAACTTCAAAAATCTAACCTCCTTGCTTTTTTTTACACCAAAGAATAATAATTATGGCTTGGCACGGCTCATGCATACTGCCAGAGTTTAGTACTTAGTAACTTTTTTCTCAGTAATCAAATTCAAGTAAGTAGGTATATTTAGTTCAAGATATATTTTTATATCTATTTCTTCGGTAAGTACCGCCGTATTTAATATATGTTGAATACAAATAGCAAAAACCTAAAAAAAACACTACATAATGTATAACCTCTTTGGTCCCAACCTTGTAAGAGGATCAGGTAGTATGGACACATGAGTACCTACTCATGTGGTATGGAGTCTCATAGTCTCATTCACTCTCGTTGTTAGGGAGAATTTTATGTATTATTCGTAATGAAAAGCACAATGTTTACCTCGGGTGAAAAACTCATTAAGTCCCTCGAACTATTAGCGCCCTCGCTACGCTCGGGCGCCAAACTCCGTCTCGGGACTTGTAATGAGTGACTTTCACACCTAGGATAACAATGTACTATAAATTTCAACGTATATTTTTTTGAACTCAGTAAAATAATCCAAGGTTTTGTGTATAAATTTTTGACATGCGATGACCTTCAAAAATCAAAGGTCAAAATACATTATTGAGAGTAATTCAAAATAACATATTTATTTCGCGTGTATTCATGTCGTAAAGTTTAGTAGGTCTCGGGCTAGCATATAAAACTCAAAAAAGTAATTAAAAAACCGGCCAAGTGCGAGTTGGACTCGCGCACTGAGAGTTCCGTACCATTATATTCTGTTTTGGTAACAGCAGAAATACATCAACTGTGAATATTTCAATTGTCTAGCTATCACAGTTCATGAAATACAGCCTGGTGACAGATAGACAGACGGACGGACGTGGAGAGTGGAGTTTTATAGTAAAAGGTCCCTTTGAGTACGGAACCCTAAAAAGTACAATTTTGTTTTTGACGATAGGTATCGTACCAAAATGGTAAGGCATATCCTTACCATTTTGGCGTTCGAAAAAGTCCTTTTAAAAATATTGAAATGAGTTTCTTAATAATCGGGAAAAATATTAAAAATGAATTATTTTTGCTAATAGTACGGTCATTGTTTAATATTTATTATCTATCTAGGTACTTACATAAAAGAGAACTGAGAAAATACGTCATCAATAAATCTCTGAGACAATAAGAGCTACCAGACTGAAACTTCGCATGAGGATTGCTTTTAGGATGTAGGATTAGGATTTTAGGATCACTAAGAAAGGATATGAAAAAATTCAAAAAGAACTATTAACTTCTGAAAACAATTTGGCCGAACGAGCTCGTCTCATTGCCTCTGCGAAGAAGGAGTCGGGATTTTGGCTGCAGGCTTTGCCATCTCCCAATTTAGGCACACTTTTAGATAATATCACTTTTAATTCTTGTATAAGTCTTAGATTAGGCTGTTCATATATATCTTCCCATAATTGTGTCTGTGGCTTTCAAGTTGATTACAAGGGTTACCATGGACTTTCCTGCCAACGCAGCGCAGGCAGAATATCACGCCACGCCGCTATCAACGACGTTA
Source organism: Idaea aversata (assembly GCA_907269075.1). Lineage (NCBI taxonomy): Eukaryota > Metazoa > Arthropoda > Insecta > Lepidoptera > Geometridae > Idaea > Idaea aversata. Next base: position 10,157,078 of record OU026107.1, read on the forward strand.
TTCGTCGGGCTCTTGTTAGCGTCAACGTACCGGCTCTCTTAGAGCCGAACGGTCTCGTACGTGACGATGGCAAGCGTCCCGATGGAATGACGTTGATTCCCTGGAGTCGTGGCAAACCGTTGGTGTGGGATGCTACTTGTGTTGACACACTGGCGGCTTCACATCTTAGCTCCACCTCCAGGGAGGCGGGCTCTGCGGCTGCAGCGGCGGAAGTGACGAAGCGACGGAAATATGCTTCTATCGGTGATGGATACATATTTCTGCCGTTTGCAACGGAGACACTTGGTCCTTGGGGTCCAGACGCCTTAAAATTTTATAAAGAAGTTTCAAAATTACTAGTTTTAGCTTCGGGTGACCAAAGGGCTGGCTCGTACCTCGGACAACGGATAAGCATCGCCATCCAACGTGGTAACGCTGCCAGCCTTTTGGGCACACTTCCTAGGGATCCCCATTTGGACTTTTAATTTAGTGTAAGTAAAGTAGGTAGTTTATTTAATTAATTTAAGTTTTCGTTATTTAATTGTTATTTAGTATAGTTTAGTTACTTTATCTAAAATAAATACCCAACTTTTCAGAAAAAAAAAAAAAAAAAAAAAGAAAGGATTGTAGGTAATTTAACCTCTAAAGGGGAAAAATTGAATCCAGGCCGGCCATGCAACAATGAATTGGATTTTTCTTAGAAAAAATGCCCACCGTAACGTTTACAATCCTGTGCAGCACTATTTGAACATTATAACAACGTAACTTGTAGATCGAACCTACGTCTGTTGGTGTAGCGGGTGGCGGCTTATACCACTCACACAATTTTTTCTGATACCGTTCAGGGTGTGAAGCGTGACAGTTTGCTATTTGGTAAGAATTTGTCAGAGAAGATAAAGGCCGGTAAATCTGCAGAAAAATCTGGTCTTCAGTTAAAGAGAAAACAAAACCCTCAGCCTTTAATATCATACCATCAATCTCCGGTCATGTTGAAAATAATAATCACACTGAGTACTTTTAATTCAAGTATTTAAGTTTGTGTGTAACGTCTATTAGAAGAAGGTCGTAAGTCCAATACTTGTTGATAGTATTATTGTAGCAAACTGATCACTTACTTAGAACCATATTATACTGTACCTATATACGCTAATCGATCTTGCTCTTACTGTGCGCGGAAAACATCGTGATGAAACCCGAAGCTTAGTTGGCTCATTTTTTTGGCTTCACCGTACTGATAAGTTTTTTCCTTTGGAAATGGTCGACTAAGCTGAGATGGTCATATAGGTGCTGGGTAAGCTTACTCCATCCTAAAGCAAAATGAACTCAACTAAAGAGATGGTAGAAAATAGCTCGTATGCAAATACAAGAAGTGAAAACCAAAAGCATAACTAAAAAAACTAAAAAAAAAATGGTTGTCTGTAAAGTCGGTTTACGAACGATAATTTTACGCCAATAACGTCATAAGAAAACGATGAAAAATTGAGTTTTTTTTTTCTTTATATATATTTTTTCCTTAAAATAAGTCTTCTATTTGTCATTCGTCCCCGGAACACAAGCCCAGATGAGCGATATTATTATTAAATACTCTGTTTCCAAGTTACTATGACGCGTCATGGTCATATTACCAAGACTCATGACGTCACCATAATATTACCATGACACTTTTTTGTGAATGCAGGTGTTCATTAACACTAAAAGTCATAAGTATTAAATAAGAAATGTTGTAATGTTACATATTTTTAAAATAACAATGATATTCTCATATTTTTTTAATATTGAAATAATAAGAAAGTAAAAACAAAACATGTTTAATATGCAACTGAATTAAAAAATTCTTTAGACTTAGTTAAATATTTCATTATATGTAATTACGCAATACTGTGAGATTTTTTCGTTTCGTTTAGTGTCAATTTAATTAGGTTATATTGTGTAAATATTTAGTCGCTAGGTTTAATTTGCCGGAGAGATTTTAGCTTTTAATAGAGATGACATTAGAGTATATATTTATACTAGCTGCGCCACGCAGTTTGACCCGCAAGAAATAGCGCAGGACAGGGAGCGTTTACGTGGGGAACAAATGTCTTGCCATGGCGCCTCCGCCGGGTCGTGGCAGACTGGGTAGACCCAAGAAGTGCTGGCTTGACGTCGTAAAGGGTGATATGCGTGCAAATGGCCTTACAACCCAGGATGCCGAGTCTTATGACACATCAATAGATCTCAAATTGCATTTCTGCAAGCAGGCGCGGGGCATGCGCGAGGCGTGCGCGGGGCGGGCGCGGAGCGTGCGCGGGGCGGGCGCGGGGCGGGCGCGTGGTGTGAGCGGGTGGACTTGATAAATGCAATTTCAGATCTATTAATGTGTCATAAGACTCAAATTATGTATAGAACAAATTTCAACGCGTGTTCAACGCGTGTGATGCGCGTGGTGGGCGCGTGGTCAACGCGCCCTGCCACAGTTTACAGAATTACTCTTCTGCAAAACACAAACGTCACATTAGTTTGAAAGTTTTTTAGTACTTTAATCATGACTGTGCTAGTAAGTATAAAAGTTTGTGACAGATATTTTTAGGTATTGTCCAGTCTACTTCTGCAAATAGTTTATACATTAAAAGAATTTATAATTTGCAAGTATCCATATTAAATTGTGGTTGTGCAAAAAGTAGGTAATTATTTATTATAATTTAATAATATTTTATTTTAATCATATCTTTTATACGACGGAAATGATCACATATAATAAATCATTACATAGTATAATAACAAAGTCACCTTTCGCTGTCTGACCCTATGTATGCTTAGATCTTTAAAACTACGCAATGGATAAGGATATTTTTAAATAGAGAGTGATTCAAGAGGAAGGTTTTTATGTATAATACATGCTTATTATAGCCGTGTGAAGCCGGAGCGGGTCGCTAGTTTAATATAATACCAATGAAACGGTTTGATGAAATTTTAGTTCCGAGGCATAAAGTATCTCTTTTCATTCTGAAACGACGCGCGACGCCTAACTATTCGTCGTGATGCACTTATTTTTTAGTTCAAAAGTCGATTATATCTCAGAATCGTGCCCCTGTATATTCAGCTAAGTACATTACATACAGTCTAACACCCCCATTCGCCTACGTAACATATTTGTACCTACTTTACTGTAAAATTACCCGGAACGACGCAGAATATACAATTTCACTTATTAATTGCTATTTACTGTGCTTCAGACCAATTTTAACTGAGTTATTTTTGCATATTTTTAACGTTATTGCCTATGAGGCAATAGGGTTGCCGTGGTGTAGTGGTTAGAAGTCTAATGTTCTTATTTTTATTTAGTTGTTTTTTTTTAACTGAAACGTATGCATTTGTTTTTGTAATTTTATTTAAAGTAATTTAATTTTAATCTACAAGAACTTAGGATATAAATAATTTGTTTTAAATTGTTTCTCTATAATTTATTTTGTACTGAAACATCTCGAAAATTGGTTAGAAAAGTAGGAAGTTGCTTGCAAAAAACCTAATGTTACGGATATTACGTCATAAATGCGTCGTAACGTGTAACCAATGTGAAGAAAGAATATTTAGCTAATCCTCATTTTTATATATAATCCTCATAGGTTAAAGCTATGGGAGCTCCTTGCCTGCCTACTTCAAACAAAAAATAGGTAAGTACATAATAATAAAATGAAAATAAAGACCAGTTTTCATAATGTAAAATAAGAAATACTGCTTTTTCACTAAATTCAAGAAATTAATCTCTAGCCACTCTAGCGTCAGTCAAGATTATTTTTTGCTTCAAGAAATCTTTGTTTCTGTGCAAAAGAAGAAGACTGTTAAAAATAAAACCTTATTCGAATCGATTCGTTCATTTAGAAGCGACGACCGTTTTTTTTCATTTAGGTAAAGTTTGTCTCCATTGCTTTATTTTAAGGGAAAACCTTGAAAAAATCCCCAAACTTCGAATTCTAAGAAGTTGAAATCAATAATTTGAGCAGCCATTCGACCTTAACTATCGCGTATTGGGTAACCGTGACGAATCAAATGTCTATAATCTTTTATTTCACAAATTAATAGCTTTTTATCTTGATTGTACTACAACGCGAGTGAGCGGTGTTTACATAGTTGTAGATACCTCTACTTTCATTGCGAAGGGCGTGGGTTCTTTGCACTGAGTATGAGTAGGTAGGTATACCTATAAGCTCTACACACGCACAATGGCCCAAATAATGAGGCTAAGTGCGGAAACAGCCCCGTAAAACTAATACTAAACTATCTAAAGCTCTATACTACAATCTATACAAGGACCCAAACATCATTCAAATCATAAAAACGAATAGACTGTCTTGACTTGGCCATCTAATACACCGAATGGAATCAAACAGGGTACTTAAATGTTTGCTTGACTCCAACCCAGGTAAGCGTAGGATTGGAAGACCTAAGCTTCGATGGTTGGACGGAGCTACCCAAAACCTAAAAACCATCGGCTTAAAAAATTGGAAGAGAGTGGCGTTAGACAGAGAAGGATGGAAGAAGGCGCTGAAGGAGGCTCGGGCCCATAGAGGGCTGTTTAGTGATGATGATATAAGCTCTATTAGAGATAGGTACAGCCTGTATTCGCGAATACCTAGTCTTAAGTCTCATTTAACGTCAAGTCGAAAGAATTCTGAAAGATGTAGCTAATCCAACCTTTATAAGAAGGTAATCAGGCAAAATTGCAAACTTGAACAGCCCTCTTTACCTCTTTTTTTAGGTCGAATGTCGAAAAATCTTTTTTAAGTCCTTACCAACGTCCTATAAGAAACTCCCATGCGAATTTTCAGATTCGTAGCTCGTGTTTTTTATGAGGTTCCGTGATGAGTCTTTTTCTCTTTTATATAAATAGAGATATAAAGGTCAAATTTGTATGTAAAACCGCAAAACGCAGCTAGTTATATCTGGTTTTAGTAGAAAAGGTATATAATTATAGCTACTTATGTATTCCATTGAATACCTAATTAACTATTGATCTTGACAAAAAGTAGGTATGTTCTATAAACCAATTTGTTAATGTTGAATTTAGAGGTTACTAGCGAACCGCCCCGGCTTCGCACGGCTGTATTATGCATGTATTATACCTATATAAAAACCTTTCTCTTTAATCACTCTATCTATTAAAAAAACCGCATCAAAATCCGTTGCGTAGTTTTAAAGATCTAAGCATACAAAGGGACATAGGGACAGCGAAAAGTGACTTTATTTTGTACTATGTAGTGATGATGATGATCATTCAATATGATTTGAAACTTCTAGGCCTATAACACATCCTTCCTAGCTTCTCTAGGCCTATAACACATCCTTCCTAGCTTCTCTAGGCCTATAACACATCCTTCCTAGCTTCTCTAGGCCTATAACACATCCTTCCTAGCTTCTCTAGGCCTATAACACATCCTTCCTAGCTTCTCTAGGCCTATAACACATCCTTCCTAGCTTCTCTAGGCCTATAACACATCCTTCCTAGCTTCTCTAGGCCTATAACACATCCTTCCTAGCTTCTCTAGGCCTATAACACATCCTTCCTAGCTTCTCTAGGCCTATAACACATCCTTTCTAGCTTCTCTAGGCCTATAACACATCCTTCCTAGCTTCTCTAGGCCTATAACACATCCTTCCTAGCTTCTCTAGGCCTATAACACATCCTTCCTAGCTTCTCTAGGCCTATAACACATCCTTCCTAGCTTCTCTAGGCCTATAACACATCCTTCCTAGCTTCCAAACTGCATTTTTGTTTGTTTGCAATAGGTTTTGAAACTACTGGACCGATTTAGATGAAACTTGGTATGAGCATACATTGATTCATTGAGAGGATATAGGCTACTTTTTACCCGACTACGAAAAATTCTGTGTTTCAGGAGAAAAGGGATTTAAATAATTATTTAAAACAGCTATTTGTATGCCAAACTTTATCTATCTATCTATCTAAGATATCAATTATACGCCTATTATAATTTAGGTCATCTTACCGCTCTCTAATTTAAAAATCCATTAAAAACGTAAAACGTATTTTTTTTTCAAAATTAATACATCCTACGTAACTTTTGAGGTAAGTAATTAAAAAACTAGGTAGCTATTGATGTTTTTGATATTTCGTAATAATATTGTTAATTTATTCATACCAATTGCCAATAAAAAATACTATAAACCCCGACTAAGAAATTGCTGATATTTTTTTGCATAAGTTTATTGTTTTTATATCTTTTATCCTGTCTATACCCCAATTAAACTTACTAAAAATATTCCGAGAAACGTTAAAAAAAACAGAAAGATAGATTAACCTCTTAGACTTAAATAGCGGCTTTGTAGTTGAGTTATTTAGAACTCAAAATCCTGTGGCGTCTTTTGTGCCAATTTTTATTTTAGTTTAAGAGGAAAGGGTACCGGGGGCTTTCTCCATACAAACTATTTCAAATTTCAAATTTCAAATTTCTTTATTTCTTTCAATGCTTATGTATTTACATACACATGATCACTTGAAATAGTCTTAAAAACTAAGTTAGGATGTGTGCCTTCGGAACGCGCCCACCAATGAGAAGAAGGCACAAGAAACTCATGGGGTTTTTTTTTTATGTGATCACGCTCACAAAGGTCAATATTACAAATATTTGAAGGTATTATTTGAAATGGAGCAATTAAAGTCACATCCATGGATTCTTATCATTAAGGTACGAAGAGGTATCATAGTATGCCTTACCGCACAATTTATGCTTTATAAAAGTTTTGAATTTGTTAATGGACATGTCATATACATCTTTAGGTAATTTATTATAATAGAGCACACATGTACTATTAAACGACCTGCTTATTTTCCGGAGCCTACTACCGGGCAAGGTCAGCTCATCCCTGTTTCTTAAGTTGAAATTATGAATATCGCTATTTTTGCGAAAAATATCAGGATTTTTGTGAACGTAGAGCAAGTTTTCGTAAATATATTGTGAATAGAGCGTTAATATATTTATCTCTTTAAATTTTTCTCTAAGTGATTCCCTGGGGCCCATCTTATAGATAGCTCGGACAGCTCTTTTTTGTAATATAAAAATAGCATCAATATCTGCAGCACACCCCCACAGCAGGATGCCATTATTACAAACGTAGTAGACTGTTTTCTCCCTGGATAATGACACTAGAGCAAATATTTTTGGTACATAAAACTTATAACTGCCATGACCATGCCCCTATTTTTTGTTTTTTTTAATTATTAATTTTTTAAATTTTAATTTCTATGATAATTAGAAAATGAAAAAAACCAAAACATAGGGGCATAGTCATGGCAGTTATAGGTTTTATGGCACAAAAATATTTGTGCTAGTGTCATTATCCAGGGAGGAAACAGTCGACTACGTTTGTATGGAGAGCGCGCAGGTACCCTTTCACCTTAATTTTTCATTGTTTCTCTTGACCTTCTCAAGGTCGTTCAACGTGAGTGTTTAAAGTTATTGTTAAGCTATTGCAAAGCTTTCTTGACCTTTGTGAGCGTGATCTTCTTCTTTGTCCTGCCCCTTTCAGTTGGGGTCGGGCCTCCTTGTATGTTTGCGCCACGTCAGGTTGTGAGCGTGATCACATGAAAAAAAAACAACCCCCATGAGTTTCTTGTGCCTTCTTCTCATTGGTGGGCGCGTTCCGAAGGCACACATCCTAACTTAGTTTTTAAGACGATTTTATGTGGTCTTTATACTAATGTATTAAGCATCTAAAGAAATAAAAAAAAATTGACTTTGACTTTATCACGGGCTTTGAACGCGGCGACCGAATCAAAAAATTCCGTAACGAAAATAAAACCTATTTTTTTTTGTTAGCCCATGCTGTCCCATTATTGGGCGAAGACCTCCCTAACACCCTTCCAAGGATCACGGTCCTGGGCAAGGTTTATCCAGTCTGTGTCAAACGCATCGAGATCGTCTCGCCATCCATCGTTTCCGGGATCTGCCTCGATTTCGACGTCCGGACGTCCTGTATTAAAGTTTTTTCAAACGGGTTAATTTTCGTTTTTATTTCGTGGAGCTCGACATTTCGATGCTGTTACAAGCACCATTTTCACTAGACTGGAGTTTGCAGGTAGCTCTCGTAATTTCCAAAAGTCGTAGAACAAAAGTTGATTGTAACGTTCACAAAAATTTCAATCAACCGCTTTCTAAAACAATTATCAATATCCCCTTATTCATAAACATTGAATAAGCCTTCGCCATATTATGTGAAGTTGAGTTAAGTTAATTATAAATCACTACATAGTATAAAACAAAGTCGCTTTCTCTGGCCTTATATCCCTATGTCCCTATATCCCTTTGATGCTTAAATCTTTAAAACTACGCAACGGATTTTGATGTAGTTTTTTTAATAGATAGAGTGATTCAAGAGGAAGGTTTTTATGTATAATAAATGCATAATATAGCCGTGCGAAGCCGGGGCGGGTCGCTAGTTATGTTATAAATTAACTATTGAACGTCTGGTACCTACATAGCTGTTGTTACCAATTTTTTATTTGTATTTTTTTACAATTTTAACATCTGTATATCCCTAATCCAAAAAACACATAGTAACAATAAATGATTTCTTATTGCTGATTTCGCTCAAATAAGTTTTGTCTGACACTTTCAAAAATCTGTAAGTAGGTATACTTACCTATATTTTGCAAAAGTGATAAAACACATTTTAACTTAAGAAGGCTAAAAAATGCGTCAGGAAAAGACTCTAATTTAAAGTTTTTTAAGCTCTGCTAATGTGTAGTTGTTTATAAACAATGTTATAAACAATAAGAAGAACCTTGATCGATCTTTATGAGAATTTAACTTATCTTAAACATTGTTTCATAGATCGTATTAATGCTTCCGTTTTGTGATGCGCTCGCTAACAGGATGGTTTCATTTACACCGCGTTTATTGCTTTAAAACATGGTTTTGGCCGTAATGTATATAATTTATATACCTACCTATCTATCTACCTTTTGTAGGAACCTATGTAGTATTTATCTGTACAAAATAAAAAAGTATTACATGTCATCGACAAAGGAAAAGCGACGAAAGCTGGTCAATAGTATAGTACTCATTCGATGCACCGATAGGTACAGTCGGCTGCATAATTGCAGCCCCCGGTAGAGTTCAAAAATTACTATTATTGTCATGTTTTCATTCTAATATTTTTGTTTGATAAAGTCATGAGTTAGAAGACTTTAAACTTTAACTAAAGCAGGTGCCTAGAATCTTGCTTGTATTGAAAATATTCTTATAACAACAGTTTTGGAGCTCTACGGTTGGTCTGCAATTATGCAGCCGACAGTATGTAAGAGCGCCGGCGGTTGTGGCGCCATGCTCCATCTTGTTTACTGTAATATTTCATGTGTCCATAAATATAAATAAAATTAAAAAATAAGAAGAATCAAGAATAATAGAAAATAGGGTAGGTATGTATAGAGTAGGTATATATTGGGTAGAATTTATATACCTTCTAGGCATCTAAGCGTCATAATCTAAAAACAATATTTAACGCATTGAAGATCACACCTTGTAAGGAGACGATGCGTTCTTGGACTCGATGGGCTAGAGCTGGACCCATATAAAAAGAACTACCTATATATTTTTGTTCTAATTTTATTTATGACTAGCTGCGCCCCGCGGTTTCACCCGCGTAAGTCCGATCTTTAAATTCTCACCGTTTAAACCTTCCCTGGACTACAACAAACACAACAAAAAAAGAATTGGCCAAATCGGTCCAGCCGTTCTCGAGTTTTAGCCAGACTAACGAACAGCAATTGATTTTTATATTATAGAATAGAAGACTAGCTGTCCCGGCAAACGTTGTTTTGCTATTTACAAAAAAAAAAAACAAAAAAAAAATAGATGTTGGCCGATTCTCAGACCTACTGAATATGCTCACAAAATTTCATGAGAATCGGTCGAGCCGTTTCGGAGGAGTTCAAGTTCGAACCCCGTGACACGAGAATTTTATATATATAGAGATTTATAATTTAGGTACTATTTTTTCTAAGTCCCCGAGATTCATTTTCTTTTAATTTGCTTCAAAGTACCTACCACAGACTTTTTGTCCTCTCTTCCTTTATTATAAGTATATACTAGATAGTTCCTAGTTACATTTTTCTTAGTTATTTCGTTACTATTTTTACCTATATACTTATCTACCAACCTATACCTATAGTAGTCATCTTGACCGTCAAATTAAAACATTGCTAAATATTCATTCAATTATACATTATACATGGCACTTGGCCACAAGATGGCAGTGACACCAAACATATTACACTTTATGACACGAATCAATTATTTATTGTGACAGGTTTTTAACAATATAAAGTTTAAATTCAATAGATATTTCGACTCTTGCATAATTTCATAGAATATTCCATGAATTAAAGTTAATTCCACTAAACTATTACTTCTATACTAATATTATAAAGTGGAATTATATGATTGTTTGTTTGTAATGTGCTCTGAAATTAATGGACCGATTTTGATGAAAATTGGTATGAGGATACATTGATTCATTAACAGTAATATAGGCAAATTTTGTCCCGATACTTCCTCGGGATCGGGAGTTACGCGATCTCGTGGAATTATCGAAATAAAAAGTAGCCTTCCTTAACAAACTCTTCAGCTTTATAATATACTAGCGACCCGCCCCGGCTTTACATTATACATATACCCCTTCTTCTTGAATCACTCTATCTATTTAAAAAAACTGCATTAAAAGCCGTTGCGTAGTTTTAAAGATCTAAGCATACATAGGAACAGACAGAAAAAGCGACTTTGTTTTATAGTTTACTAGCGACCCGCCCCGGCTTCGCAAGGCTATATTATGCATGTATTATACATATAAACCTTCCTCTTGAATCACTCTATCTATTAAAAAAACCGCATCAATATCCGTTGCGAAGTTTTAAAGATTTAAGCATACAAAGGGAATAGGGATATAGGGACAGAGAAAGCGACTTTGTTTTATACTATGTAGTGATACTATGTAAAGAAAGTTATAGAAGTAGGTATAGATTATAAAGTACCTAGACGTCAACTAAGAAAGGTTTTTGGAAAATTCATCTCCTACGCGAACGAAGTCGCCGATAAAAGCTAGTATCTTCAATGATGGCAGTAAAGTAGGTAAAGGTAATTCTTTGATTCGTTCAAAAGGTATTAAAGTAGGTAGGGCAAATACCTACCTTAGTAGGTAAGCTTTAGTTTTATTTGAAGGTTTAAAGTTGTATTCATTGATGCATCATTTGACAATTTGACCTTCAATAAATTAAGTAAATGCATGGAGGTGTAGGTTTATTTATAGTTCGCGAACGTATTTATAAGGTTAAAGTTGTAAAATGCCTGTCGCCGATGACTGAAAATTTTAATATTATATTAAAATTAATAGTTACAAAACATTACAAAGTTGACAACTTAATTAAATAGTAAAAATAATAATATTTAAAAGCTAAATAAGTCTCCCATAAAAAAGTCTAAAGGGTGCCCAAAAGGTTCGCTACATTGCCTCGGTTTGGATGTCAATGCCAATCCGTTGGCCAAAGTAGCAGCCAGTGCTTTGGTCACCTGAAGAATGTTAGTTATTTCATTATTTCATTGATTTTGTGTTGTGTTTTGCTTTGACATTATATTAATCATTTCATTATCTCATTAACATTTATATTATTACTTAACATTATTATTATTTGCTGTGTTTAATTCAAATGACATGTGATTCTTGAAAAACTAAAATGTGGCTGAATGCTAAAATTATTGTAGACCTAGTGGTATTTGTTACAAAGAAACTAATATGTTATGTTGCTATTTTTAAGAACCTATTACCTGTGACAAACAATAAATAAATTGAATTTTGGATTTGAATTTGGGTACGGAACTTTAAAAAGCAAATAGAACATATAATTTTGCGAATATTATATAAGTCACGACCTACGTAGTCACAAACAATGAAAGGTACTAAATTTCGCCACATACTTTCATAGCCCCAAACAAAATAGTTACATCTACTTACTTACCTAACTAATAGTATAAGATCCCTTTAAGAACGATCTACACCGAGCTGTTAAATATATTGCAAATGAGTTAACGAAAAATTTTCAGTCCAGAAATATTAATTAATTTTTAAATTTTAAGCTATTGCATAGCTTTTATCGCGGGCTTTGAGCGCGGCGACCGAATCAAGAAATTCCGTAACGAAAATAAAACCTAACACCCCCCTCTCCGCCTACTATGCAATAGCTTTGCAAATCCCAGAGTGCCACACGTTTTTTTTTTTACTTTTTACTGGGTTGGTTTGATTTACCTGATGCCTACCTAAGAGTTGTGACGGGAAGAAATAGTCAACCTAACGTTTGCATATTCTAATATAAAGCTACGAGTTAGTACCTACCTACAGTATTTCGATGTCTCTCAACTACTTAGATCAAGTCATAGCAAAAAGCAATGAATTCAACAAGTCATTCACTCCTAAAAAAAATCTGGTCTGAAATTTTTTTCCCAACCCATTTGCAATATACAGGGTCATTGGAAATTATACTAGCAAGCCGTTGAGGGCTACTTCTGTGCACCTTAACAAACAACTTTTGGAAATTCGAACATTTTGAGGTTAGGTTTACCTGAAAATCAGCTGTTCCTTACACGGAGAGGTCATTAACCTTAAAATTTTGCTTATTTTTTAAGTTTTATCTACTGCTCTAAATGACCTTTGTTTTAAAAAATCTGCTGTTTTTCGAATTTACATAGTTAACCTCAGAATTTTCATTTTGTTTTTCGAATTTCCAAAAGTCGTAGAGCAAAAGTTGTTTGTTTATGTGCACAGAAGTAGCCCTCAACGGCTTGCTAGTATAATTTCCAATAACCCTGTATTTATTGGCCTATTTAATTTGACATAAGTACAATACATTCATTCATTATTCAGCTCGGTGACGGTCGTTCATAAAGGGATCTTGGACTAAAATAATTCATGTAACACCACCATGTATGTGTGACATTTGACCTGAGTGTACTTCCCTTCAGTTTCTAGTGGCGCTAGCTTCTATGCAATGTTATTAATTGTCAAAGTAGAATCTTAGTTCTATAAACATCCGTCCGCAGATGTTAAGTTGGTTTGAATTTTAAGCAGAAAGTGAACTATAGATTGGCTTTAATGGCTTAGCAATAAGGATGATTTTGTCGTGTGTTTTAAGACGGGAAGTGTGAATTTGTTGCACGAAATCTGCTAAGTGTGCTAATGAGGATTGATTGATTGGTATATTGTTTAACGAAAAAGTTGTTTAAAAAAGTGGGTTATTATTGGACCAGATGCTACAATATTAATCTAGAATTTAATACGGAATCCATCTCACTTTAAGACAATTTGAGATTACAAAAGAGGCGTGGTAGAATCAGGGCCTAGAATTATCTTAGGCAATTTAAGTTAAGACTGACAGCGTAGTAGAATCGGGGTTTAAAATCTAGAATAATATACCTATCGTATCTATATAATATAACTAGCTGCCCTCCGCGGTTTCACCCGCGTAACTCCCGATCCCGTGGGAATATCGGGATGTAAGCTATCCTATCTCTCAAGTTGGATCGAACTGCACATGGTGTGCGAATTTTATTATAATCGGTTAAGTGGTTTAGGAGTCCATTGAGGACAAACATTGTGACACGAGATTTATATATATTAAGATAATATTATAAAGCTGAAGAGTTTGTTTGTTTGTTTGAACGCGCTAATATCAGGAACTTCTGGTTCGAATTGAAAAATTATTTTTATGTTGAATAGTCCATTTTGTCGAGAAAGGCTATAGGCATATGCAATAGGTTTTTTTTTCGATATTTTCATGGGATCGGGAGATACGCGGGTGAAACCGCGGAGCGCTGCTAGTAGCTAATTAAATACATTTGAAGTTACTTGGTGATGCCTGTACGCCTTATAAAATTGTAATAGCAACTCATTATAAACTGTAGAATTTTTATTTGAAAATAATAATATTATACAATTTTTTTTTATTCGGTATAAGTAACTACTAATAATAACAATCGATTTAATTGAAAACTATATTTTAAAAAGAGAAAAAAGTAAAGACAAAAATTCATAAAGGCCAAAAGATATGTTTCCGCCCGGGATCGAACCGGGGGCCTTCTGCGTGTTAGGCAGATGTGATAACCGCTACACCACGGAAACCGATATTTAGTGATCTGAAATTATAAAATACATACTAAGTACCTACCTATTTTTGTACTAAGTAGGTACCTACTGCCTTTCCATTTACCCAATTGCAGGAGGTAATGTTTTTACCTTTATAGATTTTAAAGCTACAGGTTCTTTCCTAAAGCTGCGACTTTATAAAAGACAGACAGACGGACAAAAAAGTGATCTTAAAAGGGTTCCTTTTTACCTTTTGCGGTACGGAACCATAAAAATACGATTTAAAACAAAAAAGTCAAAAAATCACATTTATTCTCAGAAAAATATTAGTAAATAAAATTACCTTACATCACATTTAATTCAAATCTATGTAAAAGCTAAATAAGCTAGTTATATGAAGCAGTAACACTAACAATGTACAGTCAAGTAACATAAGTGCAGAACCACTGTAGAGCATGTCTTCAACATAAGCAAGATTCTAAACTCCTGCTCAAGTTGAAGTTTTAAGAGGAAAGGGTACCCGGCTCTCTCTCCACAAACGTAGTCTGTTTACTCACTGTTACGTAACTGTTTCGTCCCTGAATAATGACACTAGAGCATATGTTTTTTAACATAACACTTATAACTGGCATGACCATGCCCCTGTTTTTATTTTTTAACTCTTTCTTTCTATGATAATCATTACATAGTATAAAATAAAGTCACTTTTCGCCGTCCCTATGTCCCTATTTCCCTTTGTATGCTTAGATCTTTAAAACTACGCAACGGATTTTGATGCGGTTTTTTTAATAGATAGAGTGATTCAAGAGGAAGGTTTTTAGATATAATACATGCATAATACAGACGTGCGAAGCCGGGGCGGGTCGCTAGTTAGAATTAAAAAAACAAGACAAAGGGGCATAGTCATGGCAGTTATAGGTTTTATGCAACAAAAATATTTGCTCTAGGTAAGAAACAGTTGACTACGTTTTTATGGAGAGAGCCGGTACCCTTTCCTCTTAAGTCTTTAAGCTCATGAATTTATTAGACAAACAATATTAGATTGAAAACATTCCAATTATAGTAATATTAGAACTCTACGATGAGTCGGGAATTTGTGATGCTGACTGTACATAATGACTAAAACCACTTTAAAACTTTATCCACCTTATTCCAAAACGAGGTTTAAGGATAGTCCGAGATGTAGATTTAAACCTTAGATTTAGACACATATTTACTCGTGAATTATAGTCTAAACACTATCCCTATAGATTATATAGGGAACTATAGTCTAAACACTATCCCTATAGATTATATAGGGAACTATAGTCTAAACACTATCCCTATAGATTATATAGGGATAGTGTTTAGACTATTATAGTTCACAAGTAAATCTATAGGGAACTATAGTCTAAACACTATCCCTAAAGATTATATAGGGATAGTGTTTAGACTATTATAGTTCACAAGTAAATCTATAGGGAACTATAGTCTAAACACTATCCCTATAGATTATATAGGGATAGTGTTTAGACTATTATAGTTCACAAGTAAATCTATAGGGAACTATAGTCTAAACACTATCCCTATAGATTATATAGGGATAGTGTTTAGACTATTATAGTTCACAAGTAAATCTATAGGGAACTATAGTCTAAACACTATCCCTAAAGATTATATAGGGATAGTGTTTAGACTATAGTTCACAAGTAAATCCGTGTCTAAATCTAAGGTTTAAATCCACATCTCAGACTATCCTTAAACCTCGTTTAAAAATAAGGGGGTATGTACTTTACTATTTTATACTTAATCCACTAACTGCGCCCCGCGGCTCCACCTGCCGGAAAGTAACCAGTGGCATTGATTACTTTGGACCTTAGCTTTGGACTACCCTAGTACAGATTATGAAATTCTATTGAGCAGTTTGACTGTCAAGAGGGAATGGACAAACACACTTTCACATATTTATCATTAGATATATTAACAACGGTCCATAAACAACTAAATTATGCCCGAAAAAATACATAAGTAGTTATATACAATTGAATTGAGAAATTCTTTTTTAAGTTGGTTAAAAATTAATTAAAATAAACACTGATTTTTGTGCATTACATTATTATATAAAAAAAAATTAGTAAATTACTATGCATAATTGAATAATTAAGCAAATATTTTGGGTTTTAATCATGGTTATGTCTTACTAAAGTTATTTAAAACGAAAGAATTTACTATATTTTACATATTTTAATATTTCGACACTGTTACAAGCGCCATGTTCCAAGACTGTCTCGTTTTATACAACTTTAGTAATTCATTTTCAGAAAGATTTTCTGTTTGTAATGAATATACTCTTGACCGATTTTGATGTACTTGGTATGAGGATAGATAACCTTGGGAGTATCATAGGCTACTTTTTATCCCGATATTCCCACGGCATCGGGACTTATATTGTACACAATATCCTTATAGGAATGTAGAGAAATATTTTACAATAAATAATTTCATTCATTTTTAAATATACTCTTTAGAAGAAAAAACAAAAGTGCTGAAACCTTAGTTTTTGATAAATTGAAAATCTTTAGTATTTACTTATTTAATTGCTGAGTAGATTTTTATTCAAAGATAGTAATTTTTTTGCAATTTTATAACTCTATGGCGAACATACATATTTGTTGCAGACTGTACAACCTTTTTTTCTTGCAGTTGGTTTAAATCACATTTGTTACTTTTGCTTTTTCTTCTAAAGAGGGCAATGTAGGCAACAAAACCTTGTTTTTTAAAAGATATATTTTTTTGTATACAATTTGTATGCTTTACAGTAAAGATGCCATAAATATGCGGCCTATTCGGCTAAATACAGAATACCAAATCACGAAAAATAGCTCATTATAATTGGTCTCAAAAGATATGTTTTAAGAAGCATATTTAAAATATTTCAGATTTTGTCCCAGCGACTTAGTCTAGCTATTCAGCAAGGGAATGCTGCCAGCATTTTGGGGACAATGCCTCGGGAGGGTGTCGCCGAGGGCTTCCTGTTAAGTTAATGTTATTTTTAATATTTCAGTGATAAATTATAATGAATTAAAATAAGTTTTTCAGCATTTGTTGTTAGCAAACAATTGCGCTTTTTCTCCTATATTATTCCTGCTTTAGGTCTAATATGGTACAATAAAGAGTTTATCTGTCTTCCAAAAATACTCTCAAGGAACGTGTCACCTTGTGTCACAAAGTATTAATACCCATATTCATAATCAACTCAATGAGATTGCATAGTGCACGCGAACGCATAGTGCCGCAAATAAGACGCTGATTTGTGTAGAGCAGCACAAAATTGATCAATTATAGGGCCACATTTAGCGCAGTGCATTCACTTATCCAATAATTCCAAGAATACGGGCATTAGTGTTCTGCAATATCAGTATTTGTGGCATCTCTACTTTACATATAAATCTCATATTTGTTATTCTAGTTATCCTGTAAGACCCTACTTAAAGCAACGTAGCTCTGTTTCGTAGCTATATCATACCACCCGACGGGGCCTGCATCGCAATCGGCACAGCTCAGGTATTTGCAGTTGTCTACCTCATGTGTGAAGCCAATGTTCTCAAATATGTACATGTTTTCAACGTGGTAGAAATGTTGGATTTTTTCTTTACGTATTTCACCGTTGTTGTCGTTTTGTAAGTGGATTTCTGGTAGCTCTTTCTGGAATTTTGGAAATAAAGGTAAAATTAGTTTTTGGCAAATTAGTAATTCGACGAGATTATGTGATAGAATTTCACTGCGCAGCTATGTAAAGTAGCTTTCGTTAATTAAAACGCTAATTAGATGAGTAATCTCAGTGGATTTGCTCTAAATATTTGCACTTTTACCTCGTCCTATAAAACGTTCTAGCTACCATCATTTCGCTGTTTAAAATTGAGCTATATCATGGTTGAACCCACCTCGACCACAATGAAGCTTCCAGCTTGTTTCTCCAGCATTTTGGAGCCGCAAAACTTGCACCGCAAGCTCAACTTATTTTTTCCTTCTTCGATGTAATCTTTGTATTTGTAGTCCTCGTAGCCGTTGACTAGGTCTGTTTTCTCGGTTTCAGACATTGTAGGCTTGTTTTATGTGATTATTAGGATAAATTCTAAAGATAAAGTAGCTAAATAGCCCAAAAACAAGAAATAATACGAAAACCAGCTTGCAATCGCTGAATCGGCGACTGTCGAACGTTTTTTGACATTGACATATTTTATATTTGACAGTAAGTGGCAGTCAACGTCGGTGTCAAATCAGTCTGGCCGTCAACGTCACACTTTTCGACCCGCAATGTTGCCAAATATTATTTAAATAATACATTTTGTAACTTTAATTCTTCACATACACCTCAAACTAACCTCAGTTTGTGACGGCTTTTGTATTTTTGTGAACTCTATGTACAGTATGCCATATTTCTTTTACTATTCAGTCCATAATACTCGCTTCAATTTTAAGTCAGTGAAAAAGACTGAAATCACAGACTGAAATTATAAACTTGTTTGGTTTACACACTATAGCAACATTGCTTTTTTTGCTTGTTGAAGTGGCACGCACTGCACTATTTTATTGGACAAATTCTTTTGTAATTTGATAAAAAGCGTACAAAAATCTTCTAGCAGTGTAACCTGAAATATCTATACAGTGTCTCCAAATAATACTCCATTCATTGGATCCATTCATTCATCCCTTGAAATTTCGATTGTGTTTGGAACTCCGGAAAGTAGGGCGATGAAAACGATCTGAGCCCGAATCCACTAAAAACCCATTTCCGTCACCAACCCAGTTGAATACGAGCAAAATAAGCGCAAAATATCCTGAAACGAGATCCGCCTCATTTTCTTTAAAGTAGGCTCAATGCACGTGTGTTGGTGAATATTACTTATTTTGCAACATTGAAATTTTGACCTTAAACATCGTCTAAATTCAGGCCTCAGCATGAGTTAACAACCAAAGAACACCATCCAAAATGGAGGAAAGTATGGATAGTATGAAATCTGAAGTGATCATTGAAATTAAAAGTCATGAAGATGGCAGTACTCCTGAAATATATACTATGGATGATCAAGGAGAAGGAGACGAAGAAGGTATGTCCTGAAATTCCCAAAATGTATGACAGTGGAGCCCTTTAGTTTAGTTCTACGGGGCTGTTTCCGCACTTAACCTCTTCATTTGGGCCATTGTGTGTGTGAGAAGATCCTAATTGTCACTCCAACCATCCCAGGTCCTTTCAAAAGGCTAGGAGCCTTTTCAGGCTGCTGCAGGCCTCCGTAAGAGATGCCGGCAATTGAAAAGACAGAGTCTGTTGATACTTCTGCACTCTGTGGGCATGTGCTGTGGGTTTTCCTATGCCTCCAATCCTGCATCCTCTGCACAGAGGACCCATAATGTTGTGTAATGTTTTTACCACTATGTGGCAGGTCTGACGTGGTTTCCGTAACCTCCTCACTTGAGTCCTTGAAACATGCAAACAAACAAACATATTTTGATTAAACCTTAAAGAAAAAAATGTTGTATAGAATACTCAGAGCAATAACTAAAGCAAAAAGAATAGTCTATACTCTATAGTTTCAGCACCCATGATACAGCAATTTCTGATTCAGAACCTCTTTGCTGTTGTGACAAATGTTTGTCTATGTCTATTTAAGTTATTAAATTTGCCCCCAGAAAGTGAAGAATGGGTAGTCCCCGAGATAGGTACCCCGAAACGTGTGACCACCTCATTCCTGGACCCGTCCAACTGGCGCCGCACCACCCTCTCTGAAGAAGAGGCTCTGGCACAGTTCTTCAGACGAGCTCAGGCTCCTAAATATATTAATGCAAGGTTCAAATGTGGCAGTTGTTTCACTAACTTTGCTAGACGAGAAAAACTCGAGCAACACTTTAGAGTTAATCATGATGAGGTAAGACACCTTATGACGTTTTAATGTTTTTATCACTGGCAGGTGACCCAACTTGAGGTGAAAAAAGACCCATTTTCAGAGGTATAGTTATGAAAAATAGCCCTTAGAGAATACAGGCTCATCTGTCTATTTATTAATTAGTCCAACTGTCTGTTTGTCCATCTGTCTGTCTGTCAGGTGGTTCAGATATAAATAAATAAATATTGCAGGACATTCCACACATCGCCATCTAGCCCCAAGCTAAGTAACTAGACTTGTGTTATGGGTGCTAGACAATGGATATACTACTTAAATACTTTTCTTTTGTAAATATATACTTATAATACATAGAAACAACCAGACCACAGACAAATATCTAAGCATAAATACTTGTCTGAGGCGGGAATCGAACCCGCGACCCTGTGTTTGGCAGTCCGGCATGGTGACCATTGTGCCAGCTGGGTCGTCAATATGTTCTGTGGGCGGCGCTCTAAAGGCCAAAAATAACATTCTTAGTTGCTTAGTTTTAAAGATCTAAGCATACATAGGGACAAACAGCCAGCAGGAAGCTACTTTGTTTTATACTATGTAGTGATGTTATTTAAATGTACCTAATACCTAACTACATATCTTCTATCTATATATATAAAAATCAATTGCTGTTCTTTAGTCTCGCTAAAACTCGAGAACGGCTGAACCGATTTAGATGATTTCGGTTTTGAAATGTTTGTCGTAGTCCAGGGAAGGTTTAAACGGTGAAAAAGATCGGACTTACGCGGGTGAAACCGCGGGGCGCAGCTAGTTCTTTTATATTTTTTAAACCATTTATTTCCATAAACAAACACATAAATACATTACCATACATAAGTCATTTTTAGCATGTTTCTATTTGTGATTGTCTGTAATTGGCTTTCTATTTCTTCTGTCTATTTTGTTAATCAGAGCTGTAAACTTTCCTTACAAATAAATAATTATTGTCAACAGGATCAAGGCAGCCACGTGTGTAGACTGTGTAAGCGCCGCTTTCAGAAACCTTGCAAACTACGTATGCACGTGAAGAAACATTACTTGGTGATACAGTGTCTTAGGTGCGACGCAAGTTTTAATGGAGAGTAAGTTTTTTTGCAAATTATAGGGCAGTGTTTAGAAAGGTAGTGGATTCAAATCCCGTGCACCGATGAATTTTTGTTAAGAAAAATTTAAGGCTGCTTATGCTGCCAAACGCAACGCGCCAGAAATACCCGTCGCTTACAACTAATATTGTTGGTTGTAACAATTGTGTTTTGTTTTTCTCAAAAGTGCTGAGATAGAATTGTAGGTGAAATTTTTACCGATATTTTGGGGTAATTTTGAGGCGAAAATTCTTTGTCCTTTCAAAGCTAGACTTGTTTTAATTCTTAATTTAAGGATAGCTTCAAAACTATAAGAAATGTTTGGCTCAAAATTACACCAAAATGTCGGTAAAAATTTCACCTACAATTCTATCTCTAGGTGAAATTTTACCGATATTTTGGGGTAATTTTGAGGCGAAAATTCTTTGTCCTTTCAAAGCTAGACTTGTTTTAATTCTTAATTTAAGGATAGCTTCAAAACTATAAGAAATGTTTGGCTCAAAATTACACCAAAATGTCGGTAAAAATTTCACCTACAATTCTATCTCAGCACTTTTGAGAAAAACACAACACATTCGTAACAATCAACAATTTTCTCCAACGAAGGTGACCGGTGCCAGTAGTAACTATTTAGTAGGCTGTGTACCAAGGTCGTTGGCGTATGGACCCGCCTTAAGATAAGATAAAGATAAATTTTATTCATGCCAAAAAACAACTTATGCATAGTTAAGGTACAATATTAATTATCAGAACATTATATGAAATTGCGTTAGGCTAATTTGTAGTATAAAAGTGGTCCAAACTGTTGCCCTAGCTAGATTAAATAATATAATCTGTAATAAGGGCGACAGTGCCATTCCCAGTATGTCCTTACAAATGTATGTGCGCTAATCGACATTGCTCTTACGGTGAAGGAAAACATCGTGATGAAACACACGGCTATTAGTAGAACTAGGAATCTGTCCATGAGATAATGAACTGAACTTTATTTACAGAGGACTGGCCTTCCAACATGAAGAGTTTCACAGAGGAGTATCCTTCAACTGCAAATTCTGTGGTCAGCAGTTTAGGTAGGTATGCACTATGCACTTATTTTTCTTCCTCTTCCCTTTTTTCATTTCCCCCTTTAATCTTCTCACTTTTGTGTAGTACCTTCTCTTCTCTTCTCACTTTTCCTTTTCCTCAATTCACTCTTCTCTGTTTCATTTTTTCTCTTCTCACTTTTCTCTGTTCCCTTCTTCTCTTCTCACTTTTTAGGGTTCAGTACCTAAAGGATAAAAACGGGACCATATTACTAAGAGTTTACTACCGTCTGTCTGTCACCAGGCTGTATCTCATGAACCGTGATAGCTAGGCAGTTGAAATATTCATAGATTATAATATTAGTAGGATGTATTTCTGTTGCCGCTATATTATCTGTTCATTATTATTTATATCTCTCTGCTCCAATTAGACACAAGTCGACGTACTACCAACACGTGCGCACGCGCCACCGGTCGTCGCACGTCTGCGGAGAGTGTGGCGCCTCCTTCGGCTCCGCGGCCGGACTCAATGTACACAAGAAGAGGAGACATTATCAACAGGTATTCATATATAGCAGTACCTACGCCTAAATCACATGAATAAGGCAGTCAATATAATTAAAAATTTAACAAAATTCTGGTAATTGACAGTTTTTCTTCACCATTAGAACAATGTCGATTGGCGTACATGAATTTTTCCTGTGAAAAATCCATTGGTGAATGCCGAGATTCCAACCCACGACCGACCTTCGGAATGAAACACTAGGCCAACAACGCTCTCAAAAGTAGCCTATGTTACTACCAAGGATTCAATGTAGAGCCAAATAGAAATTGATAACTAAATGCATGTACTTGTACTTGTAGACAGGCTGTTTTCCGCGATTAGACCCTTTTTAATTGGGTCCTTTTTGCGTGAAGATGGAGTAGGCTTGCCCAGCACCTACTACCCTCTCAGCTTAGTCGACCATGTCCAGAGGAGAGAACTTGTCAATACTTCTGGAGCTAACTAAGCCGCGGGTTTCATCACGATGTTTTCCTTCACCGTAAGAGCAATGTCAATTAGCGCACATAAATTTTTCTTAAGAAAAATACATTGGTGCACGGCCGGCCTGGATTCGAACCCACGACCTTCAGAATGAAAGTCAAGGTATCTACCACTGAGCCAACACCGCTCTCTACCTACGCCTATAATCACATGACTAAGGCAGTCAATAAACATTTTAAACTCACACGATTTGTATTCATACTAAGGCAGTCAATATTATTAAAAATTTAACAAAATTCTGGTAATTGACAGTTTTTCTTCACCATTAGAACAATGTCGATTGGCGTACATTAATTTTTCCTATGGAAAATCCATTGGTGAACGGCCTGCCGGGATTCAAACCCACGACCGACCTTCGGATTGAAACACTAGGCCAACAACACTCTCAAAAGTAGCCTATGTTACATTCAATGTAGAGCCAAATAGAAATTGATAACTAAATGCATACTAAGTTTAAGCCGGCTACACACTATGTAGAGCTCTTGTGAGGGGCAGGCTGAAAATCAGTAGCGGTGGGATGGTCACACATCTCACAGCATATTGCTGAGACTGCACTGCACCCTCCATTGCACGCACATATTATCTTGTTGTTTAATGACTTATGTATTGTAATCTATTTTTTATGTATATGTGTTGTGTTATGGAAAATAAATGGTTAAAATGGTAAATGTAACTTCATCGCTACCGGTCCCAGATCTCGCTTCAGACTAATAGGTCAGCAGACCCGGACCTTTTGAATCTTAGACCATGTTCCAATGTTCCAGGACACACCAGGACCACAAGACCACATCTACTGCAAGCGATGCGACATCAAGTTCTCCAGTGTCGAAGCTTTCCACGAACATTACAGACATTCTGCAATGCACGGGGATGATAATGAGTTAGTTTCTTTGCTATATTTGTGCCAATACGCTTTACTCAGGTTCGTGTTTTTTAAATCCTGTAGCAAACTGGTGCTGTCGTCTATCTATGGAACTGGACGGCGTCTTAAGTAGGCGATTCAATGTGATAGCAAAAGATGCGATGTGGTTGCTTCACACAGCGCCATCTAGCCTCAAGCTAATCTAAACCTTGTGTTATGATGGCCAGACGCATAGAATGCTTATAGAAATATGATCTAAAATCTAAAGGCTTTTGAAGTGGGCTTTAGAACTTTAAATCCAAAAAGTGGAATACTTAGAATGTTGATAGGTATTCCACTATTTGTAATTTTAAATTCAAAAATGACGTCACCAGAAACTCGTGGGGTTTTTAAACCCCCGACGCAAAAACGACGTGGTGTTATAAAACTGACTTGTCTGTGTATGTGTCTGTGGCATCGTAACGTCCGAATGTATTAAACGCTTTTGATTCTGTTTCTTTTGTTTGAAAGATGAATCAGTCAGAAATGTTCTTAGCTATGTTTGATCGAAATCGGTTCAGCCGTCTATAGTTATGGGGGATAACAGGCGGTGGTTGTTTAAATTCTAAATTTAAGTTTTTTTTTTCTGGGATAATTTTTACAAATATCAGTATTTGCCGCCGTATAAACCTGATTTTTCGTTATTTAGTATTAAGTATAATAATATTCTTATTTTAATGTTTTAGTGAAACCAACAACAGTCAAAACGTGTGCGGCGTGAACCTTAACGATCCCAAGTTTAAACAACGCTCGCGGAATCCGATGCAGTGCGAAGTTGTAAGTATAACATATTTTTTATCACAGTTGCTCATAAAGTGGATCTTATTAAACCGCTTTTAGGCTCATTATGCAACGTATTATACACGCGTGCGATATAAAAATATCCAACTAGTGCTATCTAACTAACTAACTATAACAAGTGTTATCATAATAACTAAGTTCAATATAACTATGTTCGAAATAACTACGGTCATAATACCTACTGTTTAAAATACCTAATGGTTGTTTCACATATTTTTGTAATAACTAATGAACGAAATACCTAATGTACGAAACAACTACGGTTAATTGAACTATGTTCATTATAACTATGTTCGAAATAACTACAGTCGTAATACCTACTGTTTAAAATACCTAATGGACGAAACACCTACGGGTAATTTAACTACAATAAATTCACCTACGGTTTATTCAACTACAATTAATTCATTTATGGTTTTCACCTACGGTTTAAAAAAAAAACATAAAAAAACCAAGTGAAATAGATAGAATTCGTTTCTAGCACTCGCCGGCCGCTGCCGCGGCACCGCTCGCTTCGCTCGCTCAGCTCGTGCGTTGTGGTCGCAGTTCTAACATAAATCTAACCTATCCATGTCGGTTCTGGGTAGGGAGTTTTCCGGGTCTTTATATGTTGCCCCGATTTTTACCTATTTGACTTGGTTAGGGCAGCATATAAAGGTCCACCCGACCTAGCCTACCAAACCTAGCTAAAATCGTTGTCTCTAAAGTCGGTTTATGAACGAAAATTTTACTTGATAACGTCAGAAAACAATTAAAAATGGAGTTTTGTTTTTTCTTTACATAAATAAATATATATTTTTTCTTACCATTATATTTTGTTTTTATAACCCCCGACGCAAAAAGAAATGGAAGAACCCTAAAAATATTGTATGTCAGACGAGGCTGTGTAGGTTAAAAGTCTTTTGCCTGGCCTTTGGAGAGTATAATTAACAAAAAAATATTGTCTAAAAAAATTGTAAACATAGACTTATTACAAATATTTTGTTATTTATTATTTTCATTTCAAGTATTTTCTTTTATTCGCAACTGTGGAAAAAATAAATAAATAAAATAAATCAATTTTCCACACTTATATCGTAATGTACTATTATAACCTTATTTATTCGAATACTTTATATTATCACCTACTAGCGACCCGCCCCGGCTTCGCACGGCTATATTATGCATGTATTATACATATAAACCTTCCTCTTGAATCACTCTATCCATTAAAAAAAACCGCATCAAAATCCGTTGCGTAGTTTTAAAGATCTAAGCATACAAAGGGAAATAGGGACAGAGAAAGCGACTTTGTTTTATACGATGTAGTGACTATGTAGTGATTCTAAGTTATGTTTATTTACTCTAATATCCTGCTTGAATGAACTCTCAACAACTTTTGTTCTACGACTTTTAGAAATTCAAACATTTCGTTCGAACTTTTTGTATGAAACACCAGATTTTCAAGTAAAAATTCCCTCAGAATTATCGAAAACAAAGTTCGAATTTCCAAAAGTCGTAGAACAAAACATGTTCACCTAGACGGGTAGAGTAACCCCCTTTTGTATTAAAACCCCTTCGATGAAACACATGGTACTATAATTGTAACAAACAAAAAACTTGTAATATTTGTTCAAAACAAAAAATCTTTCTTCTTTTTAATTTTAGTCTAGCTAGAAAGAGCATACCTATTACAAACTTTTTATTAAATTTTTTGGTAATGAAATAAACTATTTTTTTTTTATTATTATTAATAAGTACATAGTATTAAATAATAGTACATTGCGATACAAGTGTGGAAAGTTGAGCATTCCATAGAGGCGGTTTATGACGCGCGAGCGGAACGCGAGCGTGGCAAAAGCCGAGATGGAATGACCAACTTTCCACACGTGGTATCGTACGACGTTTTTTATCACAGTTGCGAATAAAAAAAAGACTTGTTGAAATAATAAAAAGTTTTCAAGAATTTAAGGTTATGTTTACTATTTTTTGTTAATTACACTCCCGAAAGGCTAGGCAAAAGACTTTTATTTCAAATCAAATCAAATCAAATATCTTTATTTTCTTTGGATACTTAATACTTAAAAGTATACAGGACCACATAAAAACGTCTTAAAAACTAAGTTAGGATGTGTGCCTTCGGAACGCGCCCACCAATGAGAAGAAGGCACAAGAAACTCATGGGGTTTTTTTTTTTCATGTGGTCACGCTCACAATGGTCAATATTACAGTATTTGAAAGTATTATTTGAAATGGAGCAACTAAAGTCATGTCCATGGGTTCTTATCATTAAGATAAGACGAAGTATCATAGTATGCCTTACTGCACAATCTATGCTTTATAAAAGTTTTGAACCTGTTAATGGACATGTCATATACATCTTTAGGTAATTTATTATAATAGAGCACACATGTACTATTAAACGACCTGTTTATTTTCCGGAGCCTGCTACCGGGCACGGTAAGTTCACCCTTATTTCTTAAATTGAAATTATGAATATCGCTGTTTTTACGGAAAATATCAGGATTTTTGTGAACGTAGAGCAAGTTTTCGTAGATATATTGTGAATAGAGCGTTAATATATTTATCTCTTTAAATTTTTCTCTAAGTGATTCCCTGGGGCCCATTTTGTAGATAGCTCGGACAGCTCTCTTTTGCAATATGAACCAATATGAACCAATATTTAACCTATACAACCTCGTCTGACATACAATATTTTTTAGGGTTTTTTTCATTTGTTTTCGCGTCGGCGGTTAAAAACAGAATATAATGGTAAGGAAAAAATATATTTATGTACCTAAAGAACAAAACTCAATTTTTAATTATTTTCAAAGACGTTATCACGTAAAATTATCGCTCGCTATCAGACTTTAGAGACAACCTTTTGAAAAGAAGAAAAAAGGTAGGTACCAACAAAGAGTTTTAAGCCGGCAAGGCTTAAAAACTCTTTGATAGTACCTTTTTTCTATACATCAATTAGCTGTGAGATACGTATTTGACATATCGGGATAGCGTATTATTTTAGCACTAGTTGGATTTTTTTTTATCGCACGCGTGTATAATACGTTGCATTATGAGCCTAAAAGCGGTTTAATAAGATCCACTTTATGAGCAACTGTGATAAAAAGTCATTTTTCGCCGTCCCTATCTCCCTATTCCCTATGTCCTTATGTATGCTTAGATCTTTAAAACTACGCAACGGATTTTGATGCGGTTTTTTTTAATAGATAGAGTGATTACCGAGGATGGTTTTTAGATATAATACATGCATAATACAGCCGTGCGAAGCCGGAGCGGGTCGCTAGTTTACAATAATGTGTATTAGTATGTCCTGTATGTGTGTGTGTATGTGTGCACAGTGTAAACGTACGTTCGCGTCGTTCTCGTCGTGCATGAAGCACCACAAGGCTGCGCACGCGTCGACTCCACTACCAGAGATACCTATCCTCGTGGACCATGTTGACGACAAGAGGGTGCACTGCGATGTATGTGGTGCTTTTATCAAGGTAATTATATACTCATCTATAAAAACAGGATGTTCTATTTGAAATAGAAAAACATTTGACGACCCAGTTGGCACAATGGTCACCATGCCGGACTGCCAAGCACAGGGTTGCGGGTTCGGTTCCCGCCTCAGACATGTATTTATGCTTAGATATTTGTCTGTGGTCTTGTTGTTTCTATGTATTATAAGTATATATTTACAAAAGAAAAGTATATAAGTAGAATATCCGTTGTCTAGCACTCATAACACAAGTCTAGTTACTTACTTGGGGCTAGATGGCGATGTGTGGAATGTCCTGCAATATTTATTTTATTTTTATTTATTCACAACAATAATTTACAGTGAGCTTATGGACTAAATATCTATACCTACATATAAAATCCTTTGTCTTGAGTGACTGAAGGATCAACGCACAGCCTAAACCGCTGATCGTAGAGACCTGAAACTTGGAGGGTGTGCTCTTTGTATGACGTAGGCATTCGATAAGAAAGGATTTCCCGAAATTCTACCCCTTAGGGGGTGAAAAAGGGGGGGGGGGAAGTTTGTATGGGACAACGTGATTACTTGGTCTATTTTCGACTTCTACGCGAACGAAGTCGCGGGCAAAAGCTAGTGTTTCATATTGATGTAAATGTGTATATGTTCCAGGAGTCAAGTATGTATACACACATGAACGCACACACACGCAACAAGATGTATCGGTGTGAGGTGTGTGGGATGCAGTTCCCGTATCCAACGTCGTTGAATAGACATAAAGTGGTATGTACGTCTGTATCTATAGCTTGTAGGGTGTTACTCACTAGTTCACGCAGAAGGGTTGAAACGTTAGCCTTTTAGGGGGCTAACCTAACTTAAAATTAGAAATGAAAAAGGAATTACTAGTACAAATTTATTACAATAAAGTGAAGCTATATAATAAAAAAACGAAAAATAAAGAAGTTAAAGAATATAATATAAGTTAAGTGAATTTAAGTTATAAATAAATAAGTGAGACTATAATGCAAAGACAGGGGGGGAACGAAATACGAAGTTGGTTTCTAGCAGTTTTGCTAAGCAAAAGAGAAACTTAGCTTTGGTGATTAATATGGGTCAACGACCGGAGGCGGCGCGAGGCGGCGGCGTGGCTCGGGAACTGGGTTGGAGGAGACTCGACTCGCGAAGTCTACTCTTCCAGGACGTCCGCTGTGCCGGCAGGTGGTTGTAGCCTCGGTGTGGCCCCGGTACAAGAACCCAGGAGCAATTAATTAAAACACTTTTATCACAGGCTTTAACTCCAATAAAATATAATAACTGTGCGAACTTAAGAAGTATATAGGTACCTACGTGACTAGCGCCACGGCAACAAAAGTGAGCCTGAGGACAGGAGGACATCAAGCTTAAGTAACCTATGTTGATAAAAAACAAATGAGGGTACCGATGCATTCTGACTCCCCAAGGTTGGAAGAAATTGGTTCAGTATAATTTATTTTGTATGGGAATTTATTCAAAAAATCTTTATGTAATTTACGAGTTATATAATGAACCTACATCGAGCAAAAACAAAAAGGATCAAAACAAAAGGACAAAAAAATAATAATAGCAAAACTATGGTTCGCCTTACCGCGACGCGGAACCCAAGCACAACAAATTAAAATAGGTGTCGGGACTAGGTAAGGTTGGTATGGAGTGGTTCCGTATAATTTATTTTGTTAGGGACTTTGCCCTAGTTACAAAATGCCCCATTGTAACACTACTTCTTAATACTGGCGAAGTTACCCATTCTCACCGCTAGATGGCAGCACACGTCAAATTAGATCGCGCAAACGTTGTGTTTCCGCATCATATAGACCTCTGGACCCGAACACGGTCCGATTGACCAATCCTCCCTAGGCTAACTCGGGTGTGCATCGGAACTCTGCGTCCTTCCTGGAACAGTGCTTCTGGACTACCTGAAACTTCAGCCTGAAACCCCCCCCGCTTACTCTCGCACCTCTGTTCACGGAGCATCCGCCTGTGCGTCCTAATTGGAACGCAGTGTGGGACCCGTCCGCGTTAAGGCTGTTGTCCTGAAAGCCTGAAACCGACCCTGTAACCTCCTGAAACACGGAAAATAAACTCTTTGGCTGTAAAACTCCTCCGTTTCATTCACCTCCTCTACAAGTGGCGCACCAACGCGGGTCCTGAATCTTCGGAACCCTGAAACTTAAGGCTGAAACTGAAGTCTAAGTAGAGTCGAGTCGGAGAGTCACGTCAGAGAGTCACGTCGGAGTTAGTCAGAGAGACACACTAAAGAGTCAAGTCAGAGTTACCTTCATAGAGTCATTCCATAGATCCTTGTTGCAGCAGAGTCACTTAGTAGAGTCGGTCCGTAGAGACACATCTATCAAGCTGGCTTCCAAAACAAGACGAACGAGCGAACCCAAATTCATCGTTACTAAGTCAAAACGACAGACTACAATAAGATCTAAAGCCATGATTTCAGAAGAACAACTCGGAAAATCGGCACCTCTGTTCACGGAGCATCCGCCTGTGCGTCCTAATTGGAACGCAGTGTGGGACCCGTCCGCGTTAAGGCTGTTGTCCTGAAAGCCTGAAACCGACCCTGTAACCTCCTGAAACACGGAAAATAAACTCTTTGGCTGTAAAACTCCTCCGTTTCATTCACCTCCTCTACAAGTGGCGCACCAACGCGGGTCCTGAATCTTCGGAACCCTGAAACTTAAGGCTGAAACTGAAGTCTAAGTAGAGTCGAGTCGGAGAGTCACGTCAGAGAGTCACGTCGGAGTTAGTCAGAGAGACACACTAAAGAGTCAAGTCAGAGTTACCTTCATAGAGTCATTCCATAGATCCTTGTTGCAGCAGAGTCACTTAGTAGAGTCGGTCCGTAGAGACACATCTATCAAGCTGGCTTCCAAAACAAGACGAACGAGCGAACCCAAATTCATCGTTACTAAGTCAAAACGACAGACTACAATAAGATCTAAAGCCATGATTTCAGAAGAACAACTCGGAAAATCGGCACCTCTGTTCACGGAGCATCCGCCTGTGCGTCCTAATTGGAACGCAGTGTGGGACCCGTCCGCGTTAAGGCTGTTGTCCTGAAAGCCTGAAACCGACCCTGTAACCTCCTGAAACACGGAAAATAAACTCTTTGGCTGTAAAACTCCTCCGTTTCATTCACCTCCTCTACACCATTTCAATTTTATGGGTATTAGTAACAGTAGTACAACACTCCTATAGAATAAAATTGCAAAAACAAAAATCACTAAAAATTAGCTTCGACAGTAGGGTTTGCTTACATATTTTAAAGTGAACCCTGATTAGAAATTACAATAGGATTTTTGACGTACCTTCTTTAGTTTATTATTAGTGAAGTATGAAATTGGTATTGCCATTTGTTAATATTTATTTATTGATTGTAATATCGTAAAAAAAATATTATTGTTATAAATAAGTAGGTACTGTCACAAGTATTGTGACAGGGTCTGTCGAGACCAGTCACCCCACTTGTATGTGCAAACAGAAATGAAATGAAAAAACTTTATTGTCTAAATTTACCTTATCAGTAATATTGCCCTACTCCTCCTATCACACAACAGTAATTAGACAAAAGGAGAGGCGTCAGCTTTATTGTTGAGCAGTGCCATTTCTGGACCTGCACAACGCTATTTTTCAGCCTCCCCTGCCTCCCTAAGGTGTAATTCGAAGGCTTAACTAACTGCTTAACTAGAGAGCTTAACTAGAGCTGGAGGGGGGTTCGCTATACCTACCTGTAGTAATACTTACGCTGCCATTGTATAAAACACTAACAATTTGCTTGCATATACTTACTTAATACATATTAACTATAATTAGAGCTGGCATTAAAGAATAAGTAGATGGACTGGATATGACACATTAACAATTTGTTTACTTATCCCTTTCCAAGCAATACTTATAAACTAATCTATTTGAGGTACTTAACATCAAGGTACTCAGTTGTGTTGAACTGAATATGACACATTAACAATTTGTTTATTAACAACAGTTCCGACCTCTGTGGCGCGTCGGGCGAACACCCGACTGCGACGCAGAAGGTTGCGGGTTCGATTCCCGCCGGGAACAAGTATTTATGCTGACCATAAATTCTTGTTTCTGGTTCTGGGTGTTTCCTATATGTATAATACGTATATATTTAAAAAAAAAAAAAAGTATATAAGTAGTTTATCCGTTATCTGGCACCCATAACACAAGCATTAAGTTGCTTAGCTTGGGGCTGGATGGCGATGTGTAATATGTCCTGAAATATTTATTTAAAAATATTTATTTATTTAGTTCCTACTTCCTCCTGGATAAAGGTCATAGCACACTTATCAACTTGTAAACGGATCGTAAACGTATAAACTCGAGCAGTTTAGTACTCTTTGTAAAAACTCCCTACTGCAACGCACACTAAGCGAAAAACCGTAAAATTTCCTCTTTATTATCATAGTGTACATACATAGATATATTTACAAAAAGAAAAGTATAATAAGGGGCTGTCCATTACTCACGTGAGGCTCGAATGGAGGGGAGGGGTCCATAAAAATCATATTTACAAAAAGAAAAGTATAATAAGGGTCTGTCCATTAATCACGTGAGGCTCGAATGGAGGGGAGGGGTCCATAAAAATCATATTTACAAAAAGAAAAGTATAATAAGGGTCTGTCCATTAATCACGTGAGGCTCGAATGGAGGGGAGGGGTCCATAAAAATCATATTTACAAAAAGAAAAGTATAATAAGGGGCTGTCCATTAATCACGTGAGGCTCGAATGGAGGGGAGGGGTCCATAAAAATCATATTTACAAAAAGAAAAGTATAATAAGGGGCTGTCCATTAATCACGTGAGGCTCGAATGGAGGGGAGGGGTCCATAAAAATCATATTTACAAAAAGAAAAGTATAATAAGGGGCTGTCCATTAATCACGTGAGGCTCGAATGGAGGGGAGGGGTCCATAAAAATCATATTTACAAAAAGAAAAGTATAATAAGGGGCTGTCCATTAATCACGTGAGGCTCGAATGGGGGGAGGGGTCCATAAAAATCACGAAATATCACATGGGGGGAGGGGGGGTGTAGTAATATATCACGTGTATTTAATTATTCGGTAAACGCGCGAGCTTAGCTTGGGGCTAGATGGCGCTCTACGAAGTGACCTACAATATTTAAGTATTTATTTATATTTGTTTTCCAGACTCACACAGGAGAGAAGAAATATCCATGTCCGTTGTGTGAGAAACGTTTCACGCAACGGAACAGTATGTCGCTTCATTATCGGACCTATCATCTGAAGGAACCTTATCCGAAACGGTATAGTATATTTATAACCTGACAAATTATGAGATTTTGTTACATGACATTTGTTAAGAGCAAAGGGTACCGACTCTCTCTCCTCGACTGTTTCCTTCCTGAATAATGACACTAGAGCAAATATTTATTTTGCATATGTTTTGGTTTTTTTCATATTCTAATTATTATTATCATAACGGTAACGGTATGGTAAAAAAAAAAAAAAAAAAAAAAAAAAAAAAAATTCAGGACATATTACACATCGCCATCCAGCCCCAAGCTAAGCAACTTAATGCTTGTGTTATGGGTGCCAGATAACGGATAAACTACTTATATACTTTTTTTGTAAATATATACATATTATACATATAGGAAACACCCAGAACCAGAAACAAGAATTTATGGTCAGCATAAATACTTGTTCCCGGCGGGAATCGAACCCGCAACCTTCTGCGTCGCAGTCGGGTGTTCGCCCGACGCGCCACAGAGGTCGTCAAAGTAACAGTATGGCCTCCAAAGGTTAGAGTGCGAGTGCAGGTTAGGGCAGACGTTGGGGGTAGGTAGTTTGGCGGCTGTTATGGGTGACGACAACCGCCGCCCGGTCCGTTTTTCTTGCCTTTGCCGAGTATGCGCTAAGGAGAGCCGCTAGGGCAAATGGATCTACTGTTCGCTGATGTAGTGCTTTAAAGTAATGTTTAGTTTTGTAAATCTTAATATATATAAATCTCGTGTCACAATGTTTGTCCTCAATGGACTCCTAAACCACTTAACCGATTATAATAAAATTCGCACACCATGTGCAGTTCGATCCAACTTGAGAGATAGGATAGCTTACATCCCGATATTCCCACGGGATCGGGAGTTACGCGGGTGAAACCGCGAAGGGCAGCTAGTAATAGATAAATATTAAGTTCATGTTGTGGTGTTATTGTTTTGTCTTTTGTGGATGCTTTACTAATAGCTTTAGTGTTTTTTGTGTAAGTATATTGTTTTTGTTGTCTATCTAAATAAGTGTGTAAAAAAGTATAGAATGTAAATAATACAGTATTATTAGAGAGTACAAAAAAGAAAAAGGGGAAATTAGGGAAAAAAATAATAATAAAAATAAATAAATAAATATTAATAATAATAGACTAAAAAAAAATTGAATAAAAAAAAGGTTAAAAAAAAAAATTAAAACAAGTTCTTTGTGTTGTTGTTTGTTTATGTGTGTGTGTATGTATGACATTTTTTATTCTGTATTTAGGTTTTAGTTAGTTAGTATAGTTATAATGTTATTTTGTAGTAGGCTTAAGCGCTACATCAGCGACAGTAGCGGTAATTTTAAGAAACATTAATTAAAAAACGGTGGGACGGAATAGGCTAAAAATAAATAAATAATAATTATCATAGAAATTAAGAGTTAAAAACAAAAAAAAACATAGGGGCATGATCATGGCAGTCAAGTTGTATGCAACAAAAATATTTGCTCTAGTGTCATTATCCAGGGAGGAAACAGTCGACTACGTTTGTATGGAGAGAGCGTCGGTACACTTTGCTCTTAATATACTTCGAAACTCATTTTTTACACGATAATAATTATTCATTTTATAATAACATTATCACTACATAGTATGAAACAAAGTCGCTTTCTCTGTCCCTATGGGACAGATAAAGCGACTATATATAGGGACCTATATCCCTATGTATGCTTAAATCTTTAAAACTACGCAACGGATTTTGATGCGGTTTTTTTAAATAGATATAGTGATTCAAGATGAAGGTTTATATGTATAATACATGCATAATATAGCCGTGCGAAGCCGGGGCGGGTCGCTAGTATAACATATAATAAAACTGCGCTACGCGGTTTCACCCGCGTAACTCCCGATCCCGTGGAATTATCGTGATAAAAAGTAGCCTATGTTACTGTCAATGAATCATTTATCCTCATACCAAGTTTCATCAAAATCTGTCCAGTAGTTTCGGAGCCTATTCGTTACAAACTTCAATAAAACAAAAAATATTTCTTTTTAAAATAAAGCGATTGAGATCTGTTTTTATAAACAGGCGTTTGTCGTTAATAATTTATTATTAACGTCTTTATTTATTTTACAGAAACAGAAGTAAGAAGAAAAAGCTGGAAAATGATCAAGCAATTAAAATTAAAATCTTGGAAGTTAAATAGATGGTTACATATCACGTTATAATGCGACGTTATATAATATATCATCCCGGGGTGGGAGGGGCTCTTCCTTCTAACGATCGTTGGGAAAAGGGGCCCTGTGGGTGTGTGGGGCTCTTTCTCCAGTGACGTAGCGTGGGTCACTGTCGCCCGGGGCGGAGTCATAATTTGCCGCCCTTTTGACGTCATATAAATAATACTAATGTTTACCATATGAAAGAATTCAGCAAAAAATATTTATTTCGAAACCATGTAAGGATGCGGGGCGACTCGTGATTGGCTACAACTGTATTGGGCGGTAGGGGCATTCAATATGTGCAAGTGGGTAAGAGCTAATTTCTTCCATACAAAATAATGTCAGTGACTGCACAACATATTTTCCTCGCGATAGAGAGAAGGCTTCCTTTCACTGAGAGAAGGGGCATTGTTAGAGGTCTATCTTGATGTTAGTAGCGTTTTAATGAAACTGCGGACTGTATTTTTACTTATATATACTATAATAAAGAAAATAATGTTCTGCGAGAACAAAAATATAAAAATTGCCGTATATACGTCGATAGGTAGGTGACAAGTGTCGACGCCGGCGCCCCCCGGAGCCTCCGTTCCGTGTGACGGTGAATATAGTATGCTCGAACAGGCATTGCGGGGCTCTCCCGCCTTCTAGTCGCGAAGGTTCACACTATGGGTGTGCGGGGCTCTTCCTCCTACTTCTATGGAACCCTAATACTGAAGGTAGTCTACCACCCCGCGCACCGGCGAGAGTTTACTCTCCCCTCTCTTCCCCCCCTTCAGTAAGTCCGAAGTTTTCCGCAATACATAATATCACTACATAGTATAAAACAAAGTCGCTTTCTCTGTCCCTATATCCCTATGTATGCTTATATCTTTAAAACTTCGCAACGGATTTTGATGCGGTTTTTTTTAATAGATAGAGTGATTCAAGAGGAAGGTTTATATGTATAAAATGTATGCTTATTAGAACCGTGCGAAGTAGGGGCGGGTCGCTAGTAAGCTAGTAACATACATATTATATCGTTATATGTATTATCTTGCTTTCTGAGTGTGTAAACAATAACTGCTATATACAAGTGTAACAGCCTTGCTTTCTGTTAGAGTACGTGCTATATAAGTGTGCGCGCTATCAGAACTAATAAGTATGATTTGACCGTGCCAGGTACTTAAATAAATGGGTCGTTTTATAACACATGTGTGCTCTATTATAATAAATTACCTAAAGATGTATATGACATGTCCATTAACAGGTTCAAAACTTTTATAAAGCATAAATTGTGCGGTAAGGCGTACTATGATACTTCGTCTTACCTTAAGAATCCATGGATGTGACTTTAATTGCTCCATTTCAAATAATACTTTGAAATATTTGTAATATTGACCTTTGTGAGCGTGATCATAAAAAACCTATTAGTTTCTTGTGCCTTCTTCTCATTGGTGGGCGCGTTCCGAAGGCAAACATCTTTACTTCGTTTTTAAATCTTTCTATGTGATTTAACAGGAAAGGGTACCGGGGGCTTTCTCCACACAAACTATTGCAAACTTAGTCGACTGTTTTCTCCCTGGATAATGACACAAGAGCAAATATTTTTGGTGCATAAAACTTATAAGTGCCATGACCATGACCCTATTTTTTGTTGTGTATTATTTTTTAACTTTTTTTTATTTTAATTTCTATGATAATTAGAAAATGAAAAAAATCAAAACATAGGGGC
This sequence comes from Idaea aversata, assembly GCA_907269075.1. Lineage (NCBI taxonomy): Eukaryota > Metazoa > Arthropoda > Insecta > Lepidoptera > Geometridae > Idaea > Idaea aversata. The sequence goes on from OU026107.1 coordinate 10,194,616, forward strand.
ATAGTCATGGCAGTTATAGGTTTAATGGCACAAAAATATTAGTGCTAGTGTCATTATCCAGGGAGGAAACAGTAGATTACGTTTGTATGGAGAGAGCGCAGGTACCCTTTCACCTTAATGCAAATTGTATGAGTCCATATAAATAATGGACTTTGACTTTAATCGATCGTCATATTAAAGGTGTAATATCAAGAGCTAACAGTCGCGCGCATACTTGTCTGGCACGCAGTCTACTGCAAATCTAATAGGAAAATTGGGATGTAAATTGTTTTAAAAAAAACTAGCTTTTACCCTTGGCTTCGTGCGCGTAGGAGTTGATTGTTTCAAAATCCTTATCGGATGTCTACGTCATACAAAGAACACACCTACCAAGTTTCAGGTCTCTACGATCAGCGGTTTAGGCTGTGCGTTGATCCGTCAGTCAGTCAGTCAAGACTAGCTTTTGCCCCGCGTAGAAGTCGAAAATGGACCAAGGAATCACGTTGTCCTATACAAACTTTGACCCCCTTTTTCACCCTCTAAAGGGTAGAATTTCGGAAAATCCTTTCTTATCTGACGCCTACGTCATACAAAGAACACACCCTCCAAGTTTCAGGTCTCTACGATCAGCGGTTTAGGCTGTGCGTTGATCCGTCAGTCAGTCAGGACAAAGCATTTTATATGTATAGAAAAGATAGGGTTATTGATAATCATACTAGCAAGCGGTTGAGGACTACTTCTGTGCACCTTAACAAACAACTTTTGGAAATTCGCTCATTTTTTTGAAAATTTTGAGGTTAGGTTATTCTGAAAATCAACTGTTCCATACACGGAGAGGTCATTAACCTTACAATATTACTTATTTTTAAAATTTTATCTCCTGTTCTTAGTCTGAATTACCTTTGTTTTAAAAAATCAGCAGTTTTTCGAATTCACATACTTAACCTTAAAAAAAAATTTTTTTTGAAATTCCAAAAGTCGTAGAACAAAAGTTGTTTGTATAAGTGCACACAAGTAGCCCTCAACGGCTTGCTAGTATAATTAACAATAACCCTACGAAGAAGTTAAAGTAAAGTCTCCTAAGATTCAAATTAACCATCCTGTATACTCATTCACACGTAGAACTGCGCGACAACATTAGTTCATATTATCTAGGTTTATGACAAGTAAAATTATAAACTTTTTAAACTCACACGATTTGTATTCATAGTAATTATTTTCCCGGGTCTTAATCGCGTATTTTTTGTTTTTTAACCGACTTCAAAAAAGGAGGAGGTTCTCAATTCGTCGCGTATATATTTTTTTTTTATTTTTTTTATGTATGTTCGCCGATTACTCGAAAACGCCTGGACCGATTTGAAAAATTCTTTTTTTGTATGAAAGGGGATAACTCAGAGGTGGTCCCATAAAAATTGGATGAAGATCTGATGAGGATCATCGGAGTGATGAACAGAATTGCACCTCGAGAGTGCAGCAAATTGCTCAGTTTTCGATTTCCACCAGTAGAATTAGGCCATAAACGAATAGTTACCGATAAATGGAATATCTGAAACCACCTTCTCATCAGAAAACTCTTCAATCGGTTACGATTACAGGTTACAATTTGAAGAATTTAGTCGAATTTAGACGCCGGACTGGGTTTGTATGAATATTGATAGAGAACCCTTTCTTCAATGAAGATCTGATGAGGATCTTCGAAGTGATGAACAGAATTGCACCTCGAGAGTGCAGCAAATTGCTCATTTTTCGATTTCCATCAGTAGAATAATTGGCCCATAAACTAATAGTTACCGATAAATGGAATATCGGAAACCACCTTCTCGTCAGACAACTCTTCAATCGGTTACGATTACAGGTAACAATTTGAATAAAATAGTCGCTTTCGCCTCGCCGGACTAGGTTTGAATAAATGTTGATAGAGAACCCTATCCTAAATGAAGATCTGATGAGGATCTTTGGAGTGATGAACAGATCTGCACAGCGAGATTCAGCAAATTGCTCAGTTTTCAATTTCCACTAGTAGAATTTGCCCATACACTAATAGGTATCGATGAATGGAGCATCTGAACCTTCTCATCACCAAACTTTCCAATGGGTTACGATTAGGTACAGGTTGCAATTTGAAGAAATAGTCGCTTTCGCCTCATGGAGTAGAATTTTCAGTGACAGCGGCACTAAAAATGGTTAAATAAAAAAATAAATTAAAATTTAAAAAACCGACTTCAAAAAACCTGAAAACAAAAACTAAAAAAACTTGAAAAAAATCCCGGAAACAAAAACTAAAAAAAACCTGAAAAAGAAACCTGAAAACAAAAACTAAAAAAAACTGAAAAATAAAAACTAAAAAGTGAAAAATAATCCATTTCGGGTCACTAAAACAGCAGATAACTTAAACATACTTGGAAGTCGGACTGGGTTAGATTGAATGTTGAGAGATATAATAAGAAACATGGTGTCACCCAGTCCGACTTCCAAGTATGTTTAAGTTATCTGCTGTTTTAGTGACCCGAAATGGATTATTTTTCACTTTTTAGTTTTTATTTTTCAGTTTTTTTTAGTTTTTGTTTTCAGGTTTCTTTTTCAGGTTTTTTTTAGTTTTTGTTTCCGGGATTTTTTTCAAGTTTTTTTAGTTTTTGTTTTCAGGTTTTTTGAAGTCGGTTTTTTAAAATTTAATTTATTTTTTTATTTTTATTTCTATGTTACAATAGTCATGGTCGCGAGGAGGTGTCTCCTCGCGACCATGACTATTGTAACATAGTCGAAACGTCGAGGTAAGAGAAATAAAAAACAAAAAATACGCGATTAAGACCCGGGAAAATAATTACTAAGTAAAATTATGTTTAAGAATGAATTTTATATACTTACATAGGTACTTATATTGTTAAAATAATTAAGTATTTATAATAAATAGTTATTATAATTGATTTGCATTTTGTTTTCTTTTAACCTCCATGCAAAAAGGATGCAGTTTTTGCGGTTTGTTCATTTTGCGTATTGTACGGTCAAAGTCAGAGCAGACTCATCGTAGAACTCCAAAACTGCTGTTAGTACCATGTTTTTAACTCAAGTTAGATTCTAAAGACTTACTCGAGTTCAATAAATTTATTAGATAAATATTATTAGAATAAAAACATTCCAAAAATATTAATTTTAGAACTCTACGGTGGGTCTGCAATTCAGATTCCGAACATTCTTGACAATATGCTTATTTGTTATTTCCGCGAACACTTAAATCCTCTTGTTATGTTGAGTGTTTGACCTAATGCGTATTTATATGCGACCTTTATCGTATGATCTATATTTACTACTAGCTGCGCCCCGCGGTTTCACCCGCGTAAGTATCGAGTGTATCCCACTATTTCCATGCTGCCCATTATGCTATATTATTTTATATCACAGTTGCTCATAAAGTGGATCTTATTAAACCGCTTTTAGGCTCATAATGCAACGTATTATACACGCGTGAGTTATAAATAACCAACTAGTGCTATAATGTTATCCCGAAAAGTTAAATACGTATCTTACTGCTAATTACATTTTAGGTAGATGAAACATTCTTAATTTATCTGGATTATACTGTTTTGATGTATAGAAAATGTAGGTACCAACAAAGAGTTTTTAACCTAGCTAAAATCGTTGTCTCTAAAGTCGGTTTATGAACGAAAAATTTACGTGATAACGTCAGAAAACAATAAAAATTGAGTTTTGTTTTTATTTTGCTTTTTTCTTTACATAAATATATTTTTTCCTTACCATTATATTCTGTTTTTAACCCCCGACGCAAAAAAATATGGAAAAACCCTAAAAAATATTGTATGTCAGACGAGGCTGTATAGGTTAAAAGTCTTTTGCCTTGCCTGGCCTTTCGAGAGTATAAAATATTGCCTAAAAAATTGTAAACATAGACTTATCACAAATATTTTGTTATTTATTATTTTGTATTCTTTTTAACCGACTTCAAAAAAAGGAGGAGGTTCTCAATTCGGTTGTATGTATGTTTTTCAAGTCTTCTTTCAAGTCTTTCAAGTTTCTTTTATTCGCAACTGTGATAAAAACGTCGTACGATACGCGTGTGGAATTGATCTTTGCATCTCGGCTTCTAACACGCTCGCGTACCGCTCGCGCGTTTAAACCGCCTCTATGCAAAGAGTACATTACGATATAAGTGTGGCAAATTGTTCCACACTTATAACGTAATGTACTATTGTTTACCTACCTATGTTATATTTTTTACATCTAGCTTTTAATTAACTTTAGTGAAAATAAACGTTTTCGTTTAAAATTCTATATTGTATAAGAAAATTGTATGATGACAACGATGTGTGTGGTCATTATAGCGAGGAAACCCAGAGGCAGCGACAGGTCCATATCAAACATGCCGCGTAGAGACGGTGGCGCCATCTCTCTGATATACAATCGTTTTATATTCTTTAACGTTTGCCTTTCTGAAACTGAACAAGTATTTTAAATAGCAACAGAAATACATCATCTGTGAAAATTTCAACTGTCTAGCTATCACGGTTCTTGAGATACAGCCTGGTGACAGACAGACGGACAGTGGAGTCTTAGTAAAGGGTTCCGTTTTTACTCTTTCGGAGCGGAACCCTGAAAATAAATATTGCTGTGTTGGCCTACTAGTAGATTTCTCCACATTCGTCGTGGCTTTGATTCCGGCCGACCGTAAGCCAATGGAAGAAAAATCTAACGAAAAATGTATGTGCGCTAATTGACATTGCTCCTACGGTGAAGAAAAACATCGTGATAAAACCCGCGGCTTAGTTGGCTACAGACGTATTGATGAGTTGTTTATTTTGGATACGGTCGACTAAGTTGAGAGGGTAGTATAGATTCTGGGCAAGCATTATCCATCCAATTTCTGTCCCAGGCACTACAGCGCCTGAAAAGGCGCTGTAGTGCCTGTAACTGTAAATAGAATTAAAAAAATATATAATTTGACAGCTGTCAGTTAAAAATCGATACTCCTTAGGGCTGAAAAGTATTACTTTCAACCCGCTCCTCAGGCAACTTCAGACCTACTTCCCGAGTGCGAGTAATGAAAAAAAAAGACATTAACACAACTTACATAAATAATCTTCTCTAAGACGATGACTTGTGTCAACTATTGTCTCCTCTATTTGTATGTTTAACTTCTCAACGACGATAGAAAGCATAATTATCAAGAAAACATGCCTTAGTATATTGTATGTTATTAAACTTATTATTATTGTGCTTAGGCGCTGGAAATATTAAGGAAATTTATAAATACTAGCATATAATATAAATACTTCCGATCCCGCGGGAATATCGGGATAAAAAATAGTCTATAAAACACCCAACAAATCGGACCATACGAGCCTGTTCAACGCAAACAAAAAAATGTTTCCTCTTTATAATATTAGTTAGGTAACTACCTACCTATAGATAAATATTGCTTTGAGGCGGATTAAATCGAACCCGCAACCTTCTGTTTAGCAGGCGGGTACCTACTCGCCTGCCGCGCCACAGAGGTCGTTTAATATTTTTAAGAAAAATACAAATCCAAAAATTCTCCGTGACGCAATTTCAATAAGTATACAAAATATTTCTAGGAATGAAATGCCGAGTACAGGCAACTGTCTAGCTATCACGGTTTATGAGATACAGCCTGGTGTTAGACAGACAGACGGACAGCGAAGTCTCAGTAATAGGGTCCCTTTGTTTACCTACGGAACCCTAAAAACGACCCTTGATAGTTACGATAAGAAAAAGTAAGTAGATATTTGAAAAAACAAGTAGGTAAAAGTCAATACTTACCACGTCAAATGTAACAGAACTGACTGATATCCAGTATTGTATGTAGACTAATGCGTGGATCAATGTGTCTATTATGAAGAAGAGTATCTGGAAATACAACGGTAAGAGATTATAAATGTACCTATGGAAGAATACCTACTTAGGTGTTACTTACATTAAAGAGTGGGTAAGTTAATAGTTAAGTATTTGTGTGCGCTAATTGACATTGATTTTATGATGAAGGAAAAACGTGGTGAAACACGCGGCTTAGTGTCTCCAGACGTATTTGGCGAGTACTTTTCCCTGGACTTTATTTAATACGTGTCGCAGGCACTATAGTGGCGATGTGTGTAAGTCATCTGGATGAGATTAGGCCATTCTTTACCCTATTTAGTTTCGGCATCTTCTCATTGGAAGGCGCGTTCCGAAGTTATACATACATAATTAACTAGGTAGGTACTTACTTGGATTTAGGACTACGTTATTACTTGCGACTTTATGCCAATATATCGATCCTTAAGCTATGCAATAAAAACTTAGGTTGTGTATACATACAGTAGGTATACACACACAACCTAGATACATTTAAGATACATTTTTATTGCACACACGATAACAAATAGCGCGTTGTAGCGGTAGTTAATTCAAAGTTATATTTACCAAATCTTGAAACACTTTCTGGTATAAACTTAAGACAATCTTTACTCGCTTTAAATTGTCATAGATATCACTACAAGCTTCATTATTCTGCGTTAATCTTCTATCTAAGATCTTCTTTCTAAGGCTCTTGAGAATATCTTTGATTAATATTAATTGACGAATAGCATAAAACATGTTAACATCAATTATCATTAGAGTAATGTCCACAAAGAAATTTAAATTAAACTGTTCTAATAAAAAGTATTGAACGAAATAATGACAGAAAAATTGAATAGATATAGAGAAATTGTAAAACCAATTTCTGAAAATGAATTTTCTAATATCAAAATTGATGAATTTGATAATTTTTTGAAGTTGTAAAACTAGTGCGATGTTGTTTTTGCATTGGGTGATGTAATTTGTATAGTTTATTATAAATCCAATAATTACAATAAGGTAGCTTAATAATTTACAAATATTTACAATAAATATTTCTATTTGATTCTTTAATTTAGAATTTGTTTCGGACATTATTATAAACAAACGAAGGAACCAAATTAAAGTTAATGTAAAATTAAAAATAAATGAAATTAAGTTTGTTGTTTTGTTATTTGTTGTTATAATGTTATTTTTAATTCGATATGTTGGACAAAGGAATATATTTCGCCAGAAATTCAAAGGTTTTAGGTATTTTTGCATATCTTTTGTTATTGCATTGTTTTCAGTTTGATTTTGTTCTATTACTATTTGCACTTTATTAGTTTTCTTCATGAAAGCGTTGGTTCTATACGAATGCTTCATAATAATGGATATTATAGTAATAGATTACATAGGACTTAAAAATGCTATAAATGTGTCTACCTAACTTAACATATTTATAATTTTAATAGAAAGGTCTAACTGAATATTAATTTTTTTAATAGACTGCCGCCGTCACTCGTCATTCTGGACAGTGTCTGAAGATTTTATCAGCACGGCCATTAAAAATAATTGATCAAGGGATGCAAACAAAACATTGACGATACATTTTTTTAATTTAATGAAGGGCCGTCTGTGAATGCACAAGCTTCGACGTAGTCGCGGTTTTATGAACGATGTTGCACCCCTCTAGTCTACATATAGGTAAAGTGATTATAACAAAGAGATTTAAATAATAGTGATGACATTTTTCATTTTTAACCGACTTCAAAAAAGGAGGAGGTTCTCAATTCGTCGCGTATATAATATATTTTTTTTAATATAATTCGTTGTTCGTGACAACTCTGCGCGCTAGACTTCGGCTAGGTTAGACATTTAATTTTGTGACGGTTATCTACTTTAATAAAATAAAGCAAGTCTTTAATCTATACTAATAATATATCTGAAGAGTATGTTTGTTTGTTACCTAAAGTGGTTCAAATAATATATGTCTCATAATTTCAGTATACTACTTATCGGTTTCCGTGGTGTAGCGGTTATCACATCTGCCTAACACGCAGAAGGCCCCCGGTTCGATCCCGGGCGGAAACATAGCGTTTTGTTACCGTTCATGTCAAGTTTTTTTTTTGCACTTTTTTTGCTTTTTTTATATTTGGGAACAATCTTTGAGGGCAAAAAAATATTTATAATAAAATTATACCCGTCTAAGCCGTCGATTATAAATTTATTTTTATGCCACCTGTTGTTAATATTTAAAACTACATTAGTATACACAGTCTTAACTAGATGTCGCTAGTAAAAGTTGCCTACTTTTCAGTTAGAGGTAGCGCTAGTAAAAGTTTTTTACTATTTAAATGCAGATGGCGCTACTATGTGTTAATTACGACTTTAGAAGCGACTGGCTTTATTTTTTAGCACGTAGTTTTTAAAATAAGATACTTAACTTAAAATGTTGTGATTAAACTGAAGAATAAAAAATTTCATTGACCAATAATTTGAAATAGAGGCATAATCTTAATATATATAAATCTCGTGTCACAATGTTTGTCCTCAATGGACTCCTAAACCACTTAACCGATTATAATAAAATTCGCACACCATGTGCAGTTCGATCCAACTTGAAAGATAGGATAGCTTACATCCCGATATTCCCACGGGATCGGGAGTTACGCGGGTGAAACCGCGTAGGGCAGCTAGTTTAATTATATAAAATAAGTTAAGTCACCATTAAACTTAGGAACGAGTTACATAAGTTGAAGTTAAAGTTAGCCGTCGGAACTAGTGACCAAGTAAAGTAAACTGTGGTTGTTATGTAATACTTAGTTAAATAATATTGTTATTGGAGCAATGTGTAGGCGTAGCGGTTAATATGTTGATTTTTTAATTAAAGAAAACTAGACCACCTAAATTATTACTAGCAGCGCTCCGTGGTTTCACTCCCGATCCCGTGAGAATATCAAAATATAAAATAGCCTATAGCCTTGACAATGGACTTTCAAACACAAAAACAATTTTTTAATTCGAACCAGTAGTTCCGAAGATTAGCGTGTTCAAACAAACAAACTCTTCTGCTTTATAATATTAGTTTTGATTCTAGGGTTCGATTACGTTTTCTCTCTTACACAGTCAACCCTTTTTCAATATTTCCTTCTTCTTAAAGTAGGTACTTAATCACTATCATCATCACTTCACTACATAGTATAAAACAAAGTCGCTTTCTCTGTCCCTATGTCCCTATATCCCTTTGTATGCTTAAATCTTTAAAACTACGCAACGAATTTTGATGCGGGTTTTTTTAATAGATAGAGTGATTCAAGAGGAAGGTTTATGTGTATAAAACATGCATAAAATAGCCGTGCGAAGCCGGGGCGGGTCGCTAGTATAAAATAAAGAATTTTTATTTGCCTTGTTTACGCCATAACTTGAGAACGTATAGACCAATATTATGGTTTTGAATTATTTGTGGGAGTCCATGGAAAGTTTTATTAGCGAAAAAGCAAGCAATCAACATATAGCTCAAACCAATGGAACGGCTTAAAATTTGGCATACAAATAGCTGTTAAAAATTAGGATTTCGCTAAAGATTTGAAAAATTCATTCGCTATGCGTAGGTATGAAGTCAAATGCTAGGTCAAATATAAAAAATACAGTTATTATAACCCATAGTTATAGAGAAGGATAAGTCTTGTATTTTTAACCGACTTCGAAATAAGGGTCTATAAATAAATAAGGGTAAATAAGGGTAAGAGTCTCTTTCTACGCACCTCCTGTGCGTAGAAAGAGACTCTACTCCTTAGCTAATAAAAAAATAAAATTAAAAAAATGTCAGGACATTCCACACATCGCCATCTAGCCCCAAGCTATGTAACTAGTCTTGTGTTATGGGTGCTAGACTACGGATTAATTATCAATTTATCATTTTTAACAGAATTTTGGAAAGGAGAAAGGTTGCAAGGGGTTTCAAAAATTTACAAAGGATTGCAAAAGGTACCTATCTATTTTTAAAAGTTATATATTTTTTAACCGACTTCAAAAAAAGGAGGACGTTCTCAATTCGGTTGTATGTTTTTTTTTATAGATGTTCGCGCATATCTTCTTTGTTTATCAACCGATTTTGATGATTTTTTTTCTGTTGGAAAGGGTCTACCTTAAGGGTGGGCCCATAAAAATTTGGTGAAGATCTGACGAGGATCTTTGGAGTGATTAACAGAATTGCACCTCCAAAGTGTTTCAATTTTTAAAGCTAACATATTTGTTTACGAACATAACAAATCTAATTAAAAGAATTTGGTTTTTGTAAGACCCATTTTCACGGTCAGAAGAAACACTTTAAAAAAGGTTGCACGGGGTTTCAAAAATTTACAAAGGATTGCAAATGTTGCAAATAGTTGCAAGAGGTACCAATATATTTCAAAAATTATTTATTTTTAAAAGATACTAGCTGCGCCCCGCGGTTTCACCCGCGTAAGTCCGATCTTTAAATTCTCACCTTTTAAACCTTCCCTAGACCTCCACGAATAATTCAAGACCAAGATAAGATAAATCGGTCAAGCCGTTCTCGAGTTTTAGCCAGACTAACGAACAGCAATTGATTTTTATATATAAGATAGATTAACTTATCGTTGACAAACGTAACAAATGTAATATAACCTTACTTAAACAACAAACCAGACTCCCACCAGACTCTCCAACGCTCAACAACCGTGTTAACACTAAATAATTCTAAATTCATTGTAATAAAATGACTCATTATTATATGGAATTAGGTTGTTCCTACTAACCCACTCGTTAGACAGGGCATTACGTTACTTAAATGGTAATTACTTGGAAAAATGTACGAGAACTACGCATCTAGGAGTCTAGGAGGGTGACATGCATAGAAAACAGACTGACGAGAGAGTATTATTTCTTGGTTCAAAGAAACCTGTTTTTTTGTGAGTGTGATCCTTAGATCACACGTACGTTAGGTACGTCAAAGAGGATGGACCTTACCTCTTAAGGTAAGGTCCATCCTCTTTGACGTACCTACATAATCACAAACCCACCAAACCTAGGTGTGGACTTCAAATCCGGCCAAGTGCGAGTCGGACTCGCCATTAGTGTTTTGAGACTGTTTTTATCTGTGAAAATTTCAACTGTCTAGCTATCACGGTTCAATATGAGATACAGCCTGGTGACAGACAGACAAACAGTGGAGTCTTAGTATAGTCACATTACCCATTAGGTGAACCCCACTTGACCCACAGCTCACTCGCAAATCAGTATGGTTGTAAAGTTATGTTACCTGATTCTGTTTTTTTGAAGTGAAAACTTTTTATGGCGCGTTGGGCACTTTTGTGGGTGAGCATTTTCAGCCGTTCTCGCGACAGACGACAGATTTTCTCGCGACAGATGAGATTTTACACAGATATACAGTTTTATAATTTGGCTGTGAGTGTATTAAGACGTACATATGGTATTTTTTAACGGACGACTATTGACGGACGACAAATGTCGGACGACTATTTGTTGGACGACTATTTGTCGGACGACTATTGACGGACGACAAATGTCGGACGACTATTTGTCGGACGACAAATAGTCGTCCGACTATTTTTTTTTTTCATATAAAACTTTTTTTTTAACAATATACTATACATAACAATATGCAATATAAAAAAAATAACAAAATAGGTAAATACTATATTTTTTACAGTTAAGCGAATGACAGGTCACGTGGGGTTTAGCTAAATGGTAATGTGACTGTACTTGTTGTTATAGCAGCAACAGAAATAAGTACATCGACCGTGAAAATTTAAACTGTCTAACTATTCAAACGGTTCATGAGATACAGCCTGGTGACAGACAGACGGACAGACAGAATGACAATGGAGTCTTAGTAAGGAGGTCCTGTTTTACGTTTTGGGTATGGAACCCTAAAAAATATTTCAACCAAATAAAAACTCATAATTTATTTTTTATCACAGTTGCTCATAAAGTGGATCTTATTAAACCGCTTTTAGGCTCATAATGCAACGTATTATACACGTGTGCGATATATAATAATCCAACTAGTGCTAAAATAATACGTTATCCCGATAAGTTATATACGTATCTTACTGCTAATTACATATTAGGTAGATGAAACATTTTTAATTTATCTGGGTTATAGGTACCTACTGTTTTGATGTATAGAAAAAAGGTACCATCAAAGAGTTTTTAAGCCTTGCTGGCTTAAAACTCTTTGTTGGTACCTTTTTTCTTCTTTTCAAAAGGTTGTCTCTAAAGTCTGTTAACAAACGATAATTTTACGTGATAACGTCTTTGAAAACAATTAAAAATTGAGTTTTGTTTTTATTTTGTTTTTTCTTTAGGTAAGTAAGTACATAAATATATTTTTTCATTACCATTATATTGTTTTTAACCGCCGACGCAAAAACAAATGAAAAAAATCCCTAAAAAAATATTGTATGTCACACGAGGCTGTATAGGTTAAAAGTCTTTTGCCTAGCCTTTCGGGAGTGTAATTAACAAAAAATAGTAAACATAACCAAAAATTCTTAAAAACTTTTTATTATTTTAACAAGTCTTTTTTTTATTCGCAACTGTGATAAAAAACGTCGTACGATACAGGTGTGGATTGATCATTCCATCTCGGCTTTTGCCACACTCGCGATCAACTTTCCACATTTGTATCGCAATGTCCACTATGTGTAATGTGTATTCGTCCACTAGCTACTGCCTGTAACATCGTAGGTACACATCTACACATAGTAGTTTAATTTTCGAAAATCTTCTCTCAGCGTATGCCTATTAAATTATTAGGAACAGTAATACACACTCATACTAAGAATAGAGACATACATTACTGAAAATGTGTTCAAGTTTACCAATAATAGGTATACAAACTTTGCCACAACAATTTAAACTAGGTTTACGATTCCAGTTTCTAGTTTAAATACAAACTTCTCAAAGTTTTAAACTTAGCGACTAAATTAGGTTGAAGTCGCGGGCAAATATAAAAGCTATATTGAGATATAAATAAAATTATATGTATTATATGTATCGTTAGCACTCAAACAATAATGTCAAGAAGGTTTGTCATAATCTCAGATCAGATTCCTTTAATTGGATATAATGAATGATGTTTTTACAAATATGGGCATTGAAGTGTTGCTGTAAAGATTGTCTTCCATCATTTTACTTTAGCTTAATAGGTACCATTTTCATTTTTAGTTTCTTATAATTTTCTAATTTTTATTTAACTAATTTATTTTATTTTAATACTAGCGACCCACCCCGGCTTCGCACGGCTATATTATGCATGTATTATACATAATGTAAACCTTCCTCTTGAATCACTCTATCTATTAAAAAAAACCGCATCAAAATCCGTTGCGTAGTTTTAAAGATTTAAGCATACAAAGGGAAATAGGGACAGAGAAAGCGACTTTGTTTTATACTATGTAGTGATAGTGTAAGTACTTTGTTAGCATTAATTTTGTGTTTTGGTTTTATGGTACAATAATAGTACATTGCGATACAAGTGTGGAAAGCTGATCATTCCATAGAGGCGGGTTTATGACGCGCGAGCGGAACGCGAGCGTGGCAAAAGCCGAGATGGAATGATCAGCTTTCCACACCTGTATCGTACGACGTTTTTTATCACAGTTGCGAATAAAAAAAAAGACTTGTTAAAATAATTAAAAGTTTTTAAGAATTTTAGGTTATGTTTACTATTTTTTGTTAATTACACTCCTGAAAGGCTACGCAAAAGACTTTTAACCTATACAGCCTCGCCTGACATACAATATTTTTTTAGGGTTTTTTTCATTTGTTTTTGCGTCGGCGGTTAAAAACAGAATAATAATGGTAAGGAAAAAAATATTTATGTACCTAAAGAAAAAACAAAATAAAAACAAAACTGATTTTTTAATTATATTTTCAAAGACGTAATCACGTAAAATTATCGTTCGTTATCAGACTTTAGAGACAACCTTTTGAAAAGAAGAAAAAAGGTACCACCAAAGAGGTTTAAGCCAGCAAGGCTTAAAAACTTTTTGATGGTACCTTTTTTCTATACATCAAAACAGTATAACCCAGATAAATTATGAATGTTTCATCTACCTAATATGTCATTAGCAGTAAGATACGTATTTGACTTATCGGGATTACGTATTATTTTAGCACTAGTTGGATTTTTTTTTTATCGCACGCGTGTATAATACTTTGCATTATGAGCCTAAAAGCGGTTTAATAAGATCCACTTTATGAGCAACTGTGATAAAAAGTGTTTATCTATCTATACCACGTCTGCGTCGTCGTTCGGTTTATTTGAATTTATGATAGCTAATTTTTTACAAAAGGAAAATGGCATAAAAATTATTTTACTTATTCTTTTATATTAGGTATATTTTTAATTTTTTTTCGTCCGCATTGGTTGAATTTAGTATTACTAACTATTTATTGTACTAGGGGATACTTAATAGAAATAATTAAAAGTATTAATTACTTTTTTATGGTTTCCATTTCTTTGTGCATTTCGCTCTTCATATAATTTAAATGTCATTTTTGTACGCTTCGTAAGTGTCACAATTAAAATTAATGACAAACACATTTTTATAAACTGAAGCTCTTTTCCTGTCTATAAATGTAAAAATGCTAAAAAAATCTATAAATGCTGATAATATCATCATTTTAGGGATATTTTTAAATGCTTCTGATAATTATTAGGTACTGAATAACAATAAAACGTTTCAAACATGAGTTTATTTATAAAACATACACTGAAAAAAAAACTAATATCTTTTTAAAAATATCTTTACTTTATAAAAAGACCTACTTAAATATATTCGTTTTTTTAAACAGTGTTTTTATGGGTAAGTACTTTATTTTTATTTATATTATCTATCATTAACTGGATAACAATGCGAATGCATTGCTGAGATAGCAACACAATTATTTACTTAATAACCGTATGTTTACATAAAAATTATACCTACATACATACATACATACCTACCTACCTGCATTTTTGTATTATGTCACTTAACATCATGTTAGTATGATTTTTATATCGCTTAAGTCATGTAATTCAATTATAATTACGTATATTTTAAAGCGAATGAAATTTTATTTTGTAGTTTCAAAGCAGGTTTGACGAGTTGTTTTGACAGGTTAGAATAAATAAATATTGTCAGACACTTCACATAGCGCCATCTAGCCATCGAGCTAAAGAACTAGGCTTGTGTTATGGTGAACAGACAACGGATTAAATACTTATTATAAGTACTTTTCTTTTGTAAATATATATTTTTAACTAGCTGTCCGGCAAACGTTGTTTTGCCATTTAGAAAAAAATATATAACGGAAAATTAAAGTAAAAAAAAAACAAATGTTCGATTCTCAGACCTAACGAAAATACACAAAAAAATTACACAAATCAATTCAGCCGTTAGGTAAAATATCCGTATGCCGTATGGTATGCCCGGTAAAACTCGATCGAGTTTTTGTGGCATTGTTTTTAATATATTAAACTATGTTTTGTTTTTTTAAATGTTAATAAATCACTACATAGTATAAAACAAAGTCGCTTTCTCTGTCCCTATATCCCTATGTAAGCTTAAATCTTTAAAACTACGCAACGGATTTTGATGCGGTTTTTTTTAATAGATAGAGTGATTCAAGAGGAAGGTTTATATGTATAATACATGCATAATATAGCCGTGCGAAGCCGGAGCGGGTCGCTAGTAAATAATAATAAATAATAGGTGGCGATTGGTAAAGTTAACACCGCGACACATTCAGACTAGAAACAAATATCTTCTGTACATAAATATTTGTTTGAGGCAAGAATCGAACCCACAACCATCTGTGTCGTAGGCTGTATTATGGTCTAATTATAGTCTAGTCAGGCTTTAGTCAACATTAGGGCTACTGAGAGTCTGGCAATCTATGACTGCACTTCGTCAGATTTTGACCTAAAATCTTAATTGACTTTCTTCGTTTCTAATATCTACCGTCCAAATGACTTTAAAGACAAGTTAAAAATTAGACCACATGATGCATAGACCACTTGCATTTTCAAACATTTAATATTATTTTTTTCATCACCTAAAACTTGTATGTTTTCAATTTTGAACCGACTTCAAAAAAGGCGAAGATTGAGAATCTTCGCCCTTTTTGAAGTGGGTACCTTCCTCCTTTTTTGAATCCATAACGTATTTGATATTTTTCTTAAAAATACTTCTTCTTCACTACATAGTATAAAACAAAGTCGCTTTCTCTGTCCCTATGTCCATATGTATGCTTAAATCTTTAAAACTACGCAACGGATGTTGATGCGGTTTTATTTAATAGATAGAGTGATTACAGAGGAAGACTGATATATATAATACATGTCATAATTTTGTAACAAATGTTGTCAAGTCATTTATATCTATCTAAACATATAAGATACTTTGTCCTGAATGGCTGACTGACTGACGGATCAACGAACAGCATAAACCGCTAAGCGAGCGTAGAGACAACTTGGGGGGGTGTGACCTTTGTATGACGTAGGCATCCGATAAGAAAGGACTTTACGAAATTCTACCCCGTAGGGGATGAAAAGAGGGTTCAAAGTTTGTATGTGACCACTTGATTTCTTGGTCTAATCCTTTTAGAACCATTTTCGACTTCTACGCGGACGAAGACAAGGGCAAAAACTAGTCTATTTTAAAAAACCTACCAAAGGCTTAAGTACTTGGCAAATTAAATTAAATATCCCTAAAGACAATTTTCCTAAAGCATTTTTCGTGTAAACAACCGAAGAACGCTGAAAAAAATGTGCGCGTACGCACACATAGATAACCTTACAATGTATAGATGTGTGTGTAGGGCCCTATGTTGCAATCCCTTATATAGGTCGACACGAGACACTAATAGAAAGGACCAGGGACGGATTCAGAGGGCGTTTGAAGGGGGGATTTTTAAACTTGTATACTGTTCACTCACGAAGGCGCGCCCTTCCACACCTTATGAATGTTGTTGTAAACATAACAGATTATATTATGTTATGAGAGATAGAATTATATACAGATATATAATTCTATACAGATAGAGATAGAATTATATACAGATATATAATTCTATACAGATAGAGATAGAATTATATACAGATATATAATTCTATACAGATAGAGATAGAATTATATACAGATATATAATTCTATCTCTGTTAAAACTATAAAACTATTATTTTTATTATTGAACCTAATGAGATATCTAATAACATATCTATAACATATAATAATTATGAATTTCTACTTATTTTTAAGTAAGTATGATAAAAATATGTGTATAATAATTTGAAATGACGTAGGTATAATTGAAATTATGAATAAATGAGTATTTGAGTATAGTGCATTGCAACCTTTTATCAATTTGTTTGTGATTAGCTGTTCAGATCCCGTGGGAATATCGGTATACAAGATGGATTCAGGAAGGGATTTATTAGGAAAGTTACGAGTATCTTAGGTGCGGTCTGAAGACACCATCCTCTTCTTTCTGGCCGTTTATGAATTTGTTTGTGACTAACAGTACCCTGCGGATTTACTCGCTTAAGTTTCGATCCCGATACCTGTTTAGTGTCTGCCAGTTATTATTTTTATTAGCGTATATTTATTCATCAAAACAATATTTGAAGGTAATTTATTCATTAAAAATATTAATAAAACACACTAGAAAATAAAATACAAAACTACACTACATACTTATAAGATACCTGTGGATAATTAGCGCCAATAGACGGTTTTTAAAACCTTGTTATTAGTGTCAAAATAAAAACCAAATAAACAAATGAATTGTTGTTCAGATTGACAATAAAGCAAATATTTGTTAAATCTCATGGACCTAAGAACAAAATTATATTAATTAAAATAATTTAAAATTATATTAATATTTTTCATGGATTAGGAAATAATGAACAATAGAATCATGGACCTTTTGCAATAAGCCTATTTATCTAATAAACTATTTACGAAATATTTATATTTGAATAAAGTTAGAAATAAAGTTAAAAGGAGCTTATTTATTTTTTAATAAAGTTGGCAGGTGGCCACAGTACTTTTTACATAATATAAATTAAATAAAGGACATCATTCAAATCGTACCCAAAACTTAAGGTGCCGGCCAGTAAAAAAAAAATGTTTCTATCTTTCTATTTCTATAAATATAATAAAAACAGACAAAGCTTATCCATTTACTACTTATTTTTATATTTTTTCTGTAGTAATATCTTAAAAGTGGTCAAACGGATCTCTATAAAATGCATTTTTTTTGGGTTTTCAATGTAAAATAACTCAACGATGGTTGATCGTAGCTCTTTGTTTTTTTAGTAAACATTGTTTAAAATGTTATTCTCTACAAGATAGAAACATTTTTTATTACTGGCCGGCATTTTTGTATTTTTTGTTAGAAACATGAATGATCTCCTTTATTACATAATATCTGATCCGGACACCTAAGTCCGGCCCTGGTATCTAAAACTTTAAAGATTGTTTGCATCTTTCTACAATTTTTAGGTCACTTGCATGTGTGTATATTTAAAATGCGTGTGTGTGCGTATATAAATGTCACACAGGCGTAGTTATAGCAGATTTTCTTTATATTTAGTTTATGCGTTTGAGATTAACTTGAGATAGGTAATACACAGAAAAAAGGTTGTCTAAACAAAAAGTAACCTGTTAGAGATTGCTATTAGAGAATAATTTATTGTTTTTAGTAAATGTTCTTGAAAATAATAAGTAAGAAGTATTATTGAAGGTAAATTGCTTTTAAATTAGTAATACTACCTACTTATCATTTTGAGATTTTCTACTAAAAATAAGAGATTAATTATAGTCTCTCTTTAAGGAGGTTTATTTCTTGAAATAAAAAAATAAAAAAAATATAAAAAAAAAAAAAAAAATAGGTTTCTTGCTTCAAAAAACCTATTTTTCTGTGAAGACCATAGGAGCTGCAAACCTTCAGAAACGTCAGGTTTAAAAAAAAAACGTGTCGCCGGACACGCATTTAAAACGAAGTCCCTATTTTTGTTATTCATAAAAAAAACATAAAAGAAAATTAAGTGAGACTCCCATGCTACATTACGGAACCCTTCATGTGCAAGTCCAACTCGCACTTGGCCGTTTTTTTTAAATTACTAGGTGATGGAACACCACCTTCTTACATAAAACTTCGCTTACTTTTTTACAGACAGACAACTTTTTTTTATAATCAAATGAATGGAAAGAATTTTTAGTATATTGTTAGTTTAAAGTTGGACCGATTGAATAAACCCAAGGGCATCCGGGGGGAAAGGTTAGTATGTCTCTAATATAATTGATCAATTGGTTGTATTCTTATATTGTATGCTAATGTTTGTTTCTATTTTAATATGACTTTAGGTAAAAAAGGAGATACCTATGACATTTTTTTTCGATTGAAAATAACCCTAGAAATTTTCAAAAAATGTTAGAATTTCCAAAAGTCTTAGAATAAAGTAGCCCTTAACCGCTAAGACTTTTGGAAATTTAAATATTTTTTGGAAGTTCCCAATTGCAGAATATTACAAAAATAAGCTATTTCCTTTGATTTGCCGTAATAATTAGGTTTGTTTCCAGGAATTGATATCTTTTAGCAACACTTAAAGATTAGTATGAAAAAGATTCATTATTTAATTTTTAAAATTAACAGGTTCGATTCCTGGCTAAGGTGTTATGACTTTTTCAAAAATCTAATGATGCAGTTTTAGTTTTTGGCCCATGTAAAAAAATCACCCTGTATGTCAGTAGTAAGGAGTGAATTTAAAGGAAAGCCGACAAACCTCTATAAAATCCAGATACCTATCTGGTCTAGGAAGTTACCTATGCCTGAATCCGTAAAGGTAAACCGACAGAAATCGAGTTGTAAGCACCCCTCGCTACTGACTGATATAAGGCATCTGCGGATAATAAGGGTTTTTTAAAATTTTTAATATTAGTGACAAAATAACAAGAAATTTAGCAAATTAATTTTATTAAATAGAAAAAAAATGGTTGTCTGTAAAGTCGGTTTACGGACGATAATTTTACGAGATAACGTCATAAGAAAATATCGTTGCTATGGTTACCTTGTCAATAACATGACGTTGCTATGGAACGCTCCTTGTCAATAACATGACGTTGCTGTGGAACGTGATTACGTCACATTTTTTTTGTGAATGCCGGTGTTCATCGATTTATAAGACGTTAACGTCAAAATGATAATATTACAAATCTAAATAGGTTTCCTTAGGTAGGTGCCCAAAATGCTCGCTGTATTGCCTCTTTGGACCGCAATAGCGATCCGTTGGCCAAAGTAGCAGCTATTGGTCACCATTGGCCAGATCTTTGGTCACCTGAAATGAAATGATTTTCAGATTATTGGGAGGTTGCCCTTATTGCCCACAGGTGTAGTCGGCTGCATAATTGCAGCCCCCAGTAGAGTTCTAAAAATACTAATAATGGCATGTTTTCATTCTAATATTTTTGTTTGATAAATTCATGCGTTAGAAGACTTTAAACTTCAACTAAAGCAGGTGTCTAGAATCTTGCTTGTGTTGAAAACATTCTTGTAACAGCCGGTTTGGAGCTCTACGGTGGGTGTGCAATTATGCAGCCGACCGTACTTTAAAGATTTAACGTTATCACTACATAGTAAAAAACACAGTCGCTTTCTTTGTCCCTATGTCCCTATGTATGCTTAAATCTTTAAAACTACGCAACGGATTTTGATGCGGTTTTTTTTTTCATAGATAGAGTGATTCAAGAGAAAGGTTTATATGTATAATACTTGCATAATATAGCCGTGCGAAGCCGGGGCGGGTCGCTAGTTATTGTTCTAAGTAAGTATCGAAGTACTCAGGAAACAGAACTTTAGTAGGTAAACCAAAACCGGCTTGGAAAAGGCTCGGCTAAGCCGTACCGCGCCGACAATGCGATGCTCTCCAGCGGCGAAAGTGTGTCACCCCTTCCACTAGACAACAACGTCGGTAGGTATATACCTACTTAGATACCTATAGGCTACGTAGGTTGAGTCGGAGCCGGTATTTCCCACACAGTATACAATATTTTGAACTTTCGACCGAACGATGTGATGGTTAAGACGAGGTTCTTCTTCTTCTTCTCGTATAGTGGTGTGGCTCACCTATTGTTAGAGTTTTCAAATCGCCTTAAGGCCTCTAACTTGACCTAACGACTGCTACTAGAGGTAGCAACCGGGACCAACGGCTTAACGTGCCTTCCGAAGCACGGAGGGGCTCACGAAAACACATTTTTGCAACACTACTAATTGGCCAACCATCGAAGTTATAACCGCGCCAGGCGTCGCTTAACCCTCACGACCGTGAACGATCAGCGAGCGTCGCTTAGCTGTGAGCCTTCTCCAAGACGAGGTGGTAAGACCAGAAGCGCGATAGAGGTGTCTTAAAGGCTTATTACACCACACTGATTCAGGGTCCCTGAATTTAGGGTGGTTAGGGACCTTATTATTTACCTCGATTATTACACTACACTAAAAAGGGACCCTAACTCACTAAAAAGGTAGTAAGCGCGGTTAGGGAGTAAGGCTAGGGTTAGGCCAACTTTTAATAAAGTATTTTCTTTTTTTACCATTGCTACTAGAAAAGGTCACAATAATCTATACTACTATTATAAAGAGGAAAGATTTTTTGGTTCGTTTGTAACGAATAGGCTCCGAAATTACTGGTAGTCAATAATTTGTTAATAATAAATAAATTAAATGTAATAAATACTATACTTACTACTATTTTACAAACTATGTGACATAAAGTATTCTGCGTACATTATTTTCCTTATAAAGTATAGAGTACATTTAACCCGAAATAAAGTATATACTTTATCATATAGTACGGTTGGCAACCCTAAGTAAGGCGGACCGGGTCCACTCTGACGCACTAATTAGGGACCCTTACTGCCTAACTCTTATTACACCTCTCTTAATTAAGGGTTAGGGACCCTGAATCAGTGTAGTGTAATAAGCCTTTTAGAAACAGGTTTTGGGTTTCAACCACTGAGATCCATAGAATGATATTCCTATTTCCTACTGCCGTAAAGGTGAAGAAATGCTTTGTATCACTACACTTCGAAACACCGTTAGAGTGATTTGCCTCGATATAAAAATTTGTGAAAATGGTTTTCAGGTCCTACTTCACTTTAAGGAGTCGGTTTTAGAAGTTTTTTACGTACGTGCCGCTTTTGCGGATAAGGCTTCGTAAAACCGAATTTGTAGAATATGTAAAAATTAACAAAAAAACGATCAAACAAACAAACCGGCCAAGTGCGAGTCGGACCAAAATTTCATCTGTCTAGCTATCACGGTTCATAAGACCTGGTGACAGTCAGACAGTCAATTTTGGTCCCTAAAAACTAACATCAAACAATTAAAAAAACCCGAGGTTAGCAAAATATGCCATTTTGTTTTAAGGACATATTTTTACAGCATCGGGAAAAACAGTTGTACGCTAGGAAAAAATCAAATGATGAATGAATTTGGTTACTATAAAATATGCGTTGAACGTCGATAAGAACCTTCTTTTTTAAAGTCGGTATAAATTCTGGTGTTACTTACCTATCTATTTTTAATACTTTTTATTTATTTATTTTTATAGCTTTTACATAGAGTGATATAATGTAGGATTTTTAACATAAAATAATAAAAGACCCATTTTATTGCTCATTTAAAAAGTTTATAAAAATAAAATTATACAAATTACCTAACATTATTAATAATTTATGAATGAAGCCCTGTTTAATAATAATAATAAACAAAATTGAAAACGAAACCACCAGGCGAACAGCAAGGTATAGTAGGTTGATGATATAAGCAAAGCTCGCGGCCTCACAGCGCTCGCGAAAGTGAGAGTTGACTGTTGCGTAATCATGACGCCCTGGTACTCGCCTACTTAACCATCGGGGTATCGTCTAAATACCACTGCTTGCTTGATCCACGGATGTTTGATGACATTTTAAAGATTCCTGTGACCTTATTAACTTGTCGAATAAAACAAAACTAAAAATGTAAAATACCTACCTACTTTGTTTCTTTGTAGCTGAATACCATTTATTTCCTTGGTAAGGTTTTCAAGTTCAACAAAAATTATTTCGTCTAAAAATATGCTAGTTCTGCTATCCTGGTACTCTTTGGTATCCAGATTTCAGGTACTGATAGTAATCTATAAAATATAATCAGATAAGTAATAATTATTATTTGAATATTACAGAAAATTCATTTATAGTATACCGACATTATAAGCGCATAGATAATAATCGAGCTAAAATTGTTGAATAACAATAATATTATGAGTCTCTGCATGGATAGTAGGCGTTTGTGGGAATTATGACTTCTTGTAATGTCTGTTACCCTGGTATTACTTATGTAATTTTAACAATTTCTGTTGCCCTAGTATTTCAAAATTGAGCTTTTTTTTTTTTAACTTATTGCAACAAAATTTCAAATGTTGTGAAAAATGTGGCTCATGTTTTGTTTGAATGGTTTGAATCATCATCAACTTTCAAATACACAAAAAGGAAGTGAAAATCATTTTAGTCGACACCAAAAAGGGATTTGTAGAGTAGGCAGATTTCTCTCAGAAGGATTCAATATTTTGTATACTTTTTTATAACTGAGGACCAAGGTTCTCAGTTCCTCAGTGTCCTCAGTTAAAAAAAACCGTCCAACCAGAATGAAAATCCTAATCCTTACTAATAATTCGAGATTGTTTGTTTGTTTGTCTCCTCTTCACGGTTAAACGACTGGATCGATTTTGATGAAGATCAGCATATTGGTAGTAAAGGGGATTAAAAAGGAGATAGGATACTTTTGATCTTGAAATTCCCAGGATCGGGACTTATGCGGGTGAAACCGCGGGGTGCTGCTAGTATCAAATATTTGATTCGAATAATTTGTGTTCAACTTATAATTTCATTTTCTCCTTTAAAAAGTGACATCTTGTTTCTGCGAAATTTTTCTTCGAAAACCAGGGGCTTGTTTTTTGTGATAATGTCATCGTAATTTAAAGGAAATGAGGAACGTACGTGATATGTCAGCTCATCGCTATCGAATTATGATAGCCTGGTAGGTTGCAATACGTTTCATTTGTAAGTTTTTGGAAAAAATTGAAAAATATGGTCACTTTATTTTGTCTATTTCAAAAACATTTTTTGTGTTCAATTCTCGACATAGAGAAAAATACTTTTAATTTTAAAGTAAATAAGTACAAATATGCCGAGATGCGCAATTTGTGGTCTGACAATGACAATGTCAAACAATTGAAATATATTTAATTTTGTGACAAAATATGTGCAAAAAATCACTTTGTTACGTCAAAACTAAAAGATTATTCCTTTACGAAAATTGGTCGACTTATTAAATTAAAAAAGCACATAATTAAAATGATACAAATCTGTGTGGTATTTTCCCGCAGGTAGGTACCGAGTGGGGGGTAAAGCCCTAGAAACACCCCGGAGGGGGGAGGTGAGCGGCCGATCGTACAGTGACGCAACTGCGCCGGCGCACTACATTCAGACTTACTTGAATTGGCCTTTCGTGATTAAAATTAAAGAAAAATTATATTCTTTTTTTCGTCTGTTGAATATTAAAGATATTAAAAAAGGATTATGCCTTTTTAACCTGTAAATTAAAATATACATTTTTTAATAGTATAATTTTAACGCAGTTTTGACTATTACCAAGACAAATGAAAGTCATACTTATCATCATTTATCGTTAAAAATAATTTAAAAATCTACTAGTAGGTATAGCAAAATATAGATAGATAAATAAATGCTTTATTGTACCATGTATGCTTCATTTAACATTTTAACAAGAAATAAGTATGGAAACTAAAATTACAGTATGGCACAATTATGGCACAGTAACAGTATTAAAAGCGATCTCTTCAATGCAACCTTTGGATGGACAAAAATTAAAGAAGGGGTTGGTTGGGAGGTATTTTTCTTGTTATTTTGTCAATAAAATCAAGGTTTTCAAAAAACCTTTTAGTACCTTATTACCCGATGGTACCTAATTATTATTATTGCAAAATCAGCCAATTCAATCAAGTCAAACGTTGCAGTGAGTGGGTAAATAGGCGAACGACAGCGCAGAAAGTGGTTTGTGATGCAATCGCGCCGCTAACCCAGTCCGCACTCCGCTGTGCACTACCGACTCACTACTTACTTACGATAGACAAAGCAACAATCACTCCTGTGACTGACTCAGGATAACACATCGCATCGCTGAGGAATTATGATATCCTGGTACTATACGTCAGAAGTTTTTAGAAAATCATACACTTAAGAATTACTCCTGTGAGTCAGAATAACATCGCATCGCTGTTGAAATATGATGTCCTGGTACTCTTCATTATAAGTTTTTGGAAAATCTGATGACACACGTTGAACAATCGCAACAAAGATTCCCTCTTACTTTATTGACAGGCTTGATGCAAGCAACTGCGTCAAGCCATCAATCGCGCCGCTAACCCAGTCCGCACTCCGTTGTGCACTACCGACTCACTACTTACTTACGATGTATATAATATTACGTCCATGCTTACGATAGACAAAGTAACAATCACTCCCTGTAGCTGACTCAGGATAACACATCGCATCGCTGAGGAATTATGATATCCTGGTACTCTACATCAGAAGTTTTTAGAAAATCATACAGTAAGAAGAATCCCTCCTGCTGAGTCAGGATTAAAATAGCATCACAAAGAAATAAGATATCCTGGTACTCTACTTTATAAGTTTTTGGAAAATTTGATGACACACGTTGAACAATCGCAACTAAAGAACTCCCCTCTTATTCTTTATTGACAGGCTTGATGCAAGCAACTGCGTCAAGCCATCAATCGCACCGGTAACCCAGTCCGCACCCAACGGCAAACGCTTGCAAAGTTCTAGCAAGTTAGTATTTTTACGAATTACTAATTTACCCAGGCGTTGTCAAAAAATCTCCATGATTAAGATGGAACCGGACTGGCCACGTCTGCCGTATGTTAAAAGAACCCTGGGCCTAACTGGCGACTTGCTGGAACCCTACAAACGGCTGACGCCCCCGAGGTAGACCCAAAAAACGAAGTCGGGACGATAAGAATTTAGTATGCACCGTGTTAAGAACCCAACAATATATCTTATGTACACGGAGGAACCTCTTCTCATTATTTTCTCAATTATTTTTATTTAATAGATTTTCCTAGTTTACCTAGGTCCTTGGTCTTGGCTCTACACCTACAGTTTGGGGTAATCATCACTATCATTATCATTACATAGTATAAAACAAAGTCACTTTTCGTTTCGCTGTCTGCCCCTTTGTATGCCTAGATCTTTAATAAATAAATAAATATTTCAGGACATATTACACATCGCCATCCAGCCCCAAGCTAAGCAACTTAATGCTTGTGTTATGGGTGCCAGATAACGGATAAACTACTTATATACTTTTTTTTTTGTAAATATATACATATAGGAAACACCCAGAACCAGAAACAAGAATTTATGGTCAGCATAAATACTTGTTCCCGGCGGGAATCGAACCCGCAACCTTCTGCGTCGCAGTCGGGCTTTAAAACTACGCAACGGATTTTGATGAAGTTTTTTTAATAGATAGAGTGATTCAAGAGGAAGGTTTATATGTATATTACATGCATAATATACCCGTGCGAAGCCGGGGCGGGTCGCTAGTTGAAAATTTTTAAAACATCACTATCACTATCACTACATAGTATAAAATAAAGTCACTTTTCGCCGTCCCTATGTCCCTTTGTATGCTTAGATCTTTAAAACTACGCAACAGATTTTGATGCGGTTTTTTTTAATAGATAGAGTGATTCAAGAGGAAGGTTTATATGTATAATACATCCAGAATATAGCCGTGCGAAGCCGGGGCGGGTCGCTAGTTATAATAAACCTAAATAATAGTGTTGCCACCACTTAAAAATTTCTTAAATTTTAACTGAATTAGAGTAATTTCCCGAATTAAAATAATTCTTAAATTTTCATAAAAAACCATTTTTATACTTTTTACCGACTACGGCAAAAGAAGGGTTATGTTTTTGACCGCGATGTATGTTTGTATGTATGTTACAGCATTTTACAGCATTTTCGTTATGCTCTTATTTAAAAAAAAATGCTTGTCTGTAAAGTCGGTTTACAGACGATAATTTTACGTGATAACGTGATAAGAAAACATTGATGAAATAATACGTTGCTATGGTTACCTATTATCTGAACAGAACCTGACACTTACCATTTTGCATACTTCAATACGTTGCTATAGTTACCTTGTCTTGTCAATAACGTAACGTGACGTCACACTTTTTTGTGAATACCGGTGTTCATCGACTTATAACACACTGGTATATTAGAAAAATATACATTTTTTAAATCGAAAGTAAAACAATCTGTAACATAGACATAAAAATATAACAAAGAATTTGCAGGTAAATATAATAAATATCAAATTTGACCGTAGTCAGCATATTTTGTGTTAACAAGCAATAATAAACACTAGGTCATACATACCAGCATACTATAACGCTTTCCAACATTTACATAAATATAATTAATGGAAATTCATATGTAGTGTTTTTCTATTTTGGCCTTTTATATCTATAAAAATACAGCCAAGTGCGTGTCAAACTCGCGACGAAGGGTTCCGCCCCTGTTGTATAAAATAAAATCAAGTGTTTACGTACCCAACTTGAATATTTTTTTTAAATAATAGCTGTCCCAGCAAACGTTGTAAGTATTGCTACATAAAAAAAAAGATATACTCAGACCTAAAAAAAATCATACGAATCGGTTCAGCCGTTTTGGTGGAGTTTGTAACTGACACCGCTTCACGAGAATTAAGTACCCTACTTAATTTTTTGATTTCTGTTATTTGATAGGTATTTGTTGTTATAGCGGCAAAAGTTTTACATAATCTGTTAAAATTTCA
Organism: Idaea aversata; assembly: GCA_907269075.1. Taxonomy (NCBI): domain Eukaryota; kingdom Metazoa; phylum Arthropoda; class Insecta; order Lepidoptera; family Geometridae; genus Idaea; species Idaea aversata. Next base: position 10,222,408 of record OU026107.1, read on the forward strand.
ACTGTCTAGCTAACAGTCTATCACGGTTCATGAGATAAAGTCTGGTGACCATATCAACTCAGTGCTGGTGACAGACAGACTGACAGACGGAGATGGACAGTTTTAACCCTTATTGTGCGGAACCCTGAAAACCAACACCCATTTCCACCTAAACAGTATAAAAACGTGTATCGATTGTCTAACAATCGTTTACCCACGTTCCTCCGTGTTACATCTCGATAGTATCGATACTAATCGATCTGGTATCGAATGATGATAACACATGTTTCTATCGATAACAGACACGAGATCTGCAGTCACATGTTACCGGGATGATTTTTTTAAATTGATGCATATTTTTCTTTCAAATGGCTTCGCACGACTTTTTTATATTGCCTAATACTATTTTCATTAATAACTTAAGCCTATATTGTTCTGAAATAATTAAAAATTAAAAGAATAATTGACGTTAGATTTTTATAAAAATTAAAAAAAGATTTACTTACTGTGAATTTCTAATAAGAAATTAGAAATTCACAGTTTAATAATTTTATCGAGTTTAACCTAAATGGGATGAAAAACCAAGTAGGCCTTATACCTACCCTGGTTTTAGTCATATCCATTCCCGGGTTTCTTTACAATATTTTCCTTTACACCGCGAGGAAACCAGCTACTTAGTTGTTGCATCCAAAGATTGCCTGGAAGAAATCGCTTTCAGCGATAAGGCCGCCTATTTGTGCAACTGGTACTTTCTAGCTATTACTTTACTTTGCTTTGTGTATTTATATGTTCCTTAATGTGTTGTACAAATAAAGTTATGTTTGTTATTATGCTTAGTTGACTCCTCTGGACACAGAAGACTAAGCTGTTTGGGTAGTATAGGTGATAGACAAACCTTGTCTCAAGCACTAAAGGTTCCTGAATACCATGTATTAAAGCTGTATCATCTAGATCTAGGGTCGAGTCCTATACTATCCAATTTAGGTGATATAAGGGCAACATGTAAAATCCAATCCACCTTGATAATTGCACGTATTTCAAATTTTTTCCCTTTCTGACCTTCATGTGCCTTATCAAAATTATGCAGATGAAAGCAAATTAACACTTCTTATTCCCTCTAAAATTCCTTATTGAACTCTAAATCTCTACAATTAAAAAATGCATTTAGCGATTTTCAGAAATGTCTATAAAAAACTCTTTAACATTTATCAATTTAATTATTGAATTGATTATAGGTAAGTATCATTATTTAATTTAAAAAAAACAAGAGTTTAAAAGTATGCTTTTAGTCAATCTTATTCGTGTTTTCCTCAATTAAATGTAAACAAAGAACTCGTAGCCCGCTACGAACTACGAAAATAACTTCTGCACAAGTTTGTGTTTATTTGTTTTCCTATTTCATAATTTTCTTTAATGTTGTATCGGTAATATTGTCAGTTGATTTGAACCTAACTGAAAATAAAAGTTTTTAAATTACATACTATGACGTCATCAGGTCGAAAAAGAAGCAGAACATGAAAACTTAGAAATAAAATTAGGTGCATTTAAAATTTAGATCGCTGAATTTCCAAGGTCGGAGGCAGAGCGCTGTGCGCGCGACATACATGCTCTCGGGCGGCGCGCGATCAACAAACTTTTACTTGCGAACTTTCAGCCGCTTCAGCGTTTCCTTCCGGGCGTCGTCGACGTCGCGTCGCTAGCTGCTGCTCGCTGTCCGTGCCACTGCGACGACGTTGTACTGGGTAGCGAGAGCGCGCGCGCTCAGTCCGCGACCGCCGCCCGCCGCGCACGCACGCGTCCACTCCGCCGCCTCGCATACACGCCGCCCACGTGACTATATACCGGACGGATACGCGACCATTGACGGTGCATTGTGCATGTGCTCTAGTGACGGTCATACCAGTGCATTGAAGTGGAGGCTCGGGCCACAGGGGCCGCTGGGCCGACTCTAGGCCCGAGCGGCGGCATGGAGTCCCCGCAGATGTACGATGCGGCGGCAGCGCCTCCGCCGCCACCGCAACCGGATCTAAAGAAAGCAGTCGAGGATAAGCGGGCGCCTTTCCCGCCCCCGGACCTCGACGAGCTCAATGGACAGGAGATCAGCCTCGACCTGCAGCACCTCATCGAGGACCAGTTCCGCGGTGAGGAGACGATGGCGCTCTTCCAGGAGATACTGCCGGGAGGTAGATCGCCGCAGCAGCGCTCCTTCACGCGGACCACGCTCGCGTACATGCCGCAGCCGGTGCACTCGGGAGCATCGTACGCGCCCGTCCAGAACAACTCCGGGCACGAGCAGGCGCCGCCGATCAAGGAGGAGCCCCCCGAGCCGCACGACTTCCGTCGGTCGGTTACGTGCGCGCAATACACCGGCCAGTACAACCCTCAGCCGACGGTGAACGTCGGCGGGCCCTACGGCGGCGGATTCACGCCGTTGCCGCCGCTGGGCGCGCCTCTGTTGCCGCCGTTGCTGAAGCACAAACAGGCTCCTCCGCGCCGCTCCTCCGGGAAGGCGATAGACAAAGGTACAGACGAGTACCGGAGAAGGCGGGAAAGGAATAACATAGCGGTGCGGAAGTCACGCGAGAAGGCTAAAGTGCGATCCAGGGAGGTGGAGGAGAAGGTGAAGACGTTATTGAGAGAGAAGGAAGCGCTGCTGAAGCGATTAGAGGCTGTGTCGGGCGAGCTGAGCCTGCACAAGCAAATGTATGTGCACTTGATCAACTTGAACCTTCCCGAGATCACGGAGCTATGCCGTTCGATGCTACAATTGGGAGCACCGCACTCCCAGGATCACACGCTTTGACCATAGGTAAGTAAAGTACATAACCTACACTCCATACATCTACTGCCCTTGCAAAGTCCATGTGTGTGCCTGTTCGTTAAACACACTCCAACAAAAACTCGTAAATCAATTGGAGAAAAGTGTTTTGTTATTTTACGGTAGGAGTTACACAAGTTTATGGTTTTCAACTAAATAAAATTTGAATAACAGCATTCAAGTTCTGGTTACAGTGAAATCTATGTTGTTAAGAATATTCTTTATAATATTTTTATTATCAACTCTGAATATTTCGAACAATAAAATTCTATCCGAATATGATTTATTTTATATTTCATAAAAGTTTCAGTGCTAAATCAAAGAAAAATGACATAATTTATGAATTTGTCATTGTACAAATTATATGATTAGAACGCATTCATTAGCCTAATTTAATTAATTTGAATACCCACTATCGTTAAAGTCCACTTTGAATTGTTCTTTTGTTTTTTAGACATACCCTCCATGGTTTTTAGTCGTTTGCTTTTATATTTTCTTCAGTTTTTCCGCTGTTGATATTTTGATGTTTATTTGTTATTTTTTTATACTTCATTTGGTCTTATTTTCGAAGTTTGTTGAATTCATGAGTTCGCTCTTGTTTTGTTTATTTTCAGCTTTCTTGTGACTACAGTTTGAAGTCGTTTTTCTTTTGTTTTACCACAGAACTTATATGTGGTTTTACTGCCTTTCTTTTGTTTTTCTTTACGTTTTTCTTTTGTTTTGCTACCTTATACAGAAAAAGATGGAGAAAGATTTATGTAAAAAATACCATAAATATTAAAACTATGTAATTTCTATAATTATGTAGGTATTACTAAAGATAGATTATTGATTTTAAACACCATCTTATAATTACACTACAAAACAACAATTTGTTTCAACTTTTTATTACTAAATTAGTAGGTAATAAAAATATTTCCTTTGATACGTTTGAAGTGTATGGTATGAAATAAACATTAATTTTATTAAATTAATAATTCATTCCATTATACTATTATAATTAGTTCTATTAAATTAATAATTTATCAGAAACTTTAGGAAGTTTTAAAGCCTAATTAAGGTTTCAGCAGTTCGAAAACTATATTTTCCAGTCTTAAAAATATTTACATTTATAGATAACTTTCTTTCTTTCTTTCTTTTATATAAATAACTTTCTTTCAACACATATTATAGGATAGTGTACCCTAGCATTTTTTTTAATTTCTTTGCGTCTGAAACGATTGGGGGTGATTTTATGTTTAGGTTTTTTATTTTATATTTTGTTACGACTTTTGGTTGAGTATAAATGTAATTTAGCATGCTTTTTAAGTTTATTATTAAAAAAATATACGCGAGGGTTTTTAGTTCGAAGGTCAGAATGTCCATTTGTCAAAATGATCAGTTATCAAAACATGCTAAAAAGACAAACGGGAAAATGGTTTCGAGAAGCAAGAAAAAATCCTCTAACTACAGAATAATTTCTTGGTTTTAGTAAAAAATCATAAAATAATAAGCAGTATTCATAATTTAAAAGCAATATTATTAAAACAAGACTACTGCTTATTATTTTCAAGAACTACTAAAAGCAACAAAGAAGCTTCAAGAAACCTTTTTTCTCTGTAAAGGTACTTTTTGTCACTAAATTAAGGTCATACGAGGAAAAAGTACCTAAACATTATTCACTTCTAACTCATTCATTGATTATAAACTCAACTTGCTAAGTAGCTAACTTTCTTTTTGGTCACGTTTTTTCTTCTTCAACTCACGTGAGTCAATGTCAAACGTTATAACAAAACTATTGTGTTATTATCGTAATCTTATTATTATAATAATAATTGTATAATAAGAAATTTAAATAATAAGGTCACGTTATTTCCTTTCCTGGCATTTTCAGTAAGTTGTTAGTCATTCTTTACTTTGGAACATTAAAAAAGAAAGCGAAAAACTTCGACGACTACCCTCGCTACTGCTCACACAAATAGCCCTATGGCACTAGGCGTACTCGAAGATGCCAAAATTGTTAAAAATTGAAGAAAAAAATAGAACAGTTAGCAATAATGAGAAAGACGATTTTTTATATTTGAAACGCAAGAAATATTACTTTTTTTCTTTTAGTTCTTCTGATTCATTATCTCCTAGTACATATTCATAATTTGTTTTTCCGATTATCTTATCTAGTCAGTTCAATAAATGATTCAACTGAGTTTATTGCGCTTTTCTTCACGTTTCAAAAATTTGTTACAGCGCGAGATTCAAACACCTTCGGAAAAATATTCGTGGTTAGAAAACGAATGTCACAATATGGAAGCCATACATTTTTGAAGAAAACCCTTACATATTTTTCTTCCTTTTCTAAATCCCTTTGTATCTAAAAATTAACAACTCTCCTGTCCTAATTTCGAAAACGAACTAATTACTCGTTAAACTGCATTACATATTTCGTAGTTTTATAATAAACTTTATTGCCTTGTGTTAAGAATTCAGTTCGCGTAACGTTACGCGTCCAAGTGATTAAATTAGCCACTGTCACTTTCGAAGACGCACGTGGTCGAATGTTGGGAGCAACCTGCTCGTTTTCATGTTGTCCTGGTACCGTTGAAATACAATGTACAGAGAGTTACTTATTTTTTAATTTTCCTAATATAATTTTGATTAAATTGTAATTAATTTTTTTATTAATTTCTAAATTTAATGTCTTTCATAAATTTCTAATTTGATTAAAATAATTATTAATTAATTAATTGTTTCAATTTAATTTTGATTATTTACGAAAATATTTTTTTTACCTTTGGCGAGTTTTAACTAAAACATGGATTGCATTTTTCTCGCATTGTAATTTTCTTATGACAACAATTAGTTAAAATCATTATTATAATGATTGAATGCAGTTTACTGATTAATTAGTTAACAGTTAATGATTACTGACTTTTATCGGATGACCTCATTGATGACGTCATGGATGAAATTGAAAAAAAAAAGACCAAGTTTCTTTTTTTGGTTACCTATTCTGTTTTAAATCCCATTTTTACATGTTGGCTAAATGGAGATTAAAAAATATTCTTTTCTTTTTTTTTTTACATTTTTTATTAACAACTAAAGGCCAAATAGTTGCCATGGTGTTCATTAATGTTTTTGTTTTCTTTGCAATGTTTTTTTGAGTTTTTTTTTTAATCAAGTTAATCCTTTTAGGGCTAAAGGCCATGTTGGTATTTTTGTATATCACTTTAAAATACATAAGAATCGGCTATTTAAATTCGTTTGTGCAAAACCTACCTAACTTTCGTTTTCATAGCGTAACTCGTTATCCTAAAATATACCTTATTACGGTTGAATGTGGGTCGTAAATTGTTCGTCAAACGTTTGAAATTTTCGCTTCTCGTGACCCACTTCTATACTTCCGCTGTTTAACTTGTTGATTTTAACTATTTTCGAACAATGAAATTGTAATATTAAGTGGGCTTTTTTCAATATATGTAATACTAAAGGTAGTGGGTTCGAATCTCGATGCTGACTTTTAAAAACCATTAAAGAATTGAACTGATGACAGATTTAGTAAAATGCCGCTTTGCATTTTGACACCCATACTTATCGATAAAGGGCATTACGACAAACAAATAATGCCAAATCTCTACTGGATACCACGATTCTTTGAATATCCCGTTTCCAATAGGCTTTGGAGATTTGGTTTGTAGGCATTATTTGTTCGTCTTGATGCCCTCTATCGATAAACATATGTCTCAAAGTGCACCGCTCAAAAAACATCACTGCGCCCAGTTCCCATACCAAATGTCCATAACCCTTTAAACTTTCGACTACATTTCAAATTCTTACAAAATTCTTTACTTTTAATTTCATTTGAAACAAGTTTCTTAAATAATCAACTAAAATCAATGAATGAATCTGTTAAAATTAAATTTAAATATATTTAACGGTAAATTGGTAAACAAACATAAATTATGCTGACTAATAAACTATGACATAAAATTATGCAAAACTGTTTGTCTGTTAGTTTAAACAAATATAGTTAAACAAGCTTTCACCCGCGACTTCGGTCGAGTAGGGGTTGAATTATGCAAAATTATTAGAGGATGCCTACGTCATAATAACTAACCGTGGGCAACCTGGAAAACCCTTAACCGGCTCAGAACTCAGGTGGGTCGCTGTAAGACCAACCTTAGTCGATGGGGTTACACCGACCCAGGAAATGTCTACTGCCATTGTAACCCTGCTAGCCTAGCATGACGACCAAAACACGATACGATAAAGCTATATCACGCGATATAACTACATCAACTCTCAAAATATGATAGATAAAGCCGCCATGTTGAATTTTTATCATAATTTTTGTCGCAATTTATAATAAAAATTCAACATGGCGGCTTTATGTATCATATTTTGAGAGTTGATGTAGTTATATCGCGTGATATAGCTTTATCGTATCGTGTTTTGGTCGTCATGCTAGGCAGGCTGGTCAAACAGAGCAGACTATGCCTCATCTGCTGGAGTGTCCCTCGTGTCCGGTTTCATGCTGCACACAAGACTCTATGAGGCGACTGATAATGCCGCGGCTGCAGCTACTTATTGGGCTGGATACTGTATATAGCATTATAATAATATTAATAAAAAAAAAAAAACAAATACAAAAACAAAAAACTTTAAAAAGTAAAAAAAAATTTGGTTTAACGGAATCGACACGAAAAAAAGACTAATTAGGTACCTTTTTGGCCCGATCCATAAATTGGTTTGAGCTATCTCTATAACTATACATATAAAATGCTTTGTCCTGACTGACTGACTGACGGATCAACGCACAGCCTAAACCGCTGATCGTAGAGACCTGAAACTTGGAGAGTATGTTCTTTGTATGACGTAGCCATCCGATAAGATTTTCTGAAATTCTACTCCTAACAGGGTGAAAAAGGGAAGCAAAGTTTGTATGGGACGTGATTCCTTGGTCCATTTTCGACTTCTACGCGGACGAAGTTGCGGGCAAAAGCTAGTGCATTGATAAAATCAGTCAGTCACTCAGGAATATGATATACTAGCGACCCGCCCCGGCTTCGCACGGCTATATTATGCATGTATTATACATATAAACCTTCCACTTGAATCATTCTATCTATTAAAAAAAACCGCATCAAAATCCGTTGCGTAGTTTTAAAGATTTAAGCATACAAAGGGATATAGGGACAGAGAAAGCGACTTTGTTTTATACTATGTAGTGATTTTATGTATATACATAGATGTAGCTAATATAGGTACAATAACTGTATCTACTGCAGGAATAACACATAGGTACTAATAGGTTATTTTTAACCAACTTCAAAAAAAAGAATTAAGTAGGTACTTAATCGATTGTTGATTGTAAAATACGATTGTAAAAAATATATATGGTTGTTCTGGCATATCCGATTTGTTGATTCTTTTTTTATACCCATATTCTCACGGGATCGGACGCACCTAGTGGTTAATTAATTAATCGTGCGAAGTCAGATGAAGAGACTAGTACATAAGGACAAGCCTACACAAAGTGAATCAGAGATTATGCAGAATTATTTATGTTTTGAACTGTACGTATGCGGTGGGCGCACGATGCCACACTTTCACTTTTTTTTTCGAAGCAATGTTTTGGATGGTGTTACGTAGAAGTGGCGCATTTTATATATGGCTAAAGTATATTTATAGTATTTTGACTTACTTGCCTGACATTTTCGAAGAAATGTAGTTTTTTTTTGTGAAAATGGCAGTTTAGAAATTCATATAAGTATGTATCAATATTTAACAGCGTAATTTTCAAACTATTGAAAGCTATATTCAACTTTAAAAATATTAAAAATTTCCATTACAGTGTTTATACAATAATTATTGACGATTTTCATAAACAATTTCATTTTTGGATAGTTTCAAAGCCTAATAAAGGTTTTTAGTATATTCCTTATTCGTACTGCAAGGGAATGGAATCGGTTGCAATTTGGGGGTCTTCAAGTCGCGAGTGAATAGGTATCTTCTAGGAAGGCGTGTTACATCTTAGGCCGTATCGTCACTTGCCATCAGGCAGGTGTGATAGTGGTCAAACGCTGACCTATCATATGTAAAAAAAAAATGATGGAAAATATTATTTTATAGGGGTGTTTTACAAAATATTGTTAGATTTCGATTGCTTATTGGGGCATTATTACGCAAAATAAAAAAAAATGGCAAATCGTTACTTTGACATCACCTAAAACTGGCACAGTATTAATGTACTAATACTGACAAATTCGAGAAGTCATTGATACTATTATCAATGCAGCAGCAGTTGGCTTAGTGGAAATTCATATGTACGAAAATATTATGTGCGCTGATTAACATTGCTCTTATTGGGGAAAAACACGTCATGAAACCCACGGTTTAGTTGGCTCCAGCCGTATTGATGAGTTTTTTTCTTCTAGACATGGTCGACTAAGCGGAGACGGTGGTAAACGTACTGGGCAAGCCATCTAACACATGTTCCAAGCACGAAAGCGAGCGCTCAAGCAAGGAATAAAGTTGTTGGAACTGTATATAAATTATCTAGATCAGTTGTAAATAGAATTATTATTAATCTTATTTGAGATAATTACTTATTTAGAATTTTTTTTTTTAATATTTGGCACCTTGATGACCTAACTTCCTAACATTTGTCGTGACCTACTTAAAAACTTTTGTTCACAAGTAAAAAATGAGTGTAAAATACTCAAGTAGACTACGAACGATGTTTTTCAATTCGTTAGATACAAAAATCCTGAAAAATTTATCACTGTTTCTTCAATTTACAAAATTTAAAGGTTATTAATGAGATAACTTATTTTTTCTAAGTACCTTGCAAAAAAAATTATGACTTTAAAATCCAAATGCATGATTTACAAAAACTTAATGATAAAATCACCCTATGAATGGTCAATGAGTCTAGGTCATTTCCAATAAATATAAATAAGAAATAACGAGAAATGTTGAAAAGAGTTGGGTGCCCGATTTCAATTACAAATAAAACTGCTTTTTTAGATTTTTATTTATTTAACATAGAATCTACAGAACGCATTTAACCAATAAACTAAACCAACTACAGATTCTTATAATTTGGTTAAAAACAAAAATAACTTGTGAAACCTACCTTTTCAACCTAAGTGATGTGGCCATTATTGTGCGAATATTACACGTATTTGGTCCTGCAAATAAGACAAAATGCGAATGGGACCAATTTTTTTTATTGGGTCCTAATGCATCGAACCCACTAGAATGTATATCCGGAGCCTTACCAAACGCGGTGCCAGACTGCGCGCGCGCCGATCGCGTTGCTGCTGTGGCGTAACATAACCGTATGTGTGTCAGTCTGCCTTATGTCATGACGAGACGTTCGCTACGATGTCGTTGATACTGTTTGTTTTTGTGTTATTTTTAGGGTTCCGTATCCGTACCCAAAGACCATTTTACTAAGACCTTCACTGTCCCTGTGTGTGTCTGTCACCAGGCTGTATCTCATGAGGTACAGCGTGAAAATTTCAACTGTAGCTATATTGCTAGACAGTTCTGTTGACATTTTCACAGATGATGTATTTCTATTGCGGCTATAATAACAAATACTCAAAACAGAATAATATATGTTACGGAACATATATTAAAATATAAAAGAACCGGCCAAATGCGAGTTGGACTCGCGTCCAACTCGCATTTGGCCTGTTCTTTTATATTTTTAGTAATCACTGCCGCAAACTTAGTAGAATGATATTTTTATCCCAATTTTACAAATGAGGTAAAAGTTTGGATATTTGTAATTTTTATTTACGAAACAACAGATTACAATTTAACAACATAACTTAATGAAATTAAAATCACAAAATTTAAGGTAAATGTATTTTAATTTTATTTTAATAAGGGCCTCTATAAGGTTTTTTAAAAGCAAGAAATTAAATTTAAGAATTGTTTTAAATTGACGAAAGAGCAAATATTTATCTAATGACCTTTTTTCCCTAATTATTACGAAATTAGGGTGGCAGGTGACCCTTACTACCCGCAGTACTTTATTAGTGGTAAGTGGCACATAAGTACGAAGACAACCACATAACTATTTAATATCCACCCCAGAAACAAGTACTGTACATAAATATTTGTTAGAGGCAGGCAGCATTTATTCCGGTCGGATCCCCTGGATCTGATACTCTGGGAGATCAGTTTTATTTTAAAATATTTAATTTTTAAAACTATTCCGGTCTGATCCACCGTGCAGGGAATAAAATATTTAAATTTATTTGTGATCCCCTGCACGGTGGATCAGACCGGAATAGTTTTAAAAATAAATATTTTAAAATAAAACTGATCCCCCAGGGTATCAGATCCAGGGGATCCGACCGGAATAAATCGCAAATCCGCAAGTTTCTCCAGTTGAAATACGTTTGGTAGGTACCTAATTTAATTTAGAAATAACAACATGGCAACTGTCTCGTTATTGCATAACTCGGTCCCAGGACCGCGCCTGCCGCGCCGCCCGCGCCGCCTGCCTACCAGCCACGTTGGAAAGTTTTCGGCAAACGTCCGGGGAAATCTGTTACACAAACTGACGCGACAAAGGTTAAAGGTTTCTTCAAGATTTTATTTTTGATCAATTAGTTGGTAAAAAGTTCAAAACAAGTTAATTACTTTCTCAGTTTTTTAATGTTTGAACGTAATTTGTTTTAACTTAAATTACCTCTTTGTAATATTAATAAATGTTAGTTAGATTAGGTAATTCACAATTATTATTTACTAGCGACCCGCTCCGGCTTAGCACGGCTATATTATGCATGTATTATACATATAAACCTTCCTCTTAAATCACTATCTATTAAAAAAAACCGCATCAAAATCCGTTGCGTAGTTTAAAGATCTAAGCGGTCAAAGGGAAATAGGGACAGAAAAAGCGACTTTGTTTTATACTATGTAGTGTAGTGTTAATATTAAAGTACCTGCCGTCAATAAAGGTCACTAAAAGGTTTTTTAAATTGATATTTGTGACAAAATAACAAGAAAGTAAACAAATGAATTGTTTTTCAGATTGACATTAGGTATAGCAAATTTTTATCAAATAACCTGTTTTAAGTATTTTTTTCTATATTAACGAAATATTAAGTTTTAAATTAAAGTGGCAGGTGGCCCTTATTACTCGCTAGTACTTTATTTATACTGACCCAAAAAAAAAAATTGTCCGCGTCAGCTTTGATTCCGTGTGTTTACTCTCAACTTAAAATTAAATATTTTTTTAACTCTTTGTTAATGCTAAACTTAAAATAAAATATCTTTTAACATTCTTTGTGAACACTAGGTTTTTACGATACATCAAATTTTCATAAACTCACATAATAAAATGAAGTCATAAAAGTAAGCCAAAACATACCAACAAATTTATCATTAAAAAAAAGTAAAATACAATATAAAAAGACAATGATTCAACTTATTTTTGTACTTAGCAGTAATAAAATTAGAACAATATAATAATTTACGATAGTTTTATTACAATTTAAGCGTAATGTATAGTTTCTGATAAAACACAGGAAGGAACTGATATTGAAAACTATACTCAATGACAATTCTAATTGTGTTACTATACGTATTTAATTTAATTTTAGAATCATTAAACGTCATCAAGAATAATTAACTAGTGGCCCTAACATTTAAAAACTAGCTTTTTATTAAAGAATTTTTACTTAAAATTTGAAGTATATTGGATCAAGGAATGACGTTGTCCCATGCAAACTTTGCCCCTCTTTTCCCCTTAGGTGTAGAATTTTGGTAAATCCTTTCTTATCGAACGTCTACGTCATACAAAGAACACACCCTCCAAATTTCAGATCTCTACGATCAGTGGTTTAGGCTGTGCGTTGATCCGTCAGTCGGTCAGGACAAAGCATTTTATATGTATAGATAGTTAGAGATAGACTAGCTTTTGCCCGCGACTTCGTCCGCGTAAAAGTCGAAAATGGGCCAAGGAATCACGTTGTCCCATACAAACTTTGCCCCCATTTTCACCAACTAAGGGTTGAAATTTCTGAAAATCCTTTCTTATCGAACGCCTACGTCATACAAAGAACACACCCTCCAAATTTCAGATCTCGTCCGATCAGCGGTTTAGGCTGTGCGTCGATCCAACAGTCAGTCAGAAGGCCAATTCTCGTAAATAACATTGTTAAAATTACATTTCAATATCATTTCGATTGCATTTCAATCACAAAATATTACCCAAAAAGTAGCTCAAACTGCTCTCAAAGTTCGTTTTTTGTAAAAAAAAAAAACTGACTTTAAGGGTATCTTTTGTAATCGAAATGCAATCGGAATGATATTGAAATGTAATTTAAACAATGTTATTTACGAGAATTGACCTTCAGGACATAGCATTTTATATGTTTATAGAGATAGATGATTTATATACAGCCAATTAAGTCCATGCAGTTTAAGGCGCTGTAGTCCCCGGGACACATTTAAGATGGAGTAGGCTCGTCAATAACTACTTTAAGAACCTACTTTACCGCCTCAGAGTGCAGAGCGTTTAAAATTCGTAAAAACAAAACAAATAGGTATGTGAGTAAATAACTTCTAAAACCAAATGTGTTACTGATAACAATATGTAGGTGTCAAATTAGTGTATTCTCTATGAATACACTAATTTGACACTTTTACTTCCGACATTGAAAAACAAACATTTCATGAAAATTTCAATGCCTTCGGTTTATGAATAAATAAATAATTATAAATAAATAAATATTTCAGGACATATTACACATCGCCATCCAGCCCCAAGCTAAGCAACTTAATGCTTGTGTTATGGGTGCCAGATAACGGATAAACTACTTATATACTTTTTTTTTTGTAAATATATACATATTATACATATAGGAAACACCCAGAACCAGAAACAAGAATTTATGGTCAGCATAAATACTTGTTCCCGGCGGGAATCGAACCCGCAACCTTCTGCGTCGCAGTCGGGTGTTCGCCCGACGCGCCACAGAGGTCGTCGTACATCGAATAGTACCAAGACACTCTTAAATTAGCCGAAAATCAATTTGGGAGTGTGTACTTACATTCCATTTTTTTCAATGTTTCTCAACGAAAAGAAAATCAGTTAATTTGATTTATGCCTCCCATCAAATTGACTGATTATTGTTTTGAAATTTGTACAATATAAAAATCTGCCCAAACAGACCGAAAGCCAATTTAAAAGTGTAAGTATTCAAAAGTACCTTTAATATTTTTATTCAATATTTTACACCGAAACCGAAGTTTAAAAATGTAATTGATTTAAAAAATTGAAAGTATATACTTACCTACTTTCAGATTGGTTTCCAATGGATTATCAGGACAGATTTTTAAAAAATAAATTTTCATACCAAAACGAAGGTTAAAATTTAAAAATAAAATATAAAAAACCCCCCAAAAACAGTTGTAAAATAATATCGAAGCGGTACAAAAACATATAATAATGAAAACATCGTCACTATGTCAGTAGTGCAACGTATCGCAAAACCTAAACGAGGGCGATGACTTTACTTACATTTTGTATATAATTTGCATCGCTTATTTACCTGTCAATGGAATTAATTAACGAATAGAATAAATTAAACATTCTTATTTTAAATTATAGCAAAGAAATTGTTTTTGTTTTAATCTATGTTAAAACAAAAACATTTTTTTTTAAATACTTATCGATAGTCTAAAAATATATTTATAAAGGGTAATATGTGTCTTCAAAAATTGCAACTAAGACGAGACTCGATCATTGGAACTAGCATCCCTTGAGCAGACCACCCACTATAAAAAATAAAAATCATACCAATAATCATTAATTTAAAATCTTAAATTAATAAGTTTTAAATTATTTTAAAATCAATATCTACCTGCCCCTCAATGCCTATCAATATTAAACGGCTGATTCCAATGGCAGAAATCTAAAAATGGTCAATTATAAGGAGTTATTTGCTATCACTTCGAAAGATTCTTATCTTATCTTCAACAAATTTTAAAAAAGCTGAAATAAAAAAAAGAATCATCGATATCTGATCTCATAAAATAGAATTAATATCCAATAGGCCTCTTTTATCCCTTTTTTGGGAAAGTACCCCAAAAGTAAAAAAAAAAAGTAAAAACAAAAAAAGTAAAATAGTAAAAAAAATAAAAAATAAAAACAATAAAAAAAAAGAATTATTCATTTGAATGCTTAATACTTTATAAAGATCACATTGAAACGTCTTAAAAAACGACGGGTGATGACAAAAAAATCTATAAAATCGTAAAACCTGTAGGTAAAACCTTACAAAATAACAAAAATATAAACAAATTAAGTGTTTTTCACATTGATATTAAAACTAATATTGATCTAACGACCTGTTTCTAAGTAGTTTTCTTTTTACAAAATATTTAATTTATCAAATGGCAGGTGGTAATTATTAACCGCAGGTAATCTTAGTTGCTAAGTCTGTAACTAGATGGCGCCGTGTGATATATTGTGCAATATTTATTTATTTAAACTTTTCAGCCCGCATACCTTTATAAACGTGCTTCAACCAGTCCCTTTGAAGTAAACTTCCGAAGAAATCCAAGTTTGTTTTTAAGTTTTCTCTCACGTGTAACCCCTTGAGTCGGGACCACGTTGACCGGACTTAAGTCACATGGACGCAATCACGTTAACTTTACACTTCGATACTATATAACTCTCTACTACCCAGCTACATGGTTGAAAAAACTGGTACAGCACCATCGAATATTCGACTGCCTTCGCGCCAGTCACATGCTTTAATTCCGTCGCGGTAACTTCGCACTTTACTAATACGTAGCTGCTTTCTTACCAGCTGCATTCTTAAATATAATCTTTCCGACTTCAATTGAGATTTTTTATACGAGAATTGTGCATCTCGCTAGTATGAAACTCCTTATTAATTAAATGCGTTGTTGAAAAAATCAGGTATTGCGAAATTTCATCTCGTTGAAGAACATGCTTGTTTTTAAAAAGTTGGTCTTAAAGCACGGGTTAGAACATGGGGTTGTTTTGTATTGGATCTTAAAGTTTATGCTCACTATACCGTTGGAATCCTATCCTAGTAACCAGGCTGGTATTTAAGCGCCAAATTTCAGATGGATTTACATGATCCAATTTTGAGTTTTGAGCTTTGAAGAAATATGAATGGAAATCCGATAAGAAGTATTCATGAAAATATTTTGCCATGTCACACGAAATACACATCAATGGGGATTTCAAAAATATTTGAATACTTGAACCGTATTTAAATTATTGAAGTTATACTTCTTTAGGCGCGTTATGAAAAAATGATGAGAGTGAAATTTTACAAAAGCGTCACACAAAATTCTCACCATGAAGTTGTCCGCAAACCGCAAACCATGTTGAAGTTGTCCGCAAACCGCAAGATGACAGCTGTCATCTGCGGTACTACTACTACATAATTATTTTAATGTAATTAATTATTAATATTTGTCGGACGAGTATTTTGTCGGACGAGTTTTTTGTCGGACGAGTTTTTCGTCGGACGAGTTTTTTGTCGGACGAGTTTTTTTTGTCGGACGAGTTTTTTGTCGGACGAGTTTTTTGCCGGACGAGTTTTTTTTTTTTTTTTTTTTTTTTTTTTTTTTTTTTTTTTTTTTTTTTTTTTTTTTTTTTTAATGCCAAAGAAGTATAACTTCTCACGCGCGTACATAAGTACACGCACCCATTTTTTTTTTTATTGAAGCTTGGTATGAGATTTGAATGACTCTTGGTATGAGGATACTTTGATTCATTAAAGAGTATTATAGACTACTAGCGACCCGCCCGACTTCGCACGGCTATATTATGCTTGAATTATACATATAAACCTATATCTATTAAAAAAACCGCATCAAAATCCGTTGCGTATAATATATAGGTTTGAAGATTTAAGCCTACATAGGGATATAGGGACAGAGAAAGTGACTTTGTTTTATACTATGTAGTGATTTTTATCCCGATATTGCCACGGGATCGGGAGTTACGCGGATACAATCTCGGAGCGATGCTAGTTTTACATAAAAAAACTATTCTTTTCTATATACAATTTTAAGTAAGTATAGATAATAATTAAACCAATAGTGTAAGCTACTTATAGTATCTACTAATCGAAGTTAAGAGTGTCCGCTTGTCCGTCATTGACCTAATAGTAAAACGAAATAGAACTAGACAACAATTCACAATGGAGTGATGAGCGACACCGACAAATAATGATTGCCTACGTCAAAAACAAGAATATACTCGGTATAAAAAACGTTTAATAATTTGAAGGTTCAACATAGCAAAAAAAGTTAAGTTAAGTCAAGTTATGAAGTTTGATTTAATTTTCAAGCCTATTCAAAAGTCTGGCCATGGTATTAATCGGGGGCATGAAATGAAAGCCTTTGGGAGCCGAGTGGAAAAAATGGTCAAAATTTTGTAAACTTTTTAAATTTTATTGATAAAGGATGAAAGCTTTTGCCCAGCAGTGGGAGAAAAATTGCTAAAGTTTTCATAAACTTTTATATTTTAATTTTAAGTGCGCAAGTATGCATTAAAATATGATTCTTAAAAATATTTTTATGTTTGCATATATTTTTAAAAAATACATCTTTTTTAGAAAAAGTTTCTTGGGAAGTTTTATAATTTTTTACGAACATCGTACAGGTCTTAAATAATTTTAGTTGATTTTGAAGTTTCAATTATTATAAAAACCTAAACCTAGAAGGCTACTGAACATAATCAATTAATTATTTTTTATTGGCAAAACTATGTTCAGCGTTAATTGTCGCTGTCGCAGTATTTACTTCATTATGTCGTGCCTAGCGTAGTAGAGAACAATCATGAAAATTCTTCATAGAACACTTTCGATCGACTATCGGAGATCGAGATATCATGTTTGTTTGTTTATTGATAGCGGAATTGTGTCATTGTTATCTCATGCCCTACATAATAATATGTGAGTTAAGTATTTAACTGGACGTTTTTTTAACTTTCTCTGTAATTTTAACTGTTTTATTTATTCTAACTAAAGTACCTGTAATTACCATTAATAAGGCTACAATTTTTTTTTTTATAAATATTAATGACAAACAAAATAACAAGAAAATATTTAACTGAAGTTTTTTAAAATTTTCCTGTAATTTTAACTGGAATATCGTCCTCTATTTTACTTATTCTAACTAAAGTACTTGTGGGTAATAAATAAGGGCTACTAATTTTTTTTTTATAACGTCGATATTAGCGACAGAATAACAAGAAAAAAAATGTTTTTCAGATTGACAATAAAAATATTATCAAATATTTATGACCTGTTTTTAAATAGTTTCCCTATTTTGACGAAATATTTAGTTCCGTACCTCAAACGGTAAAAAAGGAACCCTTATAAAATCACTTTCTTGATCGTATGTCACTACATAGTATAAAATAAAGTCACTTTTCGCCGTCCCTATTTCCCTTTGTATGCTTAGATCTTTAAAACTACGCAACGGATTTTGATGCGGTTTTTTTTAATGGATAGAGTGATTCAATAATACATGCGTAATATAGCCGTGCGAAGCCGGAGCGGGTCGCTAGTTTAATTATATAAGGTGGTAGTGGTAGGTAAATAAAATTACTAAAAACAGAATAGAATGGTTTTCCCCTTCGCACTTGGCCGGTTTTTTATTACTATATTTTCACTTATTGTAACTATTTTAACTATTCCGGAACGAAAATTCCGTCTAAAAATGTCAAACCTCACCAAAGGACCGCACCTGGAGCCCTATTTTTGAATCGTTCGCCCCGCGTCGAGCGCTCGATTTCTACTGATATTCGTTCGACATCGGAAATTTGCTATTTTTTAATCGCTCGATCGTAACAAGTGGTCTTCACCACTCGTCGCCGACAGGCGAGTGGTAGAATAAACGTCAAACAACCATAGTCAAACATTTGGAAACGATCTTTGATAAATATTTATATCATCACTACATAGTATAAAATAAAGTCGCTTTTCGCCGTCCCTATGTCCCTAATTTTAATCCCTATGTATGCTTAAATCTTTAAAACTACGCAACGGATTTTGATGCGGTTTTTTTTGATAGATAGAGTGATTCAAGAGGAAGGTTTTTAGATATAATACATAATATAGCCGTGCGAAGCCGGGGCGGGTCGCTAGTTTGGTATAATTTGGGTGTTCGTCGGTAATTACCGATTTTCAATTTTCTGCGTAAAACGAATAAAAATTTACATTTCAAATTTCGACGACCAACGATTCAAAAGTACAGAAAATTGGAAGTGAAGTATGACTTGTAGGCGTATACGACGAAGCTATGTCACAAGAGCGATTCAAAAATAGAGCCCCCGGTCCTCACCTTAGGTCTCATGGCTGCGACTCCACTTCAACGTGCCTCTACCTACTTAAGCAGGAAAATGAACCCGGTAAACAATCACGTGTTTACTGGAAAGTTCATTCGACCATGTGCAAGGAAGTTTCAAAGTCAAAGTGAAAATTCTACATTAATTTGGACCCATGCATGACTTTAATTGCTCCATTTCAAATAATATCTTCAAAAATATTTGTAATCTTGACCTCTTTGAGCGTGATAATGAAAAAAAAACCGCATTAGTTTCTTGTGCTTTCTTCTCACGTTCCGAAGGCACAAATCCTAACTTAGTTTTTAAGACGTTCTATTTGATTTGATTGATTGTGCAGTGCAATGCAATATGATGCATTGTGATTTTTATCATACAATTTGCATGAACTAACAACGTCTTAAAAACTAAGTTAGGATTATGTGCCTTCGGAACGCCCCAACCAATGTTTATTTTTGCTATTTTTCAATGCTATTTTTGAAGGTATTATTTGAATGAAATGGAGCAATTAAAGTTATGTCCATGGGTTCTTGTAGTTTCATAAACTACAAGTCATAAAGCCTTTGATTTGCTGTGGCTTAGTGGTTAAGTAAATATGTACTTAGGTAGGGTAAATACCATTATATACCATTGCTTAGCTAAGACGCTAGATGGCGCAGTACGCAATGTCTTGTCTTTAATTATAATGATGTGGTTAATATTTATGGCTCTATTGTTATTTGTAACATAATATGAATTAACTTGATTTTATAATATATTTCTCCGTTCATATTTCTATGAGTAATAGATATTAATTACAGATCTAATTGCATTTCCTCTAGGTAGGTACTTTTTACCTACCTACCTACCTACAGACCTGACTAATAGTTCATTTATGTAACAAGATACTTATTAATAAAATAATAAATAAATATAAAAAGGATTGCCGTACTATCGATAGTTTATATCGGAACTCATTATCGATATACTATCGATAACATAGCTCGAAGTAATACCAAGACATAATGCAATTATAGATACCTACATATATTTAAAAAAATTATGGGACCACCCCTGTGGTATCATAAAAACCCTTTCTAACATAAAAATAATCATCTCGATCGGTTGAGTCGTATCAAAAAACGACACAAGATCAAAACGACCTAGTAGCAAAACGTCTTATTATTTATAGATACTGAAGATATTTTGCTTTTAGGTCCTTCTGCTATATAAGGAGTATCGATTGTAATCATAATATTTTAAAATATTTACGTCTAAATTATTCCAATCATGATTCTGATCAGAAGGCCAATTCTCGTAAATAATATTGTTTAAATTACATTTCAATATCATCCCGATTGCATTTCGATTGCAAAAGATACCTTCAAAGTCAGTTTTTTTTACAAAAAGCTAACTTTGAAGATATTTTGAGCTACTTTGAGGCTGTTATTTGTGATCGAAATGCAATCGAAATGATATTGAAATGTAATTTGAACAATGTTATTTACGAGAATTGGCCTTCTGATTCATTTATAATTTCTAAAATATTTTCTCTTTATAATATTACCCTAATATAACATGAGACCTGTTTACAAGCAAACTGAAACTAAATCACAAACAAACTAACTTACCTTAATCTAAACTAAAATAGAAGTAAATTATTATTACAAACTTATAAATACAAATAAATGAAGTTACCCAGTTACTCAAATAACCCGCCCCTTATCGTTCCCGGCGTTGTTTTAAATAATATATAATATAAATAATATATTATAATATTATGTTATTTTAAATAATATACATATAATAGGTACTATATCGATACTATGGATAAGCGATCGATTCTATGGATAGGCTATCGATAGGTACTATATATTTTTAATAAACTATCGATAGTCGACTATTGTTTGAAAAGAAAAAGCTTCTTTCCCCTATATTGTCTGCTTTCGGTGTTTGTTTTTCAACCAACCAAGTTCTCCAAGCAAGAATAAATCCTAGAAAAAACTCTAGGACTTTTTAAATGTTAGAAAAAAAAACAATAGTAACCGTAAAATAATGTGAAGTGTTTCCCGTCCGTGTGTACTTGTACTATGTTATCAATGACATACCATAGTGAATCATATACTTATCTTCAAGTTAATCTCATTTCATCTTACTATTTTACACGTTCAATCAATCAATAAAACATTTTGGAAAACACATCTCTCGATCAATCGTATTTTAGGGTTCCGTACCTTAAAATGAAAAACTGAGACCCTTATCACAGTCGGTTGTCCGTCTGTCCGTTTGTCCGTCTGTCCGTCTGTCTTTTTATCGTAGAGAGACTTAAAAAGTACAGAATCTCTGGATTGAGATGGCAACAACATCTTTAAGTATACATTCAGAAAAAAAGATTTTAAGATGTCTATAATCAGTAAAAATTGTCAGTCAGTAAAGACGAGGCTGTATGGACTCACTCAGCAGTCTTTGCCTTCCCTGATTGGGTAATATTAAAAAAAAAATACTTTGACGAGCACCCGAGCTTATCGAATGATTTGGAATAAGGTCATTTTGATATTGTGTCATTCCAATTATAGGACGTTTTGCTACTAGTTCATTTTGATTTTACTTTGATACTTTGATGACACTTTACTTTTAGGTCTTTCCGATACGTAAGGTCAAAAAAATAAGCCAATAATATCGGGTTTCAAATTGTGTAAAATGAATTGTACAAATTGTATCATAAGGGCTACTTTCTAAAAATGTAACACAATAGAAGCCATTTTGAAACATCAGAAAACCAATTCTCGTAAATAACATTGTTTAAATTACATTTCAATATCATTTCGATTGCATTTTGATTGCAAAAGATACCCTCAAAGTCAGTTTTTTTTTGTCAAAAATCTGAGTTTTACGGTATTTTGAGCTACGTAGAGGGTATTTTTTGCAATCGAAATGATATTGAAATGTAATTATAACAAATTTTTTACGAGAATTATTGGCCTTCTGATTCAAAAAATTTAGACTAATAATTCTAAATTTAATAAAATCCATTTTTTTTTGCTGGAAGTGGTTCAATTAACTGAACTAGTTGAAACGAACGACCTTTCTAATCTAAATATTTAATTAGAATTAAGATTGTATTAATTACAAGCGACCCGCCCCGGCTTCGCACGGCTATATTATGCATATTATGTATTATACATATAAACCTACCTCTTGAATCACTCTATCTATTACAAAAAAACGCATCAAAATCCGTTGCGTAGTTTTAAAGATTAAAGCATACATAAGGATATAGGGACAGAGAAAGCGACTTTGTTTTATACTATTAGCGATGATAGTGATTGATGGAAGTTGCCTTTGGAACCTAAATAAAATGAAATAAATAATATTTTCCACTCAGTTTTGTTAAAAAACTGCACAATTTGCAAATTAGCACACGCGTTGATGTCTTTTACTCGCGAATTTAGTATCGCGTTGAAATCTATCCTTTGCAAATATTTCGCAACTCCCAGTTCTGATCTTAATATACTACTACTAGCAGCGCTCCGCGGTTTCACTCGCGTAAGTCCCTATGCCGTGGAAATATCAAAATAAAAAGTAGGCTATAGCCTTCCTCGATAAATGGGCCTATCCAACACAAAAATAATTTTTCATTACTCATACTCCGAAAGTAGGTCTAAATATGCCTGAAGAGCGTGTAGAAAATAAAATTTCCAGCCCTAGGGCTTTTCGCTTTCACTGACAGCTGTCATGTCAAATTATGGCTTCGCACGACTTGTGCAATCTGCATGTAGCCAGTATCAGTATCATTACGCATTAGGAACTTCAAAAACCTAACCTCCTTGCTTTTTTTTTTACACCAAAGAATAATAATTATGGCTTGGCACGGCTCATGCATACTGCCAGAGTTTAGTACTTAGTAACTTTTTTAATGTATAACCTCTTTGGTCCCAACCTTGTAAGAGGATCAGGTAGTATGGACACATGAGTACCTACTCATGTGGTATGGAGTCTCATAGTCTCATTCACTCTCGTTGTTAGGAAGAATTATATGTATTATTCGTAATGAAAAGCACAGTGTTTACCTCGGGTGAAAGACTCATTAAGTCCCTCGAACTATTAGCGCCCTCGCTACGCTCTGGCGCCAAACTCCGTCTCGGGACTTGTAATGAGTGACTTTCACACCTAGGATAACAATGTACTATTTCAATT
This sequence comes from Idaea aversata, assembly GCA_907269075.1. Taxonomy (NCBI): domain Eukaryota; kingdom Metazoa; phylum Arthropoda; class Insecta; order Lepidoptera; family Geometridae; genus Idaea; species Idaea aversata. Next base: position 10,245,717 of record OU026107.1, read on the forward strand.
CGAACCAGTAATTCCTGAGATTGCGCGTTCAAACAAACTATTCAGCTTTATAATATTAGTTTAAATTTTCTATCCCATATTCGTCCTATTCTAAAATCAAAATGATATTTGGTACTGTCAGAAGCAAAAGTCGTTCAGAATTCATATGAATATAATAAAACATAGGTACTTAATGTATGAAATACTTGTATCTATCTTAATATATATAAATCTCGTGTCACAATGTTTGTCCTCAATGGACTCCTAAACCACTTAACCGATTATAATAAAATTCGCACACCATGTGCAGTTCGATCCAACTTGAGAGATAGGATAGCGTACATCCCGATATTCCCACGGGATCGGGAGTTACGCGGGTGAAACCGCGGAGGGCAGCTAGTATTACTATATAAATCAATGCCACTTTTCGTTGTAATTTTATAACTCAAGAACTGGCTCACCAATCCAAACCAAATGTTTAAGCTTTGTTCGGACTATTTAGTAGATAATTTAGATTCACAAATCAGCCAGGCAAATGGCGCTGCAGTCGGTATCTAGGTTATTTATCTATACTGCAGAACAACGTTTGTCGAGATAGCTAGTGATTTATACATTTTTTAAGTTTTAGAGTATACTAGCGACCCGCTCCGGCTTCGCACGGCTATATTATGCATGTATTATACATATAAACCTTCCTCTTGAATCACTCTATATCCGCATCAAAATCCGTTGCGAAGTTTCAAAGATTTAAGCATATAAAGGGATATAGGGACAGAGAAAGCGACTTTGTTTTATACTATGTAGTGATGTGATGTAGTGATAGTGATACGTGTATAATTTTTTTAAGTTTTAGAGTTTATTTTTATTTTCAGTTCTATATTTAGAGTTATCTTGTTATTTATAGTTTTATCATGCATTATTCATACATGTTTATATGTTTTATTTTGAGAAATTATCTATTAGGATGATTTTTGGTGATAATATTTTTTTGCGTCTATTTTTAGTTTAACAGTCACACTTCACTGGTTTAGAATCTATACTAGCTGCGCTCCATGGATTCTCCCGCGTTATAACCAATCCCATGGTAATTTCAGAATGAAAAGTCTCCTATGCCTTTCTCCATCACTATCACTACATAGTATAAAATAAAGTCACTTTTCGCTGTCCCTATGTCCCTATGTCCCTTTGTATGCTTAAATCTTTAAAATTACGCAACGGAATCTGATGCGGTTCTTTTTAATAGATAGAGTGATTCAAGAGGAAGGTTTATCTGTATAATACATGCATAATATAGCCGTGCGAAGCCGGAGCGGGTCGCTAGTATACAATATACTACTTCTGTGAAAATTTTCATCAAAATAAGTCTAGCCTTTTTATCGAGAAGATCGTCCTTTTTAGTAGGCTTTTCCAGCACCTATACCGATTAAACTGAGAGGGCACCACTACCCTCTCAGCTCAGTCGACCTTGTATAGAGGAAAGACTCGTGAATGCGTCTGGAGCCAACTTAAGCCGCGGGTTTCATATTTCCTTCACCGTAAGACGTCATACATTTTTCATTAGAAAAATCCATTGGTCCACAACCAGCCGGGAATTGAACCCACTACCTTCGGAATGAAAGTCGCGGTATCTACCACTAGGCTTACGAACAGGTTATATATTTTATCTTACTTATTATCATTAGTTGCATGCACATAACTTTGAGCGTAGTGATTCATTCCGGGAACTACGAAGTTTCAAGTACCTACATAGATAATTTTGAAGTCTAAGAATTCTTATCGGCAGAAATCTTGGAGTTAACTTCATGATTCACTCATGAAACCCTATTTGATATACTATTTTAATTTTATTTCTAATATATATAAATTACGCCTCACGTTGTTTGTGCGCGATGGACTCCTAAACTACTTTACTAATTTGAATCAAATTTGCACACCGTGTGCAGTTTGATCCAACTTGAAAGAAACGATAGCTTACATCTTAATTTATCCTGATATTCCCACGGGATCGGGAGTTCCGCGGGTGAAACCGGTTGAAAAAAGTACGTATTTTTATAATAACGTATACATATCACTACATAGTATAAAATATAGTAAAATAAACTAAACTATTTATTTAAAAAAATATTAGTATTTAAATATGTATTATATCCGTTGTTTTGCTACCAAAAAACAAGCCTAGTTGGTTAGTTTGGGGCTGGATAGCGCTTCGTAGATTGTCCTGCCATATTTATTCCCCCTTATTCCAAAACAAGGTTTAAGAATATTCCGAGATGTGGATTTAAACCTCATCTTTATTTGAGCCACCAGCCCTTTCGACTGAGAACCCTTTCTATACCTTTTATTTGTTTCTTTATTTTATTTACGTATATATTGCTAATTTCTTCCATTTTTAAATTAAAGTTCGAAATTTGAATCAAACTCTTTCGGGCAATATCACGCACGTCCGCTCTGTTCGGAGTCGAAACGCAAAATAACGAAAACCCGCACGAATCATACTTTCACTGCGCATAGTGCGCATACGCAGCAACTCGGCGCTTCTCTTTTTTTTTTCGTTAAATTGTCCCACTTTTGGGATATGGTTGCGTCATACACGCGATGCGTTTTGTAGTGGCAATGTCACTGTTGAATAATATAATTGCAACGTATTGTGTATTACAACTTTATGCTAAAATGATTGACTATTTACCTACCTGGTTACCTAGATTTTTCTGGTTTTTTTTTGTATAAGTACTGGCCGTTTGCCGTGCAGCTAGACATCTTTAATTGGGTCTTTTTGTGAATGAAGTAGGCTTGCTTATCACTTATACTACCCTCTCAGTTTAGTCGACCGTGGAGGCAAGAACTTGTCAATACGGAGCCAACTAAGCCGCGGGGTTTACTACGATGTTTTCCTAGCGATTTAATTTAGCGTTGAGGTACCTATATTGATATTTCTTTCGATTTTATTAAGTACTTAGACCTGTTTTTAGGACGCTCTGCAGTGTGAAAGCTTTGGATGTATTTAGGTCTATAGGTTTGCTTAACAGACCGCTCAGAATATATTAGATGCAGAACAGTCGACATGCATTTAACTTTCTTCATTTTATAAAACAACAAAATTTTATTAAGACTCAAAATACCGGCCTGGAATGGTACGGTCCTAGATTGGACATTGTTTGATTTAAAAAATTCCTTCATCAAACAATTTTAATTAGCGTCATCTTATCAAACTACTAGGTACCCATAACTTAAGTGTAATAAAAAAATCACAGTGCACCGGGGTCAACGGCCGCTAGGTCGGCACCCGAAACGCCAGGGTAAATGCACTCCGCTGCATCTGTGTGCTTTAATAGTAACCTATTATCTATGTGTGTGTGACACGGAACTTTCTAACTCTTCACAAGTGATGTTGCCCTGGTACTTTGTATCCATTTTTGGTGTTTTTGTTGACCTTGCTAGGTTATTTTTGGATATGGATTGGAAATAGGTGGATATTTTTAGGGTTCTGTTGGTTTAATTCGTGTGGAGACAGATTTTTTAAGTGTAAAATAATTCTGTTAAAAATGGACTTATTAAAAATGCCCCAATTTAATTAGCAGGTGACAAAATAAAACCGTCAAAATTGAATATTTAAATTTTGAATCAACTTCAAAATTGCACTGAAAATATTGACTGTTATCGAATTTTGCCACAAATACCCTAGGGTATTTGTATAAAAAGGTCATTAGAACCATTTTGGCAATTTGACCCTCAAGACTATTGCCTTTGGGGGTCAAACCAAAGACACAGTTTCGTGTCATCACCTTACGACATCAAACAACTAGGTAAAGTTATGACGGGCCGACGCGCCGCGACCGCGACGTTTTGTGCCCAAAAACCTAACATTCTGAAACTATGCCAAAACACTTCTCACGACTCTATTCTGATGCAATATTTATAGTAAAAATATTAAAAAAAATATTACACAACGCGTTCAGTAGGACATTGGGTCTGTAGAACTGTTACATAAGCTGTATTTTGAGGTTATATAATAAGGAAAGTCGGCCGCGCCGCGCCGTTTCCGAGATTATGCAATGACACCGATTTCGGTGGCGGACCGTGAATCGCGAAGGGCATTTTGAAATTGAGATGGTGAATTGAAGCCTGTATTTGAGGTTCAGGGTTGAATGGAACAAACTTTTCTATTATTTAATACTAACTTCGAAAGTTTATTTAACTTAAGTAATTTCATTCATTAAGTCATCTTAATTAATGAAATTACACAACACGCTAAAAATTTTCAATTTTTATTTTAACCTTTAGCAGTCTTCTTCGTCTTCTCTCTCCAGGCCTCTTCAATTGAGGTCGGCTCTCCTAATAGTTTTTTGCCACAAGCAACGGCCCGTCTCTCCATAGGTTTTTGATAGTTTGGGAGAAGGTCGCTGGTGCCTCTGCTTTATCCTCTATAGCAAGCAAGTACTCTCATTGCTGGGCGTCAGACCACGTGACCATACCATCTCAGTCTTTTCTCTCTTTAGTACTTGTTAAACTATAGCTAGTTAAGTAAAAAAGCTAGAATTTGCTAAGTGTTATAGGTTACTCGTTGCCAGTAGCTAGGTGACATTTCTTAGAGACGAATTTTAGCGACTTTACAATTTTTTACCTGTTCTGTTGTGTTCCACTTCTAGGCAAAGGCCTTCCCCATTTCCCTCCATATGTCCCGACCTCCAGCTATTTTTGGCCACTCTGCGTCGAATGCATCCAGGTCGTCGTGTTATCGTTTTTTGGGTCTACCTCGAAGACGCTTGCCGTCTTAAAGGATAACTTTGTTACTCCATTTATCTGCATGCGTTCAGCATACGTAGCCAGCCTAACCCCACATTTACAAAATTATTAATAAAAACATTTTCTATTATTTTTCATAGTTATTATGGGGTATTAGTCATATTTTTTGTTCTTATTTTTTGGAGCTTGATTTTTCGATGACCCTGTTAAATATTTTTCTCTGTGTCGAAATTAAATATTTTTTTAATATATATTTTTTTGTTTCAGGTCGATAATGAAGGTGGTGCTCGTCAGTTATCCGTGTGATATATAAATATATAAATGAAATATAAACTGTTCGTTACGTGACAGAGGTTTAGCTAGCGAATTATATGACATTTGTGATTTTTTTTTTATATTTTACATTTTATATTTACTGTAAATTAGGTTTAATACTATATTAGTAATATAAAAATCACAGGGCCTACGTCTTACACCAGTCAAGCAAATATTGTACCCTTACCCCGAGTTTTGATAGAATATATTATTTTACAAATTTTTACATCCATTTACAGTTTCTGCAACTTTAGTATATGCTTTTAGGAAGTTGTAGTTCCTGGAATCCATTTGATAAATGTTAACTTTAATTGTAAGGCAGATGACGACTCGACCCGAGTCACGTAATTATTACAAGATTTCGTCAAACAGAACGCTTTTCTATCGCTTGTCAAAGAGGGAACAATATCGGAACTAGTGATTGATTTACCAAATTTATCAGCGCGCAGACTTATATGATCACTGTAGCGGCGGGCGAACACCCGCTTGTGACTCAAAAGGTTGTGGGTTCAATTCCCACCTTAACGAAATGTTTATATACAGAAATTTGTTTCTGGTCTCAGTCTTTCTGTATGTATTTAAGTATATATTTATAAAAGTATATAAGTATTTTATCCGTTATCTAGCTATAACACAAGCCTTGAAGCTTAGCTTGGGGCTAGATGGCGCTATGTACCGCTTGACGCGTGCTAGGAAAGCGTACTATTTGACGAATCCTAAGTTAACATTCGTCGAATATTATAACAACTTGTGGTACTGGTACTGATCGCGCTGTACTTTATCGTTGACTGTTTGAAGTTTACATACGAACTGTCTCTTTGCAGGTGTCGGGCCAATTCGATCCTTTGCGGGAACGGTATGCCGGCGTAGACCCTCTAATATAGCATTCACCGTTAAAATATATGTAAAAATACACTTTAAGAGGAAAGAGTACCGGCGCTCTCTCCATACAAACGTAGTCGACTGTTTCCTCCCTGGATAATAACACTAGCACAAATATTTTAGTTGCTTAAAACCTATAACTGCCATGACTATGCCCCTGTCTTGGTCTTTTTCATATTCTAATTATCATAGAAATTAAGAGTTAAAAAATAAAATATGCATAAAAATAAGAAAAAGAAGGGCATAATTATGGTTATGGCAGTCATAAGTTTTATGCAAAAAAAATATTTGCTCTGATGTCATTATTCAGGGTGGAAACAGTCGACTACGTTTGTATGGAGAGAGCGCCGGTACCCTTTCCTCTTAATTTATATATTTTGTGAATGTTACTATGTGATTAAAAACAAGTGTTCGCCACAAAGGAAGCGATCTCAAAATTAGTGGCGGGTACTTGCTCGGCTAATCACTGCCAATGTCTCGAAAATGTACTTTATGATAAGACAATAAGGTTTAAATTCAAAAGGCTGCTATCATCTTTTCGAAGCACCATTTATCGGTAAAGTTTAGAATACACATGCAGGTCTCAAGCAAGTCGCGTTTACACTATACAAATGCACATACACGTGATTAAAATTTTGTATGGATTATATAAAGTTCACTACAACAGTGTAAACTCAAAATTTTGTATGGACCCATACAAAATTCGCTACTGCAGTGTAAACGCGGCTTTGGTTGCTAGAAAGTATCAAAAGCTCGCTAAAGGGTGAGATAAAATAGTTTTAAAGATAAAGTGTTTAGAAAAGCTACTAAAAACATGTGTATTCCAAACTGTTCTCGCGACAAGGGTATAAAGAAAAAAAAATACCAAATTAGTGTATACATTAATGGTCGAAATCAATAACTAATCTATCAACGAGTAACGATTAAAGTTTCATTTTTAAAGGTGTTGCTAAATATGTAGAAAAATGACATTTTGAATAATTAGTCGTTCATAGATTGACCATAATTTTTTTTGACGTGACAACGTTTTATAAATTGGTTTGCCGGGTGACACTTCAAGAAACTGCGTTACGCTCCGCTGACGTTATGCGCTCACAATGAGAGCGAGTGAGAGGCACGCGGGCATGGTTAGCCCGCCTAAGAGCGAGAGAGACAGACATAAAAAGTGAAAGGCACGCGTCCCTTCCACTCGAGCACAGTTGTTGTCACGTAAAACTTTCGCCCGTATACCGACTTTACAGGCAACCAGTTTTTTCTTTATACTTATGTCAAAACCCATCATAAACCATTTATTCAAGTCAATTGTATAAAAAAGTTTAACAAACGTTTTATTTACATGAATAATCTTATGACTGATCGGAAAATGTATTTTTAAGACAAATTTTCTTAAATAATAAGATTAAATTTAGATTTGTAATATATTTAGTCATAAGTTACGATTACAATTTAAAATTTAGTTGTTAATATTAACGGTTGTATATAATTTTGAATGGTTTTCGTCAAGAATAAAATAAATTAAATAGAAATAACTGAATTTCAAACAAAATTATTAGAAAAGATACATTTGAAGTTTGAAGTGTACAAAAAATAAATTAAGATTGGATTTGAAAAAAAAAATTGATCAAATTAAAAACTAAAACTGTTCCAAAATGAATATTAAAAACCTAAATTTCAAAAATAGGTGAAGATTGCTGTACTTTTATACATTAAAATACACATTCAAAGTTTGAAGTGTACAAAAATACATTAAGATTGGATTTGAAATAAAATAAATCCAATTAAAAACTAAAAAAATATTAAATTAATTTTATTGTAAATAAATTACTTGATAATTACATTTTAATTAACGCTGAGCGATTCCTTTGTCTTAATCTTATCTAGCTTTCTTAAGTTATTATTTTTGTTGATGTCTAAAATTGTTTAATTCCTATGAAAGTACCTTTTTATTTTATTCTTTGTTAATACTTTTTTCTACGTTAATAATTAAGTTAAATGATAAAATCATGTTGTAATGAGTTGGTAAGTACAAGGAGTTTATTTATGGTAGGTAACCTCATCTATGTTTTTTTTGCTACTTAATAATGATCGATGGTAGCTATAAGTATCGGTTAAGGCTGCTTGCAGATTATTTTAATATTAAACGAGTGGCAACCCTGATTGTATAAAAAACATCTCCAATAATTTATCGAATATTTCTTAAGAGGAAAGAGTACCGGGGGCTCTTTCCATACAAACTATTACAAACGTAGTCGACTGTTTCCTCCCTGGATAATGACACTAGAGCAAATATTTTTGGTGCATAAAACTTATAACTGCCATGACCATGCCCCTATTTTTTGTTTTTTTTTTAATTTTCAAATTTTTTAAATTTTATTTTCTATGATAATTAGAAAATTAAAAAAAAACAAAACATAGGGGCATAGTCATGGCAGTTATAGGTTTTATGGCACAAAAATATTTGTGCTAGTGTCATTATCCAGGGAGGAAACAGTCGACTACGTTTGTATGGAGAGCGCGCAGGTACCCTTTCACCTTAACACTGATAATTTTGGGTTAGAACTTCAGAAACCCAAAATTTTAAAATCTGACTCGCGAATCCATTCATTTGTCTTTTTTAAATAAAATATTATACTTTTCTGTATATTCTATATTTAATTCAAATTGTAAAAGTTTGTCATTAGCAGAAGTGCAGCTAATTAAACAAAGCCGTGGGGTGCAGGCTACATTTTGAAATTTTAGTTATTTTCTAGTACGTCATTGTATACACATTATGTATTGGGGCTGCCACTCAAAAATAAACGGGTCTCGAAACATAAAGTTACCAGAATGTGTCCTACATAACTAAATATGACATTTACTACCTGAAATAAAAATATTTCACCCCGAATTTGTCGAGTTTTAAAGTTTTTTTTACATGAAAACGACAAAAAAACATCAGATTCAGTTATGCAATTTAATAGTTTATGACGTATAATAAATACATAAATATTAAAATAAATAAATAGGGGTTTTTCATCAATGGTTAATAATGTCAGAATGTACATTTATTTTAAAGATTTATATACATGTACTTCACTCCGTCCTATATTACTTGCTTTTAAATGTATAGTGTATACACAATTACATAAAATTATGTACAATTTTCAAAAAACACTATCTAAGTAGGTACATATTTTTACATATTTATTGTTGTAAATATTTTTGTTTGATATAAAATACGGCTAAGTATATTTTCGTAAAATTATATACTGAAATCAAAAGTGCTTGTATATATTAAAAACTCAATCATATATTTAGCATAAAATATATATTTAAAAAGTTTTGTCCATTATGGTGCTACAAGATAAAAATCTTTCTGTTTTTTTCTGAACCAAAGAATTTTGTTCACTTTTCTTGTTTTTTTTTTCAATATTTACATATATTTTATAAAAATATTGCAGTTTAAATAAATATAATATCTGTTTTTGTTATATAGTTGAAGCGTATGTATTGTAAAAAAATGTTTTATAGTCATGAAAATCATACATATTTTTTTTATGATTTTTATAACTATATTGAGGACTATTGTAAACTATGTCTAATATATTTTAAATGTCTAAATAAATAAGTGTCAAGAGGCCTTTTTTGACAATACTGTAAGTAACTGTGGTTAGGAAACCTTATTTCGATGTTATAGGTGCAATTAAATTTAATATATACCTATTTAATATTTTTGTATTTATTTTCTACCTACCTAAATATCCAAAAACGACCTTTTTAAACATATTTTTTTAATAATTTAGATTTAAAACTCTGGAAAGTTAGACCGAATATTATTTTCTGATTTCCTAGTGTTTATTTTTGATAAAGGTTTATAAGTTACCAGGGGCACAGCAAATCGAGACGGTTTATTTACAGATATCAGTCAAGGCGAAGAGACAAAAGGTATTTCGGTCGGATCAGATGCCAATTACTCTCGCCAGTTAATTGACTGACGTTCGTCACCTAATGCACTTTCGAGTTGGGGCTGCTCAAGGTCGTTATAGAAAAAAAAAGTTTTACCAAAAGATAGTAAATTAATTATATTAAATAATATTGTACGGAACCCGACTGAATGATAAATTAAAATGTCACTTTCTTCAACGATTTCACGACCGACTGTGTTAGATTTTATGATGAAGACGGAAGGTGACCATAGGAACCATAAAGACTGCACTCTGTCAGTGGTTCACCAACAGAGTTAACCTGGGTGTAGTGGCAATTTTTTTTCCCGTGGTAAACCTTGAGCTAACTGGGTGTACCATGTACCAGGGTTTTTTATTTCTCTCCACGAGTCTCCGCTGGCTTACTCTACCTGGTTTTAAATATCGATCTATTTTTCAACTTTTTAGTTTTTCTTTATTTAAGTTTTTTTTCTTTATAAACAAATTATTGTTAATTTTTAATTGTTACAATAATTAACAAGTCAATATTGTCAATTTACAAGATTGTTTTTCATTAGAACATAAATAACAGGAAATAGCTGTATTTATTAGACATGAAAACTGAAAACAATGGAGCAAGGAGGTCAAAACAATTTTTTGCTGGTAATTAAAAACTAAGTACTAGGATAACATGATTTTAAAGGAGATAGGAAATTTTGCATCCCAATAGGGGAATATCAGTTTCGCCGAGTACCAGAACATCATAACTTCATGGGCGAAAGAAGTAAGTATGTGGGACTTTTGACAATGGTGTTCCGAGTATATTATGCCGATTATAAAAAGTACAATAGTACATTGTTATCCTAGGTGTGAAAGTCACTCATTACAAGTCCCGAGACGGAGTTCGAGGGACTTAATGAGTCTTTCACCCGAGGTAAACACTGTGCTTTTCATTACGAATAATACATAAAATTCTTCCTAACAACGAGAGTGAATGAGACTATGAGACTCCATACCACATGAGTAGGTACTCATGTGTCCATACTACCTGATCCTTTTACAAGGTTGGGACCAAAGAGGTTATACATTATGTAGTGTTTTTTTAGGTTTCTGCTATTTGTATTCAATACTTAAATACGGCGGTACTTACCGAATAAATTTTTATTAATGAGTTAATCCAACACTGGGAAATGACGCGAAGTCCGTAAATTTAACTTACAGTTTTTGTAACACGGTTTGTCTAGAAAATGTTATTTACACAAAATACACAATCATAAATGAAAAAACAGATTAAACTTAATAAAAAAACATAATAAAATAACAAAAAATAGTACTAATTAAAACGTTTAAAATAATTTGGAAATGCTAGCATTTCCCACCAGTTTTTTTTTACTCAAGGTACGACACCGACCATACGGTCGCATAAAGCCACATCAGCAACATCGACAGGGCGCGGGCGGCGCGGCATGGTCATAGGTCGCTTTGACCATTTTCGTCTTTACATTTATTTTATTAAATAAGATATCTTGAACTAAATATACTTACTTGAATTTGATTACTGAGAAAAAAGTTACTAAGTACTAAACTCTGGCAGTATGCATGAGCCGTGCCAAGCCATAATTATTATTCTTTAGTGTAAAAAAAAAAGCAAGGAGGTTAGGTTTTTGAAGTTCCTAATGCGTAATGATACTGATACTGGCTACATGCAGATTGCACAAGCCGTGCGAAGCCATAATTTGCCATGACAGCTGTCAGTGAAAGCAAAAATCCCTAGGGCTGGAAATTTCATTTTCAATACGCTTCTCAGGCACCTTCAGACCTACTTTCCGAGTATGAGTAATGAAAAATAGTAACCTTAACCCTAAATTTTGACTATTTTTACTGGGTTTCATGGAATTCGCCGTGCAAGTGCACAGCCATAATTTCGGTCTGCGACCGAAGAAAGAACAAAAATAACCTAGGGAATGCCTAGTCTTCTTTTATACCCGTATTCCTACGGGATTTGGATACCCAAGTAAAACCACACAACGCTACTAGTTCACCAATCTAGATCATTTGCTCTACAAAGTTACCAAGACAACATAAACCCGGAAGCGGTTACCGGATAATTTATCGAGATAAAAACAATAGGATCAAGTTTTTCCTATTCGAGTCTCACGCAAATATGACGTTACCGATCAATATAATTGTGGAAATCTAATTACGCCTTACTATTTTATTTGCATAGAGTACGTGTTTTTTTAAAGAAAACGTATCCGTCTTCAGATTCGAAGTTTATACTCGTAGTTAAAAAAAATATAAGTTGCTGAAATAGACAACCTTAGGTTATTGAAAAATAAGATTCTTATAAATTTTGTTCAAAAATGGAGTCGTCAAAAATTTCGTTTCTGTTCTTAGGATTTCCGTAATAGACTTCAATTTCTCCTAAACTTCGATCCCTTAGTACTAGGAGTTCATAAAAATACAGAAGTGTAATGGGAAGAACGCACAGGGCTGGCCCACAAACGCATCCCACTTTAGAATTTGGGCCAATTATAAATACGCACTGCACTTGCACTGGCTGCCGTAACATTAGGGTTGCCATTTGTTAAAATAATTTAATTTATAATAATAATTTAATAACTTGATACAATTTTGTAAGAAAAACTTTATTAAATCAGAATAACCTTTGTAGTAGAAATTGTGTGAGATGGTGGTCAAACGCGGTCAGTATTTTATAAAAAACTAGCGACCCGCGCCGGCTTCGCACGGCTATATTATGCATGTATTATACATATAAACCCTCCTCTTGAATCACTCTATCTATTAAAAAAACCGCATCAAAATCCGTTGCGTAGTTTTAAAGATCTAAGCGTACAAAGGGAAAAAGGGACAGAAAAAGCGACTTTGTTTTATACTATGTAGTGATTAAAATAAAGTTTCAACTCAAACAAGGATCTTGTTTGAGTTGATAATTAGACAAGTGTTATTAGAATGAAAACATTCCAACAATAGTAATTTTAGAGCTTTACGGTGGGTCTGCAATTCTGTTGCCGACTGTATGTAAATTTTAACAATACATCCCTTTTTTTTGCCGTGAGGTTGGTATCTGAATAAATCTCCTATTTACCCGACTACGCCGACGCCAACAGGGAGGGTTATGTGTTTGACCTGTAGGTATGTATGTATGTATGTTCATCTGTTCCCACCTAACTTCAAAACTACCTGCTATAATTCAACAAATGAGGTATCGTTATTTATCTATCTATCTCTGATAGCATGTAAATCTAAAGTATTTTTTATCACAGTTGCTCATAAAGTGGATCTTATTAAACCGCTTTTAGGCTCATAATGCAACGTATTATACACGCGTGCGATAAAAAAAAATCCAACTAGTGCTAAAATAATACGTTATCCCGATATGTCAAATTCGTATCTTACTGCTAATGACATATAGTAGATGAAACATTCTAAAGGACATCATTCAAATCGTACCCAAAAATTAAGGTGCCGGCCAGAAAAAAAAATGTTGCTATCTTGTAGAGAATAACATTTTCAACCATCGTTGAGTTATTTTACATTGAAAACCCAAAAAAATGCATATTGTAGAGATCCGTTTGACCACTTTTAAGATATTACTACAGAAAAAATATAAAAATAAGTAGTAAATGGATAAGCTTTGTCTGTTTTTATTATATTTATATACATAGGTATATCCAATAACCCTTTCAGAAGTTTTAGTGGGATCTTAAAAGTGGTCAAACGGATCTCTATAAAATGCATTTTTTGGGTTTTCAATGTAAAATAACTCAACGATTTTTGATCGTAGCTCTTTGTTGCCTTAGTAAACATTGTTTAAAATGTTATTCTCTACAAGATAGAAACAATTTTTATTACTGGCCGGCATTTTTTTTTTGTGGGTATTTTTTGTTAGAAACATGAATGATCTCCTTTATCTGGGTTATACTGTTTTGATGTATAGAAAGAGGTACCATCCAAAGAGTTTTTAAGCCTTGCAGGCTTAAAACTCTTTGTTGGTACCTTTTTTCTTCTTTTCAAAAGGTTGTCTCTAAAGTCTGTTAACGAACGATAATATTACGTGATGACGTCTTTGAAAATAATTGAAAATTGAGTTTTGTGTTTATTTTGTTTTTTCTTTAGGTACATAAATATATTTTTTCCTTACCATTATATTCTGTTTTTAACCGCCGACGCAAAAATAAATGAAAAAAACCCTAAAAAAATATTGTATATCAGACGCTGTATAGGTTAAAAGTCTTTTGCCTAGCCTTTCGGGAGTGTAATTAACAAAAAATAGTAAACATAACCTAAAATTCTTAAAAACTTTTTATTATTAAAATTTTAACAAGTCTTTTTTTTATTCGCAACTGTGATAAAAAACGTCGTACGATACACGTGTGAATTGATCATTCCATCTCGGCTTTTGCCACGCTCGCGTTCCGCTCGCGCGTCATAAACCGCCTCTATGGAATGATCAACTTTCCACACTTGTATCGCAATGTACTATTTTCATTTTATTTTCATTTTTGTTGGCAGCCCTGTGTTACAATTTAGCAGGACGCGTGCGGTAACCGGGCCGACGGATCGTAATACACTTATAACCGGTTGTATTATTTTATTTATCCTATGTACCTACATATTTATGTGCGCCTGGTATTATAATATGCAAATCAAAATCATTTATTTAGTAGAAAATTCCCAGTGCTGGTCGGATAGATAAAACTGTAGCAGGACATGTTGTTGGCTCGTTCCCACCAAAAACCTCAACCTGCCTTCATTAAATTGACGTTTTTTAGAGTTCCGTTCCTTAAAAGGTAAAAAAAGGGACTTAGTCCCATCGGCCCCGCTGGCTCTGCCCCGCTAGCGGGGCAGATGGGAAAAAGTGTTGCATCGGCCCCGCTGAACGCAGACGCGGACGCTAGCGGGGCCGATGAAACAAATTTAGTTTCATTTGCCCCGCTATAGGACTTACTTCCGTCGGGCCCGCTAGCAGATGGGAAAAAGAGATTGATTCATCGGCCCCGCTAGCGTCGGCCTCGGCGTTTTGCGGGGACGATGGGTAGGTACAGATCAAGTTACAAATAGAGGCAATCAATACTTAGGTTGCCGAAAAAAGAATGTCTGTAATTAAAATGGTTTGTATGTTAATCAGTTTTTATTGAGTGCTCAAAATACATAATATTTTAATAATAAAAAAATACACGCAACAAGAACATAACATAAACATTTTTTAATTTTCATAATCATAGATGATAGTCACACAAATTACATTAATCAGTCTTCATTAATGAGCATTAATGCCTAAACTGCTGACAGTTTTGTAAGATGAATATAATATTTTAGGTAAACCACATAACATAAAAAATACAGTATTTGACAAAAAATCAACGAGAGAAAACATTAACATTACAAACTATGTCAGTGTTTCGAGAAAATGTCTACTGGTTATTGGTCCATTTACAAATTTCAAGATCAAGTTATACTATTTAAATTATCAACAAAGCAAAAAAAAACACAAAACAAGGACATTACTTAATAACTAATTTCTTAATTTTTAATAGAGCCAGCCGGGCCGATGGGAGTAAGTCTAAGATAGTACCAAAAAGTTAAATGCAAACTCAATATTTTCTATAATATTCTTATAGAAAGTCATACACTGCTTAATGGGACACATCACTCTTGATACATTTGCACACTCAAACTTCTAACTTTTAATAGTTTTTTCATAAATGGTCTAACTTTTACAAGAATTAGAGCAGGAATATAAACAATAATTCAGTGCTTTTATTTATGTAATTGTTATCTTGAACAAAATATGTTTATATTACGTAAAAAACAAAAGTCAATTTATGGGACACATCAAAATCAGAATTCAGTTTTTTTTTGAGAATTGCACAATATGTAACAGCTAAAGAGTGACTATCTCCGAACTTCGCTTTACTTTACTGCGACACAATAATTAGTAATTTCACGTTTACACGGTTGTCATGAATTTGACTTCGCGCTGTCTATAGACGCGTTTTGACTTGAGTTGAGTTGAGGTTTGGCGTTGGACCAAAAAGTTTTTTAAGTTTCTTAAGGTGGACCCATGGAAAGTGACAGATGTCAAAGTGACAAATGTCAAAGTGACATCTGTCACTATGTCAAATTAATCAGCTAAACCGAACCGAACAAACACCTTTTTCTCTCACCAAAAAAAGGGTCCATCTTAAGAAACTTAAAAAACTTTTTGGTCCAACGCCAAACCTCAACTCAACTCAAGTCAAAACGCGTCTATAGACAGCGCGAAGTCAAATTCATGACAACCGTGTAAACGTGAAATTACTAATTATTGTGTCGCAGTAAAGTAAAGCAAAGTTCGGAGATAGTCACTCTTTAGCTGTTACATATTGTGCAATTCTCAAAAAAAAACTGAATTCTGATTTTGATGTGTCCCATAAATTGACTTTTGTTTTTTACGTAATATAAACATATTTTGTTCAAGATAACAATTACATAAATAAAAGCACTGAATTATTGTTTATATTCCTGCTCTAATTCTTGTAAAAGTTAGACCATTTATGAAAAAACTATTAAAAGTTAGAAGTTTGAGTGTGCAAATGTATCAAGAGTGATGTGTCCTATTAAGCAGTGTATGACTTTCTATAAGAATATTACAGAAAATATTGAGTTTGCATTTAACTTTTTGGTACTATACTTAGACTTACTCCCATCGGCCCGGCTGGCTCTATTAAAAATTAAGAAACTAGTTATTAAGTAATGTCCTTGTTTTGTGTTTTTTTTTGCTTTGTTGATTATTTAAATAGTATAACTTGATCTTGAAATTTGTAAATGGACCAATAACCAGTAGACATTTTCTCGAAACACTGACATAGTTTGTAATGTTAATGTTTTCTCTCGTTGATTTTTTGTCAAATACTGTATTTTTTATGTTATGTTGTTTACCTAAAATATTATATTCATCTTACATAACTGTCAGCAGTTTAGGCATTAATGTTCATTAATGAAGACTGATTAATGTAATTTGTGTGACTATCATCTATGATTATGAAAATTAAAAAATGTTTATGTGATGTTCTTGTTGTGTGTATTTTTTTATTATTAAAATATTATGTATTTTGAGCACTCAATAAAAACTGCTTAACATACAAACCATTTTAATTACAGACATTCTTTTTTCGGCAACCTAAGTATTGATTGCCTCTATTTGTAACTTGATCTGTACCTACCCATCGTCCCCGCAAAACGCCGACGCCGACGCTAGCGGGGCCGATGAATCAATCTCTTTTTCCCATCTGCTAGCGGGCCCGACGGAAGTAAGTCCTATAGCGGGGCAAATGAAACTTAATTTGTTTCATCGGCCCCGCTAGCGTCCGCGTTTGCGTTCAGCGGGGCCGATGCAACACTTTTTCCCATCTGCCCCGCTGGCGGGGCAGAGCCAGCGGGGCCGTTGGGACTAAGTCCTTTTTTCGGCAACCTAAGTATTGATTGCCTCTATTTGTAACTTGATCTGTACCTACCCATCGTCCCCGCAAAACGCCGAGGCCGACGCTAGCGGGGCCGATGAATCAATCTCTTTTTCCCATCTGCTAGCGGGCCCGACGGAAGTAAGTCCTATAGCGGGGCAAATGAAACTTAATTTGTTTCATCGGCCCCGCTAGCGTCCGCGTCTGCGTTCAGCGGGGCCGATGCAACACTTTTTCCCATCTGCCCCGCTAGCGGGGCAGAGCCAGCGGGGCCGATGGGACTAAGTCAAAAAAGGAACCCTTTTTTATCAGTCTCTCGTCTGTCTGTCTGTCCGTGTGTCACCACCGATTTTCCCAGGAAGAGGTGGATCTAGCAAGTTGAAATTTATACCAAACTAGCGACCCGCCCCGGCTTCGCACGGCTGTATTATGCATGCATGCATATCTAAAAACCTTCTTCGTTAATCACTCTATCTATTATAAAAACCGCATCAAAATCCGTTGCGTAGTTTTAAAGATCTAAGCATACATAGGGACCGCGAAAAGTGACTTTATTTTATACTATGTAGTGATACTGAAGTCTATTAGTCTCTTATCATTATTACATAGTATTAAACAAAGTCACTTTTCGCTGTCTGTCCCTTTGTATGCTTAGATCTTTAAAACTACGCAACGGATTTTGATGCGGTTATTTTAATAGATAGAGTGATTCAAGAGAAAGGTTTATATTAAGGTTTGTTTAGGTTAATAAATGCAAAATATAGCCGTGCGAAGCCGGGGCGGGTCGCAAGTAATTGTATAAAAATAAAGGTCCTGAGTCAACACGATAAAAAAAACTTGTAAGCACCTTACCTATCAAAATTTACGTTATTTTTGATACCAACTTTAAATTATTTAGACCCTACTTCCCAAAAATTAGGTTAACACAAGACCACACACCTACTAATCTTTTTATCACAGTCAGTGGTAAAGCCGCCATTAAAATATTAACATGTTTAAAAAGTAGAGTTTAACCGCGAGATGTCCCATTTAACGGACGGTCAAAAATAAACCGGCATTCTGTTGATATTTGCCAAAGTTATAACACCAGATCGGTTTTGAAGAGAAGCTATTAACAAAAAAATATTTAAAAAAATACCGCAATTTCTTGTTTGTCCATACATCTATTACATCAGAGGCTCCGAAAATGCTGGACCGATTTTGGAATTAACAATAATTAAATATTGTAAGACATAACACACAACACCATATTATAAGCCCAAGCTAAGCATCTAGGCTTATGTTATGGTGGCAAGACAACGTATATAATACTTGAAAAGTATTTTTCTTTTGTATACCTACTTAATTTACCTACCTACATACAGACATCCAGACCAGAAACAAACATAAATAGGTACTTGTTGGAGGCGGGAATTGAACCCACAACCTTCTATATAGCAGGTGAGGTAAAAATTTTCAATATTAAAATCTCATCCAATGCCATTTAAAATCACGTAAAAGAAAACTTCACACTGAAACGCACACAAACGTAATATTTACTCCAAATTTTCTCACACATTCAACGTTTCCTATTGGTGAATGCATAGGATGCATTACTACGAGGTGGTGTAGATGTGTGCGTGCATGTAAGTAGGTCACAGAGATAGGATAGACACGTGTTGGAGGGCCGGCCCTTTATTGCTGTACTTGTTGTGGTTTGTTCCCGGTTAATTAGGTACTGGTAGGGCGTCTTGAACTGGTAAAATCCGGAAATTTAAGTACCGGGAAACTTCGGAACTCGAAATACCGGGAATTCTCGGTTTTTTGACAGTGAAAACCAGGATTTCAAACAAAGGTTTTTTGATAGCTATGGTATCAGCTATTCGCCCATTTTACAATTATAAAAGATACATAAAGGTGCAGTAGCAGTTGAAATTTTTAACATAGAAACTTTAATTTTGGCCGAAATTTGGAGGAACCGAATGATAATTCGACACTTAAGTACATCTGATCCGATTTGGACTGATGTTGATGCGTAAAATATATTAATTAAAAATATATATATTTTATTTGTAAATTCATAAGCTTATTAAATCAAAAAAAATAATTTAAAATATCGAGCCCTTTAAACTACAGCAATAAAGTCCGCCGCGCTTGCGCTTCGCGGATGATAGCGCCGAGAGCGTTCACCCACCGCGCCCGCGCACCTCACTCACACATAAACACCACAACTATTCATGGGACAAGATAAATAGGACTACTATAGTTACTACTACAGCTTGAAAAACGTCCAATTAATAGGACAAAAGACAAATCAAATTGAAAGGGAAAAACAATTTTAAATTAAAAGTAGGTATTGAAGTAAGAATAAAAAGGCTTTCTTTTATTAACATTAGGATTTCATTACAGATTAGGTAAAATTAAAACTCGATTTTAGAAATTGGATGAACTAAATCCAAGTTTAATAAAACTAAGATTTTCCAATTTTGTTGCAAGTGGCCCTATTTTGTTGAATTTCAGTGACATGAGCAAGAGTAAGTACCTGTATCACATGAGCCTATATTTTCCAATTAGAATAAAAACAGAAAATATGAAAATAAATATTTTGCTTCATCTGTTTGTTCAACGAATTGAACAAATTCTACTCATCAAGTTATTTTGTCCAATCTTTTCAATCAAGGAGAATTTGTAAAAAACACTCGCCTTTACTGGAAGAGTAGCTTTAATCAGACAAAACATTGTTTTTTGTTTTAGTATTATAATAAAAATGACATAATTATTTCAAAATACACTTAGTAGGTACCAATGATAACCCTCATTTTGGCTTCGCCGTTGTCGATAACAAATGCAAAAGTTTACCTGATAAATGTTGCTTATTCTCGTTATGCAAAAAAGTACTAAGCTAATTTCAATGAAACTTGATATGTAGCTATGGAATACGTAGGAATATAACACATAAACCGGTAAAACCGCGAGGCGTAGCTAGCCTACCAACGAAAACGGTAAGTAAAAAAACAACCGAGGCCTATCACTTTTTTTTCTACACATCCGAGCCGGCAGTACCAGGCGCTCATGAAACGGAGGCAGTACAGCTACAATGGAAAGCGATATGAAGGCCGAGCACACGCCGAATTTCGCTGCGGCCAACGCCCTCTCACTTATACTATCCTAGTGACGTAGGCGGATTGTAGTTCCGATTTTTTTGTTTGATCGGTTGATTTAGCCCTCTTTTTTCGAAGTCGGCTAAAACTGTCGGAAATCACATTTTTGCAAAGTAATTTTAGTGAGGTGTAAACTTTGAAGTCAAAATTTTAAAATCTTATAACAGTTTCTTTGTTTCAAGAAAGAAAAAAAAACTCGAACACATTAGTTCTGACAACTTCTTTCCTCTCGGCACGGTCGATAAGCTGGTAGAGGTGCTAGGCAAACCTACTTCCATCCTCACGCAAAATTAGGACCCAACTATTACAAAAAACCATAAACAAGTAAGTAGCAAGCAATTGTAGGTACTCCCCAAGCATACTACATTTTCGGAAAAATTTCAATTAAAACTAAAGAAAAAAGTCTTAGAAAAATTTAAAAGCATTCTTTGACATGAAAATGTTTTTCATAAAAGAAGTGTGTCTCTTGTAGAAATCAAATGCAACGGATGCAATTATCTGATTTTTAATCATGGACCTAAGCAATAAAACTTTAAAAAAAATCTTGTTTCGGTCGCCTCGCTCAAAGCCCGCGATAAAAGCTATGCAATAGCTTAAAATAAACCATTCTTAAATATATAAAATTCTCTTGGTGTTAGTTACCTATGTCCACCTAAACGGCTGAACCGATTTGTATGATTTTTTTTGTGTATTTTCGTTAGGTCTGAGGATTGAACAACATCTACTATTTTTGTATATGGCAAAACAGCTCCATCAGCAAAGGAGTTACAAAATATGCTTAGAGACCTGAGCAATGCGTATGGCGAGTCTGAGTGTGGGGCTGACGATGAATCGGTCAAAGACACAAGTCATGACTAATAGCATCAAACGTAGGGGTAGATGGACAGATTATAAAATACGTCGATGAGTACGCTTACCTGGGCCAGATAGTCTCTTTCAAGTGTAGGCAGGATAAAGAAGTAAACCGCCGCATAGAGAACGCTTGGAAGAGCTACTGGTCCATAAAACAATTTATGAAAGGTGATCTACCTATTAACATCAAACGCAAACTCATCGACTCGTGTATTCTGCCCATCCTAATCTTCGGTGCTCAGACTTAGTCTTTGACCGAGGCACAAAAGTCCCAACATAAAATTTGTCAGAGGGCGATGGAGCGCAGCATACTTGGTTTGAGGCGTATAGATAGAGTCTCTAACATAAATCTGCGACAAAAAACAGGTATCGCAGACGTGGGTCAGAATACCGCCGAGTTAAGTGGGAGTGGGCTGGCCACGTGTGCCGAATGCAGACAGAAAGATGGGCAAACAAAGTCACCCTCAAGACGGCAGGCGTCTTCGAGGTAGACCCTAAAAAACGAAGGCATGACGACTTGGATGCTTTCGACGCAAAGTGGCCAAAATTAGCTGGAGATCGGGACATATGGAGGGAAATGTGAGAGGCCTTTGAACACAACAGGCTAATAAAAATAAAAAAATAGCAAAACAACGTTTGCCGGGACAGCTTTACCTTATGAAAGCTTTACCACCTACAACTTCATTCACCAAAAACTAAATAATTAAAAGCAATTATTACATAATAATCTTTTAAAACGTACCAAATTCATTTCAACTATTATACAATGTCACCTACTGACATAGAGTTCTCATGCGATCTCGGTCATATAAATTATGTAATTGGAAATTAAGATTATGCAATAGATACTAATTTTCGGTAGTAGGCATGCGGTTTGGTCTATTACGAGTTCAAATAGATGTAGACTTAGACCTACTTACTTATTGTATCCTAGTATACAAAAAAAAACGGTTGTACTCCGGGAGTGCCGACAGAAGTGAAAACTTATAAAAAAAACAAAAACTAATTAAAAAAATAAAACAAAAACGAAAACAAATATTTAAGGCTGCTTATGCTGACAAACGCAACGCGCCAGAAATACCCGTCGCTTACAACTAACATTGTTGATTGTAACGAATGTGTTTTGTTTTTCTCAAAAGTGCTGAGATGTAATTGTAGGTGAAATTTTTACCGATATTTTGGGGTAATTTTGAGGCGAAAATTCCTTGTCATTTCAAAACTAGACTAGTTTTAATTCTTAATTTTGGGATAGCTTCAAAGCTATACAAATTTTTTGGTTTAAAATCATAATAAAATGTCGGTAAAAATCTCACCTACAATTCCATCTCAGCACTTTTGAGAAAAACTATACACATTCGTTACAATCAACAATTTTCACCAACGAAGGCGACCGGTGCCAGTAGTAACTATGTAGTAGGCTGTGTACCAAGGTCGTTGGCGTATGGAAGTGTTCGGTGAGATTCGAACCAGGGGCTAAACATTAATAAAAGTGTATGGAGCGCTCTAAACCACCAAGCTACAAAGTCTTTTAACCGAGCGACGAAAATATAGTACTGTTTGAAGCCGATAATGACGTCACATTGCGTCTCGTAACGAGTTCAGTAGGCCTATTCTCTATCCAGTGGCTAACTCGGTGGACATCAATTTGATATACCCTTTGCAGTACATTGCTGCTATGACGTAACGTGGTAATCACCATCATTTTAGGAAAACCGCAATGTACTGCAAAGTGCATATCAAATTGATGTCCACCGAGTTAGCCACTGGATAGAGAATAGGCCTACTGAGTAGCTATCACATTGGGTCTCGTAATACACTTCAAAAAACCGGCCAAGTGCGAGTCGGACTAAGGGTTTCGTACCATTATACTCCATTTTTATTTATAGTGGCAACAAAAATATACCATCTGTAAAATTTCAGCTGTAATTATCACGGTTCATCAGATACAGCCTGATAGCGTGACAGACAGACAGTCAGTGCAGTCTTAGTAAAAGGGTCCCGTTTTTAATAGCGCCCTCTGGTGAGTAATCACTGTAACAAACTATCTACGAATAACGGAAACAGAAAACCGTATCTAAATCAGTCCAGCCGTTTGTAAATAAATGAGAACATTATAGAGTGCACATACAAACACTCTCACCCTAAACCGCCCTCCATTCGCGGATAATAATAAAAAAAAGATTTTCTTGAAGCAAGAAATAATCGTCTCCTTTACACACTAGAGAATAATTTCTTGGTTTTAGTAAAAAATCTTAAAATAATACAATATTCTTAAATTAAGAATACTGCTTATTGCTAAATGTTTTTATTAACCGCGACCCAAAAAAATGGGTTTTCACCCAGTTGGCACAATGGTTACCATTCCGGACTGCCAAACACAGGGTTGCGGGTTCGATTCCCGCCTCAGCAGGCAAGTATTTATGCTTATTAGATATTTGTCTGTGGTCTGGTTGTTTCTATGTATTATAAGTATATACAAAAGCAAAGTATACATATAAGTAGTATATCCGTTGTCTAGCACCCATAACACAAGTCTAGCGATGTGTGGAATGTCTTGCAATTTTTATTTATTTATTCAAAATTTGATGAGTGTATCTAAAAGCATAAAATAAAAATTTAAAAATAAAAAACAGCCCGATTACTTATAGCGGCTTTTTGTGTCGGGAATGTTGATTTTTTTTTTTCATTTTTTTTTTATTCGTACACGTTATGGTTTATATTATACCTACCCTAAAAATTATTTTTTAACTACCCTATGATTGTTTAGGTACCAATGGTATACCATACCAAGTGAGTTGCGCATGCGCACAGTCAATGATAAGCGTTTCGTGCATTATCACCAACCAGTACAATAGTTTATGAAATGGATCGTTATCTCTAGGAAAAGAAATTCAATATACGTGCTAAAAGAAATTACGATAAAACATGAAATTGTTTGAAATGTTGCGTAATTTAATGAAAAACACATTTCAAATAAAATAAAATAGTTGATTTCGGTAAACTAAAGAAAAAATAAAATAAAATAAATAAATAAATAACGAATATTACAGGATATTCCACACCTCGCCATCTATATAGCCCCAAGCTAAGTAACTAGACTTGTGTTATGGGTGCTAGACAACGGATATAGGTCCTACATTTTTTTTTGGAAATATGTACTTACTAGCGACCCGCTCCGGCTTCGCACGGCTATATTATGCATGTATTATACATATAAACCTCCCTCTTGAATCACTCTATCCATTAAAAAAAACCGCATCAAAATCCGTTGCGTAGTTTTAAAGATCTAAGCATACAAAGGGAAACAGGGACATAGGGACGGCGAAAAGTGACTTTATTTTATACTATGTAGTGATAATATATAGAAACAACCAAACCACAGACAAATATCTAAGCATAAATACTTGTCTGAGGCGGGAATCCAACCCGCAACCCTGTGATTGGCAGTCCGATTGTAATTTAAGACGTTGTTGCAAGAAAATGGGCCGTTTTTACCGGGCCGTTTTTACCGGCGACAGAGGATGGTATGTATTTAGGGTAAGATGGTGCTAGTTTGGGCAGTCAAATGTTCCCATTTACTCCAAAACGGCTGGACCGCTAGAGATTTGTACCGTGGACCGTAGTTTTAAAGATTTAAGCATACATAGGGACATAGGGACGGCGAAAAGTGACTTTATTTTCTACTATGTAGTGATGAAGAAACCATGTAGTTAACACGAAAAACTAGCTATATTCTACTGTTTTCTCCAAAATAGGAATAGGAAATAAGAAGAAACAAAAAGCGAAAAGTTAACTAAGACATTGTACAAGTAGGTAGTCGACCTAAAAAGATAGTTGAATTAGTTTAAAATGGGTCCAAATTTCTAGCAAAAAACGACCAAAAAGCCCAGCCTCATATCTCGCTCACAGTCAGGCTAACCCGTTTTATTTGTTTTACTGTTTTTTTTCTTATCTAAAATAGGAAAATTAGTTCAGAAATAGGTCTAAACAACCCAGCCTCACCGCTGGCCCACTTCGCCTCCACAGTATGTCTCAAACAATCATCTCAGTCAAGCTTATGACCGTTTCTTACGTTAAAAAAAAATTAGTTAAAAAAAATAGGTTTAAATGACTCGCAAAAAAGCGTTTATGCAACCCAGCCTCATCTTGCTCACAGTCAGGCTAAACCGTTTCTTACGTTTACTGTTTTTTTTCTTATCCAAAATAGGAAAATTCGTTCAAAAATAGGTCAAATCGAGTCGCAAAAAAGCGTCTAAGCAACCCAGCCTCACTCACCGCTCGTTAACTCCACCTCCACAGTATGTCGCAAACCATCATCTCAGTGAGGCAAAACCGATTTTCATGTTTTAAATGGGAAAATTAGCTCAAAAATAGGTCAAATTGTCCGCAAAAAAACTGTCTAAGCAACCCAGCCTCACCGTGCGCTCACTCCACCTCCACAGTATGTCGCAAACCATCATCTCAGTGAGGCTAAACCGTTTCTTATGCAACCTTTCTCTATTGCACAATCACTGACCGACATTCTGCAAACGTTATGTAACCAATTGTGTTCTGTAGCCCAGTTCTTGGACTCAGGAAGTCTGATCAGATCTCGTTATCGCCTTTTG
The DNA here is from genome assembly GCA_907269075.1 of Idaea aversata. Lineage (NCBI taxonomy): Eukaryota > Metazoa > Arthropoda > Insecta > Lepidoptera > Geometridae > Idaea > Idaea aversata. Next base: position 10,271,603 of record OU026107.1, read on the forward strand.
TTTTTTTGTATATTAGATGAGACCTAGATTTTGTTTTTATTGTTCATTGAGGAGATGAGAAATGTGTTATTTGGTGGTTTGATCGTGAACTCTTCATTATGACTTTGCTTGAATACCTACGCTTTGATTTTATTTACTTAAGTTTTTTAGGTTTTAATTTTTTATTGAATATTTTTTATTCGAGCAAATAAAGTGGATTGAAGTTCCTAGCGCGGGTTTTGGTGAAGGCACCTAGCCGAGAAATAATGTAATGCGTTACGAAAATGGGAAACGAAAAACCATTTTTTATGTTAGTTTAATTTAATTTAAGAATTTTGACATAGGTTTTTAATCTAATGACTTTATTTATGTAATTTTTAATGACTTGTTGACCTCAATTATTTGATTTTTATTATATTTACATACTAGCTTTCACCCGCGACTTCGTCCGCGTAGGGTTTGAATTTTTAAAAAGTCCTTTCTTATCGGATGCCTACGTCATACAAGGAACACACCCTCCAAGTTTCAGGTCTCTACGATCTGCGGTTTAGGCTGTGCGTTGATCCGTCAGTCAGTCAGTCAGGACAAAACATTTGATATGTATAGAGAAGACTAGCTTCTCAGACTTAACGAATATACACAAAAAAATCATACAAATCGGTTCAGCAGTTTAGGTGGAGATTGGCAACAGACACCGCGACACGAGAATCTATATCTATACTAATATTATAAAGCTGAAGAGTTTGTTTGTTTGTTTGTTTGAACGCGATAATCTCAGGAACTACTGGTTTGAATTGAAAAATTACTTTTGTATTATTTTTATGCAAAATCAACAGATTCGATTCCCGGCTAGGGTAATGACTTTTTCAAAAATCTAATGATGCAGTTTTAGTTTTTTTCAAAATCGGATACCCAACTCCTTTCAGCATTTTTCGCTATCTCTCATAGTTCAGGATATAGCCCTGAAGGCCCACATAAAAAAATCACCCTGTATAAAACCAGCAGCGCTCCGCGGTGTTTCCCGCGTAACTCCCGATCCCGTGGGAATATCGGGATAAAAAGTAGCCTATAGCCTTCCTCGACAAATGGACTATCCAACACAAAAAGAATTTTTCAATTCGAACCAGTATAGTTTCTGAGTGTGGTCTGTTGGTCCGGACTCCGGAGCTTGCTAATTGTTATTTGAACACGAAATCCGAAGACATCGATGTCAAGGTGAAATGACGAAGATACTCTCCGATGAAAGTTTAAATGGAATACCTACATCCTGGATCCGGTGTGTTTGTATTACGCATGCGCGGACATATACTTATATCTACCTACCTACGTCTTTGGAAAAAAGATGGACATGTCGCGAGTCACACGAAGTCCCTTTACCTTATTTTTTTTAACTGTTAACACACAATTTATTAAGTTGTGTAGCTATATCATACTAAGTAACAATTAAATGATAAAACTTAAATTAATTAAATAAACTACCAACAATTTGCCACAATAATACTATCAACAAGTGTTGGAGTTACGACCTTCTTCCAATAGACGTTACACACAAACTTAAATACTTGAATTAAAAGTACTCAGTGTGATTATTATTTGTCAACATTTGTTAGCTATGTATTTAGTTGTGTGAGTGGTATAAGCCGCCACCCGCTACACCAACCGACGTGGGTTCGATCCACAGGTTACGTTGTTATAATGTTCAAATAGTGCTGCACAGGATTGTGGGCAGAGACTTTTGACCGTGAATTGTACTTGCGGGTAATAAGGGCCACTGCTACCTTAATTAAAAACTAAATATTTCTTATAAATATGGAAAAATATTTAAAAACAGGTCAATATATAAATATTTACTTCAATATCAATCTGAAATCCAATTCATTTGTTTAGTTTCTTGCTGTATATATCAAGATTTTTAGAAAACCTTTTAGTGGCTCTTTTTAATTTGTATACCTTACTAGGTGTGCTCTGTGGTATTTCCCGCTTTAAAAGTGATATTGATTTCCTACAAATGCAGCATTCGCAGCAGTTCCAATTCGATCGAATTGTTAAAATTTCCCTCCATCCTAAAAGAAATCCCCATGCAAAATTTTAAGACTCGTAGCTCTTATAGTTATTTCTTGATGAGTCTTTTTCTCTTTAATAATGCTAATCAATTTTTAAGGAAAAATCAACTAAAACAAAGTTCATGTCAAACCGATTTCATAATGTTCCTAACGTAGATTCGTCATCATAAGGTTCTGAATCTCTCTCGATGGAACCACCAGCACCAACTAAACACGACAAAACGTCTTAAACACCATCAACAATCAAGCTAATATCATTCCTAAATCTATTGAGCAGAGTTAAAAAATCGCGTGAAACATTCCCATCACTTTCGACTTTAGTTTTGCTAACTGATTACTTTTACAAAGTTGCATTCCACTGTTGTTTTCTCATTTACTATTTTGTATATGTGAAAATAAGGTTGAAAATAATTTGTTTTGGTGTTCGTAGTACCTTGTCAAAGTAACATGTTTGCCCTAGTACTGAAAGTGAAAGTATGCTCAGTCAAAGGGGGGGAGGTCCATGATTCGAATTGTTAACTTGCATTTTGCTTGATGACCCGAAGCACGTACACATAACACACAAATATACACAGAAACACATAAAAAACATAAATATTATGTATATTTTGGTCATGTTTTCGATGAAAGTCGTATGATACTTATGTGTTTTAAAGTACCAGGGTGATAGGAATTTTAAGAGATGTTCTTACACCTTTCCGGGTTTCCTAGACTTGCTTAAAAAAAAAGGAACTAGTTTAAGATTCCTCGAGAGACGGCAGCCAAGGTAGCAGCCAGGGCAGCAGCATCTTGACATCGAAGGTAAAGAACTAAAAATTGTCTATGACCAGTAAAAATCGATGAAGATTGTAAAGACGAGGCTGTATGGGTTCACTTAGCAGTATATGCCTTTAAAAAATCGCTTGACCAAAGACAATGGCGGCTGGCTATAAAGCCCGACACCTATAGAGCGATCGATCGAGAGATAAAAAAAATTTGCTCTCATTATTTTCATGAACATAGGAACTTCGTAGGCTACATAGGCTTTCTCGTCATATTTGTTATTTTTAATGTTTTGTGTGTTGTACAAATAAAGTGTTTATCTATCTATCTATCTATTTAACTTCCGTACGTTTCGGTGAAACATTTATAGGAAGATTCTCTACGTTGATTAAAAACCTGTTTTAATTAGAAGATGGATAAGTCTTGTCGCTAGACTCCAGACTCATCCCTTACCGACTATTTCCCTTGAGAATCTGGCGTATTAGTGATTTAGGTTGATTAAACTAAATGTTAACTGCTGAATTATTTCAACGCTTTTTCTACACACCGAAAAAAAAAAGGTTTTTTTGAAGAAAGCCTAACTTGACGCAAATATTGCTAAGAAATATTTTTACTTGGCAATGGCTACATGCACAAAAGCCATTACTCAAAAAAAACATTTCCAAGTTTTTATCAATTTTTTCAACTACAGCCCGTCTAAATATAAAATCAAAAGTACCAGGCACCCAGAAACAAGGCGAAGGTGTACCGATACCACAATGATAAAGTGATTGTTATGAGAACTATCCCACGAGATCGTAGTTCACTTAGCTACGTGCAAAACACGTATTTACGCGATATTGAATTATATAGTTAAGCATTGGTTATGTTGACCTAGTAATTAGACTAGGAGCAATGCGAGTGTGGAGCCCTATCGCAGTCCATGGTGCACCTGCTGCAATGCCCATTGTGCCCTAATACCTGCACATTGGAGGACCTGGTAGAAGCCAACGCTGTTGCAGTTGCAGTAACTAACTATTGGGCAGGAAAGATTTGACTGGTCGATCGTTACTAACTCGAAAAGAAAAAGTAAACAAGCAAAATATATAAAAAAAAAGAAAAACTTGTCAATTAAATGGTTGTCTGTAAAATCGGTTAACGGAAGATAATTTTACGTCAGAAGAAAACGATAAAAAATTGGACTTTGATGCGGTTTTTTTAATAGATAGAGTGATTCAAGAGGAAGGTTTATATGTATAATACATGCATAATATAGCCGTGCGAAGCCGGGACGGGTCGCTAGTAATAGATAACTTGAAGAAAATGTAAACAAAAAATACGACAATTTCCAAAGTGATAAAGCGGAAACTAACTAACCACTAAGTAATTATATGTAATTTACATAAATAGGATCGATAAACAATGAATCCTTATTGTTTTTAATAAGGAAACACTTAGAGCGAACCTTGGATGACTTCTTCAGTATTACACGTTTTCATCGATTGAACAATAGATTCCATGGATTAGTCTAGATTATTTTAACATCAATAGACACAGACATAACCATAGTATATCGTTATCCTAGGTGTGAAAGTCACTGTTCGAGTCCCGAGACGGAATTTTCTAGGGGAATAAATGAGTTTTTCACCCGAAGTAAACACTGTGCTCTTCATTACGAATCTTCTATATATATAAAAGAAAGTCGTGTTAGTTACACTATTTATAACTCGAGAACGGCTGAACCGATTTGGCTGAAAATTGATGGAGAGGTAGTTTAGAACCAGGAGAAGGACATAGGATACTTACTTTTTTTTTTTACGAGATCGGGATTTACGCGGATGAAATTAAATATACGTACGAAATATTGCTTTTTTTTCGATATTCAAACGAGATCGGGACTTACGCGGGTGAAATTAAATATACGAATTATTCCATATTCAAACCCGCATAAGTCCCGATCCCGTGGGAATATCGGGATATACACTATTATTTATTCTGTGACGTTCGTCTTTGTTGTAAGGCGTTCGATCGGGGGTTTTCTCGAGCGGCTGCAGTTTTTTTGTTGATTACTCAGCACCTACTAATTGGATTTTGATGTAAAGTATACCACGACTTTCCTCAGATTTCACTTGGTTTAGGCATTTTTAAATTGTAGATTATGTAACAAACAAACAGACAGACAGATATATTTTTGTTCTATTACTTTTTCGAAGTCCAACAGACCCTTTTTTTTTGATTTGCTGTATTATATAGAAATCAATGCCACTTTTCGTTGTAGTTTTATAACTCAAGAACGGGCTCACCTATCCAAACCAAATGTTTAAGCTTTGTTCGGACTATTTAGTAGATGGTTTATGTGAAGTTTGCACAAAATCGGTCGAGCGGTTCTTCATTTATCACATTTTTTTAATATGGCAAAACAACGTTTGCCGGGACAGCTAGTATTAACATAAAATTCTTCCTAACAACGAGAGTGAATGAGAGACTCCATACTACCTGATCCTCTTGCAAGGTTGGGACCAAAGAGGTTATATACATGTAGTGTTATTCTTTGGTGCTGAGCTTTGGTGTTGCTTAAAGCAAGGTGGTTAGGTTTTTGAAGTTCCTAATGCGTAATGATACTGATACTGGCTACATGCACATTGCACAAGCCGTGCGAAGCCATAATTTGACATGACAGCTGTCAGTGAAAGCGATTTTCCCTAGGGCTGGAAGTTTTTCTTTCTACACGCTCTTCAGGCTTCAGGCACCTTTGCACCTACTTTCGGAGTATGAGTAATGAAAAATAACTTTTTTAAATCACTAACTGCTGAGCGTAAGTTCCGATCTCTTGAGAATTTCTGGAATAAATATTCAGTGATCACACGCAACTTTGTGTTTTGGAACTTGAACTTGGAGTTTTGAGATAAAGAAAACAATATGGTTCACGATTAATCGTCCCCCTAACGATCCCCATACGGAACATGGTTCCCTGTCAAGAACTTTTCACGATTAAAAAATATTAAGTTTCTAAAAATGAATGATTTTATTGAAATCTGAAGGCAAATGTATGAAACCCGCGGTTTTGTTGTCTCCACACGTATTGAAGAGCTCTTTTCTGGACATGGTCGACAATGATGAGAGAGTGGTATAGGTAGGTTCTGGTCAATCCATCTCCATCTATGTCTAAGGCATTACAGCAAGTTTTCCTTTATATAAGTCTTGTGTTCGTCACTCGTCACCATAACAAAAGCCCAGATGAGCTATATTATTATTAAAAAAATAGAACAAACACGAGCCGCGTGACGGTTACCATGACGCCGTCATGGTACCGGAACATGACGCATGATGTCACACTTTTTTGTGAATGCAGGTGTTCCATCAATTTATTAGACGTTATCACGTCAAAAATTTACATTTTTTCTTATATATATAAATTACGTGTCACGTTGTTTGTGCGCGGTGGACTCCTAAACTACTAAACCGATTTAAATTAAAGTGTGCAGTTTAATCCAACTAGGATAGCTTACATCTTAATATATCCCGATATTCCCACGGGATCGGGAGTTACGCGGGTGTATATTATACATCGATATTGAAGTGGTGATAGACCTTGGCGGGCGGCTTGTAACTCCACCCTGGACAAAGTCATGGTGCCATGTGACTCGTCACGTTCCATCGTGTTGTCCAGGCCGTTCCCCTTCTAGGAGAGCATGCTACATCCGCCATCTCATCGTCGCGATACCATCACGTGAGGTGAGGTGAAACGCAAGCCTAGCCAAGCTTAGAAGATATTCTAAGTTTGTATGTTCGTTTGAACGCGCTAATCTCAGAAGCTATACTGGTTTGATTTGGAAAATTATTTTTGTGTTGAATAGTCCATTTATCGAGTAACGCTATAGGCTACTTTTCATTTTGATATTCCTACGGGATCAAGAGTTACGCGGGTGAAACCGCGGAGTGCTGACAAACACATGACGCATGACGTCACACTATTTTGTGAATGCAGGTGTTCCATCAATTTATTAGACGTTATCACGTCATTTAATTACATATTTATAAACTAGATATATTACAGGCGAACATTATTATATTACTTCCATAATTGATTCATTTTCGTTTTCATCTCCAGGCTAATCGTTTAAAATATTGTTTAAAATCAAAAGTACACCATGTTTTCTTTTTATTGTGTGTTAGAAGAGAAATGGCCGGTTTCGTTGATCCCTGGCTGCGCGGGCGCATACCACTGTCGCTTTCCGAGCTTTCTTCCGGACAGCCTTGGAAATTCGGAACAACGGACCTGTGGAGATGATTTACTTACATCCTTTTTTTTTATATTGTTATAAGTTTTTTTATATAATAAAGCGGTTGAGGGCTATTTCTGTGTAACTTTACAATCAACTTTTGTTTTACGACTTTTGGAAATTCGAACATTTCATCGAAAATTCTGATGTTATAAAGTTATACCTATACCTATTTTTAAATAAATAAGTATACTTAGTAAACGAAACATAAGACAAAACAAAAAAAAACTAAATAAAAATTAATTAATTACATCAAAATTTAAAAATAAGACAAGGAAAGAAAAACTCTATAATAGTATAGGGTTTTTCTTTGTCTTATTTTTAAAACGCGTTTTTCGCTAAATACGCGTTTTTTAGTAATAACTAAATACATAATTTAGGGTTCTGTACCCAAAGCGTAAAAACGGGACCCTTTTCCTAAGACTCCACTGGCCGTCCGTCTGTCACCAGGCCGTATCTCATGAACCGTAGTCAGTTGAAAATTTCACAGATGATGTATTTCTGTTGCCGCTATATTAACAAAATACTAAATAGTACGGAACCGTTCGTCCGCGAGTCCGATTCGCACTTCACCTTTTTTTTCTTTTTCCGTAAATATATTTTCAATAAGAACAAATTTCCCTCGAGTCCACTGCACTCCTGTGCTATCCAGATGTGAATGAACCAGATAAAGAGATGGTACACCATGGTACTTTCACCGAGGGCACTGCCCTAGCGGGCGACGATCCCCGAAAATCCAGGAGGCTTTAAAAAAAAACCTTGACTAGTTTGCCCGGGGAAAATACGTACTTGCAAAGTTTTTTTTTACTTTTGGTTTAACACGACTTCTGCATATGCCTAGTTATATAAAGTGTTAATTGTAAACACATTATTTGACGACCCAGTTGGCACAATGGTCACCATGCCGGATTGCCAAACACAAGGTTGCGGGTTCGATTCCCGCCTCGGACATGTATTATTATGCTTAGATATTTGTCTGTGGTCTGATTGTTTCTATGTATTATAAGTATACAGGGTTATTGGAAATTATACTAGCAAGCCGTTGAGGGCTACTTCTGTGCACCTAAACAAACAACTTTTGTTCTACGACTTTTGGAAATTCGTAAAAAAATATGAAAATTTTGAGGCCTAAATTCGAAAAACAGCAAATGTTTAAAAACGAAGGTCATTCAGACCAAGAACAGTAGATGAAACTTAAAAAATAAGTAAAATTTTAAGGTAACTGACCTCTCCGTGTAAGGAACAGCAAATTTTCAGGTAAACCTAACCTCAAAATTTTCGAAAAAAATTTCGAATTTCCAATAGTCGTAGAACAAAAGTTGTTTGTTTAGGTGCACAGAAGTAGCCTTCAACGGCTTGCTAGTATAATTTCCAATAACCCTGTATATTTACAAAAAAGGAAAGTATATAAGTAGTATATCCGTTGTCTACCACCCATCTAGTTACTTAGCTTGGGGCTAGATGGCGATGTGTGGAATGTCCTGCAATATTTATTGATTTATTGTAATCTACAAGCTGCTGTATCAAGACACAGGTCAAACCCTTAGGGCTAGAACCTTAAAATTTCACACAATAATTCCTCATATTAAGACGTAGGCACTAAAGAAGGATTTTTACCTGAAAGAAAGTACCTGTAAAGACCTAGTTTTTAATAAAGTTTAGTACTACAAACCTAGATCAGTAGTAATGTTAGAATTGCAGACCCACCGTAGAGCTCAAAAACTGCTATTATTCTACGGTGTGTCTGCAATTCTGACTTCGATTGTAAAACACAGGAAAGACCATAGAACACGATATCATTATATATTAGCGACCCGCCCCGGCTTCTCACTGCTATATTATGCATGTATTATACATATAAACCTTCCTCTTGAATCACTCTATCTATTAAAAATAACCGCATCAAAATCCGTTGCGTAGTTTTAAAGATTTAAGCCTACATAGGGATATAGGGACAGAAAAAGCGATTTTGTTTTATACTATGTAGTGATTAAGAAATCACCAGTCTACGTATCAGAACACGGACAAGTCCGCTTGGCGAAATACTCAGGCTGGTGGGTGGTAACTAGCCCAGCCAAAGCCAGGAGACAGCTCCTTCAGCACCACCCAAGGGTCACATGCGGTCACATCTAGGGCTAAATCCCACGGACGCGAGCAAAATGAACCATCAAAATATAGTTGACTAACATCACTTCGCGGTTTGACCCGCATAACTCCCGATCCTGTGGGAATATCGGGATAAAAAGTAATCCAGAACACTCCCATTGAATCAATGTATCGTCATACCAAGTTTCACCAAAATCGGTCTAGTGGATTCGGAGCCTATTCAATGCAAAGAAACAATCGAAAATTTTGATATTATTATAGGGTAAAATCATCTTTAAGAGTCAAATAAACTAATTTTTCGTTGTTAAAGCAAATCTTTTTAATTTTAATATATTTACCTCTTTTAAAACAAATCAGCACAATGAAAAAAACCCAAAAAAACTTAAGGTTTATTAAACATAAAATGATTCAGAAAGAAAACGCCGAGTCAGCTGAATTCCTCAATTAATAAAATATAAACTTCATCAACAAAAACACAATGGATTTCTGAGAATAATTACTTTCAAAGTAACAACATGGTATGATTTTGTGATTAATTGATAAATTACTCACCATTTGCCACCAACGTTTATTTTAATTACCGAGTATTGCAGGTGGCTTTAATTCAAAACAATTTAGGGTTTCAAAATTACTAGTTTCAATAAAATATAAGTAGACTAGCGACCCGCTCTGGCTTTGCACGGCTATATTATGCATATAATCTTCTTAATATATATAAATCTCGTGTCACAATGTTTGTCCTCAATGGACTCCTAAACCACTTAACCGATTATAATAAAATTCGCACACCATGTGCAGTTCGATCCAACTTGAGAGATAGGATAGCTTACATCCCGATATTCCCACGGGATCGGGAGTTACGCGGGTGAAACCGCGTAGGGCAGCTAGTTATACATAAAAACCTTCCTCTTGAATCACTCTATCTATTAAAAAAACCGCATCAAAATCCGTTGCGTAGTTTAAAGATTTAAGCAGTCAAAGGGAAATAGGGACAGAAAAAGCGACTTCGTTTTATACTTACTATGTAGTGAAAAACCTTCCTCTTGAATCACTCTATCTATTAAAAAAACCCCATCAAAATCCGTTGCGTAGTTTTAAAGATTTAAGCAGTCAAAGGGAAATAGGGACAGAAAAAGCGACTTTGTTTTATACTATGTAGTGATAGTGATACTAAATAAGTAATGGTGGAAATACCAGACGTCCGCACTATGCATTTGGCTTTGTCATTCCTTATTCGTACCGCAAGGGAATGGAATGGGTTGCCTGCGTCTGTCTTTCCTGACGTGTACAATTTGGGGGTCTTCAAGTCGCGAGTGAATAGATATCTTCTAGAATAGCGTGTTACATCTTAGGCCGCATGGTCACCTACCATCAGGCAGGTGTGATAGTGGTGAATCGCTGAATTGTATAAAAAAGTCAGCGTGTTACAATATCGTCACATGATGGTAAGTGACGATGCGGTATAAGATGTAGCATGTATATCCCTAGAAGATACCTTCGAATAACCAAAGGGCTGGGCTCCAAAGAGTTCCAAAGAAACGCAATGTTTGCCTCAATTTCTAAGTCTAAGGTCTCGACGTAACGCGGAGGTGGTGGGTTCTATTCCCACCTCAAACCAATATGAATAGATTTTCAGTATTTTTGTACGTTTATTAAGTACTAGCGACCCGTCCCGGCTTCGCACGGCTATATTATGCATGTATTATACATATAAACCTTCCTCTTGAATCACTCTATCTATTAAAAAACACCGCATCAAAATCCGTTGCGTAGTTTTGAAGATTTAAGAATACATACGGATATAGGGACATAGGGACAGAGAAAGCGACTTTGTTTTATACTATGTAGTGATAGTGATTTCGGAGCCTATTAAATGCAAACAAACAAATCTTTCCTCTTTATAATATTAGTATTAAAAAAAAAAGCGAATTATATAAGTATTCGTTATCTAAAACCTAGAATAAGATGCAGTAAATTTAATGAGACCAAATTTATTTCATTTTGTGAAGGATAAAGGGGGTAAAAACGTTACGGCCCGCAACATTATTTGAAAGCAAAATGAAGGCAATTACGTCCGAACTTAAACTCTCTCTATCGCACGATACGGGTCATTTTTGAAAATACCTACTCGCGCCGCGTATTGAAAACTCATGATCCTCTTAAGTATCTAGGTAGACTGCAGTGTGAAATGTGCAGTGTGCAATGTGCAGTGAGCAGTCGGTACGTTTTCCGCAGCGATGCGCGCGGAGGCTGCGCCGGAGTCGGTCGGCGACCCGCCGCTCGCGGTCGGCCTTGCACGTGCTACATACACAGCCGCTAGTTGAAATGCACCTTTGTTATTTTAGTAAAAAAAACAGCATATTATGCATGAAAATCGTTGGTGACACACGGACAGATTGACAAGAGAGTGATCTTATAAGGGTTCTTTTTTTACCTTTTGAGGTACGGAACCCTAAAAACTAAAGAACATTTTATGTTAAAATAAATACTTTAGGCAGAACTAGCGTTTGCCCGCTACTTCGTCCGCGTAGGAGTTAAAAATCTTTTCTTAGCGGATGCTGGAGGCCTACGTTATTATATGTGTGCCAAAGCCCGTCCATTGATCTGAAAATTTACTTTAACAAGCTTTGGTTCAAAAAACGACATCTACAACTGTTGAATTAATATAAAGACATTTGAATTTATATTAATTAGAAATAACAAAGATAGATAGCACTGCATGAGGTTTTGGTGTTAAATAATGGTATTTAACACCAAAACCTCATAATCTAACTTCAAGACTTGTATTGTTAGAGCAAAACCAGCTAATTCAACTTTTTTTATTTATTTATTCATTTATTATAACCTATTTATTATTAATTGTATAGCTTATAAACACTGCTACAAAAAAAAGACAAACAGAAGTATATTGAAGCACGTCTAAATTCTTGAGCTAGGCTACAACGCCACTCGCAAAGTCCCTGAAGTAATTAGGGGAATCGCTAATCTACTAATATTTTAAATGTGAAAGATTGTGTGTGTGTTTGTTACTCCTTCACGCTAAAACCACTGGACTGATTGCGATGAAAATCGGTATGTAGATAGCTGGAAACCTGGATTAACACATAGGCTACGTTTTATCCCGATATTCCCTCGATATAAAGACATTTGAATGATAGAAGATAGGGACTTACGTGGGTGAAACCGCGGTGTGCCGCTAGTAACTGATAACTCCAACTCGTAGATAGACGAACGCTCCACTCCCTCTAGCGGCGGTCGGTGCTGTGCAAGCCTACTAGTACGTTGACACCAATCTATGCAGTTTCGGAGATTGACTTTCGTTGCCTTGCTTCGCTTTAACTGTCTACGTAGATTCTCAGCCCCTAAACAAGAAAGCGAAGCGCTAAGAGTAGGGACTAGACTTTCTGCCCACCCAGATAACCTGTATAAAAAACTTCAGTAAGCACTTTTAGCTACTTGTAGGTAAAAAAAAATTATGAACAATAGAGTTTTTTTTTTCTTTTTTTTCCTTTATATAAGTCTTCTATTCGTCACTCGTCAGATGAGCGATATTATTATTAAATACTCTATGTTCTAAGTTACCATGACGCATGACGTCACACAATATTACCGTGACACTTTTGTGTGAATGCTGGTGTTTCATCAATTTATTAGACGTTATCACGTCAAAAATACAATTGAAATTAAGTTTTTTTTCCCAAATTTGAGCAAAAGTGCTAAGTTTGCTAAAGAGTGGGGAGGATTTTTAAAATATGGCAACACCAAAGGACCGCAGCCGCTGTCTATTATAGTGTTGCATTGCATGCAACATCTTGGATATTTCCTAAAAATTTGGGTAATTTTCCCGATTTTAAATTAAATTAATAAATAAAAATAACTGTTATTTTCAAGTAATTTTTATTTTTATTAATATAGATTTGTACTTAGACATCATAACTTTACAAAGGTTACCTGAAAGAGATCGCTTTGAGAGTTCGCCATTTGTGACACTAAAGCTTTGTTTTTTTTAATGTAATTTATAAATGGTGTTTACAATAAATATTTTATCTATCTAAAAACAAAACCAAAAAAATGTTTGACCGTTTACCATGCAAAAATACAACCCTACTAAATAAAATTCAATTCAATTTCAAAGTTAATAATAAAGTAAACCAAAGTAAAAACTACTAATAAAATCTAACATCGCTACAGGGTGTTACATAAGTCAGCAACTGGACAAGTAGACCGGAACGTTCTCGTTATACAGGGTGATTTATTATTAAGTACATACTTATTAACAAAGTTATCCTACTAATATTATAAACGTGAAAGTTTGTATGTATGGATGTCTGGATGTATGCGGATGTTACTCTTTAACGCAAAAACTACTGAATGGATTTTAATGAAACTTTACAATAATATAGCTTATACATCAGAATAGGACATAGGCTATAATTTATAAAGATATTGTGTGAATTGTCCAAAATATAACGAAAAGTGTCGAAAAATTGACACTTTGGCATCTGTCAAATGTCACTTTGACATCTGTCAAATATCACTTTGACATCTGTCAAATGTCACTTTGACATCTGTCAAATGTCACTGATATCTGTGAAATTGCTCAGCGCTCTGTTTTCACATTTATGCTGATTAAAAGCTACGTCATATATTTTCACGGGATCGGGACTAACGCGGGTGAAACCGCGGGGCGCAGCTAGTTTAAAAATAAATATTGCAGGAAAATCCACACAGCGCCATCTAGTCATAAGCTAAGCAACTCGGCTTGTGTTATGGTAGCTAGACAATGGATATAATACTTACATATCTACTTTTCTTTTGCAAATATAAAATAAAGAAACAACTAACTGTACATTAATATTTGTTTCAGGCGGGAATTGAACCTACAACCTTTTGCGTCACAGGCGGGTGTTCGCCCGATTCCGCGACGTAAAGGAGGGTAATGTGTTTATCGTTCTATGTATGTATGTTTGTTTCTTTGTGGCGTTCTATAGGCCAAACAATTCTAAAATCACTATCATCATCATCACTACATAAAACAAAGTCGCTTTCTCTGTCCCTATGTCCGTATATCCCTATGTCCCTTTGTATGCTTAGATCTTTAAAACTACGTAACGGATTTTGATGCGGTTTTTTAATAGATAGAGTGATTCAAGAGGAAGGTTTATATGTATGTATAACTAGCTGCGCCCCGCGGTTTCACCCGCGTAAGTCCAGATACCGCGGGAATATCGTTATAAAAAGTAGCCTATGTGTTAATCCAGTTCCCCAGCTATTTACATACCGAGTTTTATCGCGATCGGTCTAGTAGTTTTTGCGTGAAGGAGTAACAAACATACATACACACACACGCACACACAAACTTTCACATTTATAATATTAGTAGGATATATGCCTAATATAGTCGTGCGAAGCCGGAGCGGGTCGCTAGTAAATAAATAAAGTTCAATCCCAAAAGATTCTATTGGACAAAGAATTTTGTTGGTTCTTATTTCGCTACATTTTGTACCTAAGCTTCTTATATAGATAATAATTGTCAAAACCCATGGTATCGTTCTTGTATAGAGCGAATTACAAAAAAAGGAAAAATAGAAAAATATTCCTAGAAACTGACAAATGCTGAACACATAAGCACTTTAAAATAGATTTTTATTCGAAAGTCAAACTAGCTGCACCACGGGATGCAGTTAGTTTGACTATAATAAAAACACAAGCAGTCTAGAGTCGCACTATTTATATCGGCCCAATTAATTAAATATCTTGTATTTCTATGTTTTTACTAACTTCTAGTTTATAAGTTATACTAACAACACTATGGATTTAAAAGTCTGAAATAAATGAATTGAATTAAATTGAATTGAATATGACCTATAAATCTAAATGAAAATGCTATTCAGGATGCTGTAGTGCAAAGGACATGTCCACCATGTCCTGAGCAAAAAAAAACACGTTTGGAGCAAACTAAGCCAATAGTATCTTATCTTAAAACTCACCACCCTGTATAATATTTTTAAAGAATAAAATCGGGTCCGTGCAAAACGAGACGAAACATGGTTGGTTCGCTTCCTCGTTACGTCACTTACCCTACTTGGAGACAAAGATGTATTGTGTGTTTGACGATCCAGTTGGCACAGTGGTCACCATGCCGGACTGACAATCACAGGGTTACGGGTTCGATTCCCGCCTCAGTCATGTATTTATGCTTATATATTTGTCTGTGGTCTGGTTGTTTCTATGTATTATAAGTATATATTTACAAAAGAAAACTATATAAGTAGTTTATCAATTGTCTAGCACCCATAAAAACGAGTCTAGTTAGCTTGGGGCTAGATGGCGATGTGTGGAATGTCCTGAAATATTTATTTTATTTATTCACCGTAGCCCGCTAATGTAGCCAGCCCCAGCGTAAGAATATTGCATTTAAATTAAGAATACGGCTTATCATATTAGGATCTTTTACTGAAACCAAGAAATTATTCTGTAACGTCGCATCATGAAATAGGTAATGTGTATCTAAGTCGTTAAACTGTAGTATTATAATGGTATAATGATTGTCCGATACCGGGGTTAGTGAACTAAGTTCTACGAACTACCTAGGGTAGTATAGGAAGTGCCTTGCCATTCGCCTGCCCCGCTATCTGTCAAACAACTTTAGAAAAAATATTTTTTGCGTCTAATAGGGACAGGGTTTTCCTTGCCTTAAAGAAAGCTTTTTTTCTGTATGTCGTACCTACCTACTTACTTGCCAAAATAATGGATTTGGCTGAACAATTATTATTTTCCCTTCACATATATTAGATACTAGCTGCGCCCCGCGGTTTCACCCGCGCAAGTCCGAGTCTCGTAGGAATATCGGAATAAGAAGTAGCTTATTTGTTAGGGTCTCTAGCTACCTGCTACAGAATTTCATCACAATTCGTATAGTAGTTTTTGTGTTTAGCAATGCCAGTATTAAGGGAAAGCGGTGTTATAGGAAAGCGAGACGTTAAGGGAAGGAACGTCAGGTCAAGGTAACGTGAGGTCTTAGATTTCTAGGAGTCCAGACAGACCCAGAATGCTTTTCTGACACGGAACCGTCGCGGATGGAGTAGGTAACGTTAGTTATTGTGACCAAACACGTGCAAGCGAAGCGAGCGGTTATATTTTAAGGAGTCCAGACAGACCCAAAATGCTTTTCTGACACGAAACCGTCGCGGATGGAGTAGCAAACACGTGCGAGCGAAGCGAGCGGTTAGATTTTTAGGAGTCCAGACAGACCCAGAATGCTTTTCTGACACGAAACCGTCGCGGATGGAGTAGCAAACACGTGCGAGCGAAGCGAGCGGTTATATTTTAAGGAGTCCAGACAGACCCAGAATGCTTTACTGACACGAAATCGTCGCGGATTGAGTAGCAAACACGTGCGAGCGAAGCGAGCGGTTAGATTTTTAGGAGTCTAGACAGACCCAGAATGCTTTTCTGACACGGAACCGTCGCGGATGGAGTAGGTAACGTTAGTTATTGTGACCAAACACGTGCGAGCGAAGCGAGCGGTTATGTTTTTAGGAGTCCAGACAGACCCAGAATGCTTTTCTGACACGAAACCGTCGCGGATGGAGTAGCAAACACGTGCGAGCAAAGCGAGCGGTTATATTTTAAGGAGTCCAGACAGACCCAGAATGCTTTTCTGACACGAAACCGTCGCGGAATGAGTAGCAAACACGTGCGAGCGAAGCGAGCGGTTAGATTTTTAGGAGTCCAGACAGACCCAGAATGCTTTTCTGACATGGAACCGTCGCGGATGGAGTAGCAAACACGTGCGAGCGAAGCGAGCGGTTATATTTTAAGGAGTCCAGGCAGACCCACAATGCTTTACTGACACGAAATCGTCGCGGAATGAGTAGCAAACACGTGCGAGCGAAGCGAGCGGTTAGATTTTTAGGAGTCTAGACAGACCCAGAATGCTTTTCTGACACGGAACCGTCGCGGATGGAGTAGGTAACGTTAGTTATTGTGACCAAACACGTGCGAGCGAAGCGAGCGGTTATGTTTTTAGGAGTCTAGACAGACCCAGAATGCTTTTCTGACACGAAACCGTCGCGGATGGAGTAGCAAACACGTGCGAGCAAAGCGAGCGGTTATATTTTAAGGAGTCCAGACAGACCCAGAATGCTTTTCTGACACGAAACCGTCGCGGAATGAGTAGCAAACACGTGCGAGCGAAGCGAGCGGTTAGATTTTTAGGAGTCCAGACAGACCCAGAATGCTTTTCTGACATGGAACCGTCGCGGATGGAGTAGGTAACGTTAGTTATTGTGACCAAACACGTGCGAGCGAAGCGAGCGGTTATATTTTAAGGAGTTCAGATAGGCTCGAAATGTTTTTTGACAAATTACCGTCACGGATGGAGAAGGTTAGGTTAGGTCCCCTCCCCCTTTCCTCTCCTCCGCCTTTCCTCTCCTCCCCCTTTCCTTTCCTCCTCCTTTTCTCTTCTCCCCATTTCGTCCCCTCCCTCTTTCATACCCTTTCTCTTTCCTCTCCTCCCCCTTTCCTCTTCTCCCCCTTTCCTCTTCTCCCCATTTCGTCTCTTCCCTCTTACATCCTCTTCCTCTTTCCTATCCTCCCCCTTTCCTGTGCTCCCCCTTTTTATTTTTCTTACCCTTCTCCCCTTCATCACTCTCTCCGCCTCCGCCCAACTACAACCTTTTAAAATATATTTTGAGTCCTGATCCCGTAAGTCCAGATCCCGTGGGAATATCGGGAAAAAAGTAGCCTTTGTGTTAATTCAGGTCTCCAGCTATCTACTTACTGATTTTCACCGCAATCTGTTCGGTAGTTTTTGCGTAAAGGAGTAATCCCGTAAGTCCCGATCCCGTAGGAATATCGGGATTAAAAATAGCCTATGTGTTAATCCAGGTCTTTGGCTATCTACATACCGAGTTTCAACGCATTCGGTCCAGAAGTTTTTTGTGTGAAAGAATAATCCCGTAAGTCCCGATCCCGTGGGAATATCGGGATAAAAAGTAGCCTATGTGTTAATCCAGGTACTCAGCTATCTAAATACCGAGTTTCAACGCAATCGGTCCAGTAGTTTTTGCGTGAAGGAGTAACAAACATACACACACACACACACATACACACATACACACAAACTTTCACATTTATAATATTAGTAGGATTAGCAGCTCTCCGCGGTTTCACCCGTGTAACTCCCGATCCCGTGGGAATATCAAAATGAAAAGTAGCGTATAGCCTTCCTCGATAAATGGACTATCAAACAGAAAAATATTATTTCAAATCGAACTTGTAGTTTCTGAGATTAGCGCGTTCAAACAAACAAACTCTTCAGCTTTATTATATTACTAGCTGCGCCCCGCGGTTTCACCCGCATAAGTCCCGATCCTGTGAGAATATCGGGATAAAACGTAGCCTATGTGTTAATCCAGGTCTCCAGCTATGTGTGTATGTATGTTTGTTACTCCTTCACGCAAAAATTACTGGACTGATTGCGTTGAAACTCGGTATTTAGATAACTGGAGACCTGGATTAACACATAGGCTACTTTTTATCCCGATATTCCCACGGGATCGGGACTTACGCGGGGGAAACCGCGGGGCGCAGCTAGTATATTATATACTAGCTGACCCGTGCCCACTTCGTTGGGCATAATGTTAATAAATTAAATTATCTATACTAATATTTAAAAAAAATACTTTTTGTAACTTAAATATAAAAGTTAGACATATGCTGTCGTTGACTTTTTTGTAGGCATTTTCAAGCTCCACATCTTTTCAAATATTATTATATCTTTCATAGTTAAGGCAGCGTTCGTAAGAAACGCTTTCATTCGACCGTTTTTTCTCCGATTCACTTTGCAAAACGGACTACCACGTAAAAGCCTTTTTATTTTTCGGTTGTTTTATATAACCTATGACACTCAGCAATAATGTGGCTTTCTATTGGTGAAAGAATTTTTAAAATCGGTTCAGTAGATCCCGAGATTATCCCTTACAATTTAACAATTATACAAACACACAAACTTTGTATAGAAGTATAGATAACATAGAATCGTAAGAATCATAATATATTTAATTAGTATTAGCATACAGTTTGCTAACCCCAAGATAAGATACCATTGCACTGCGATGCATTTTTATCAGTCATTGCATTTTTTCTCTTATCGTACAAGGATCTTGCAGTTTTTTTCCTGAAAAGTTCAGTGATAGATAAAAAATAGGTATCTACCTTCTTACTTACCTGAGTATTAATAAATAATAATGTTATAATGCTAAAAATAATACGGATTTATGTATAACTAGCTGTGCTCCGCGGTTTCATCCGTGGGAATATCATAATGAAGAGTAGCCTTTCTCAATAAATGGACTATCCAACACAAAAAATATTTTCAATTCGAACCAGTAGTTCCTGAACAAACTCTTCAGCTTTATAATATTAGTATAGATTTACGATATTAGGTTGATTACAGAAAATAATTTTTGAACGAACGTAAAAATAAAACAATAACTTACATGACTCTTCTCCTTTTTAGGGTTCCGTAGCCAAATGGCAAACAACGGAACCCATATAGATTCGTCATGTCTGACTGTTGAAACTTGGTAAGTAGATGTATTCTGTGAACCGCATTAAGATTTTCACACAGAAATAGAAAAAATAACATTAAGGTTTAGGGTTCCCCATGCTTAGAACTGAAACTAAAAAAAAATATATATGATATACATTACCATGCAAACTTCCACCCAAAATTGCTTTGAACGAGATCTGGTAAGTAGTTTTTTTTAATACGTCATAAACCGTAAACCGCCATTTACCCTTCATTCATGTATTTTTACCACTAGCGCCATCTATGTATTTCTATTTAACAGACGTAATTTTTATGTGATGATAATGGTACAGAACCCTTCGTGTCCGACTCGCACTTCACCGGTTTTACTTTTTTTGAAGTCGGTTGAAAATTAGTAATAGGTGAACAAACATCAAAGATAATACCTTTAACGGTACCTTGATATTTGGTGACAACATACCATGAAAAAAAAAACGTAAGTACAACCGAATTGAGAACCTCCTCCTTTTTTTGAAGTCGGTTAAAAATACACAATTGTTTTGTTTTTTTTTTATAAAATATTTAGGTGAATTAGTAAGCTAAAGTGGCAATGGGCAGGTCATATAGCTCGCAGAACTGACAATCGCCGGGGAGTAAAGGTTCTCGAGTGGCGGCCGCGATGCAACGCGAAACGGAGTGTTGGGAGACCAGCTGCCCGGTGGACCGACGACATTGTGGCGGTCGCGGGTAGTCGGTGGATGGAGGCGGCTCAGGACCGCTGTTTGTGGCGTCCTATGGGGGAGGCCTGTGTCCAGCAGTGGACGTGTATGGTCTGACATGATGATGATGAATTAAGGTGGTAGGTGGCTCTACCAACCTACCTGCTTATTATAATATACGTGACCAATTGAGAGCCTACTCCGTTTTTGAAGTCGGTTAAATATATTTATTAAGAGAGTATGGGGATATCCCAGAGATATGTCAACCAGAGGTAGATACGTCTTTGCAAAATAAAGTTGGCTACATGAACGGAAGGTAATTGACAACCGTTGATTCAGTCGGGTTCCCGACTCCTTTACGATCACCCACAAGACGTCATTTTAATAATTTTCACAGTTTTTCGCGAGATAACATGCCTTTGTGCGTATTCAGGACATGTACAAATTATACTGGAAACACATGAGGCAAAAACATAATCATTTCATTCGTAATTAACAGTGTAATTTATTTAAAATTATTTTTCAACAACAAAATTTTCAACATGTATTTTAGTTGTTTGCTAGGGGAGAATGGGGTAAAAAAATCTACAAAATTTATTTATAAAAAAAATTGCAGGACAATCCACACATCGCCATTTAGCCCCAAGCTAAGTAACTAGACTTGTGTTATGGGTACTTAGACAACGGATATACTGCTTAAATACTTTTCTTTTGTAAATACATACATAAAAAACATAGAAACAACCAGACCACAGACAAATATCTAAGCATAAATACTTGTTTGAAGCGGGAATCGAACCCGCAACCCTGTGTTTGGCAGTCCGGTAGTCCGGATGACCAATGAGCCAACTGGGTCGTTATTTGTTGGTAATTATTTGTTTCATTATTATTATTATTTATTAATGCAAAGATTCGTATGTGAGTAGGTATGTAAATGTGTGTGTATCTAAGTACGTATATTATTCCTACACGCATAAACTACTAAACCGATTGTGATGAAACTTGGTATGTAAGTACTTATTGGTTGTAGATGTTGGTTGAAGTAGATAAGCTACTATTCATCCCGATATACTCGCGGAATAGGGAATGACTACGCGGATAAAATGGGGTAGGTACCTACACCTAGGGATTAATATTGTTCATATTCGATTACATTTTACCTAGTGACGGTTTAATGAAACAAAAATGGGTTAAAATAATTAGGACTCAAAGATACGAGGATGATTGGATGCCGAATAGATATTCAAAAACGTGCTCGATGTAATTAAAAATCAATTAGTTTCATTTTAAAATAAGGTACCTAAATGAGTAAAAATTTATTTGTTATATTATTTTATTAAAAATAAATGCTAAGAATAAAAAAGTTTTGACTTTTGAATTTCATTTAACTAATTATTTATTATTTTTATTATTCCTAATACAATTAATTTACACAATCAATTTGGTTTATGTCGAACTTCTGCCTCCCCAAATCTGAAAAATGTTCAGATTAATTGAAAAAATAAACCACCGGTCCACTGATTGCCCCATATCCCCTCAGGTACTTTCTGACATGCACGATGACGCGCATTCTAATTATAGTGACATCTCTTTCTAACATTGCTCAAGTCCCATTGTCGTGGACATTATAGAAAGAGATAACCTTCTTTTCGTTCAATTTTTTCTAGCATAAATGTAGATTTGTATATGTCATAGTTTGTGTCACATTAAAGTACTGCGAAGTTCGAACATAACCACTCTATAACTGTTACATTCTCTCTGGGATATCCCCTATACTTTCTCTATACAAAATTAAATGTATTTCCCTATTTCCTTTTTGAATAATGGAAAAGGAGCATTTATTTTCTTAAAAACCTAGATTTAGTGTACACGAACAACGTACATGCCCCTCTGTTTTTACAACGAAATATTAGGGTAAAAATTACCCCCAAAATCTACAAAATATAGGAAAATTAAAAGGCATGCGTACCTAGTCGGCAAAGCTTGGTTTCATGTAAGAATAAGTTTAAATAATAAGTATTATATAAACAAGCAAACATACAGGTGAAACTAATAAAAGCGTGTTAAAAACCCAAAGCGAAAAATCAAAAAAAATATGGAAACGAACTTTCTGAATCTGAGACGTTAATTTCCTATGCACATTAAGAAGTTATAATTTTTAATAGCGCCATCTGTGTTTAATTTACTGAATCACAACGCCAATTTGTAAAATGGTCCAACTCTACCTTTTTATAAAAAGGTTCTCCTTTTTAGCAGAATTTCTTCTGATAGTTATTCTACTCGGTCACAGATGTCGCTATAATAAATTTTTGTCAAAGACAAAACAAAATAATTAGTATCGTTTATAATCTTACTTATAATAAATAGCGGCATCTGTGTTCAATTTACTAAATCACGATGCCAAGTTGTGAAAGGGTAAAACTCAATCTTTTTATAAAAAGGTTCTCCTTTTTAGACAAATTATTTTTATAGTTACTCTACTCGAACACAGATGTCGTTATAACAAACTTTCGTACAACGAAAATAATTTAGTAAAGTTTTTCTGTTTTTACTTTGAGGAACTTGACACTTGAAATATCTTTAACTTGTAGTGGTTAAATAGTTTTAAAGAAGAAAAAAGCCATAAAACTGAGTGTAATAATTTTATTTACATAGAACAAGTCTATTTTCGATGACACTAATCACAAATTATGACAAATACGTGTTTATTTATATCATTATTTAGAATATTTTCTTGATACTTACACCTAAATTGTATTTACCTATCAATACATCATTACAATTTCACCTTAATTTCTATATTTAGAAGACATTGCATCATTAAATAAATAATAATTAATTAAATATATTTTTATATCAATAATTGAGCTCTGAGCAAACCGGGGCGCAACTTTTTCACAGCCGGTAAATGAATAATGTATCATATTGTTAACAGTGCCATCTAGTATCGAACTAAGCAACTAGACTGGGCAAATAGACTAATAACTACCCTCAACAAATTAACAATTAAGTACCTATACATTTTCTTTTTTATTTCAGTTTTCATCTGGCAGAAGTTACCTACTTAAATTAAATCTAATGTTAGGTATTTTAACTTTAGTTAGATTTAATTAAAGTAAGTATATTTTTTACCCGATAGAGATAGACATTAAACTTACGGTCGAAATCTAAAACCTATCAACCAACGACCAAAGGTTAAACTGATATTTTTTGACAATAATAATTTTGCTAAAACAAAGATGTAAGAAAAATGCAATTTTATCCCTCGGGTAGGTTGTTAAAAAAAATTACGACGATTAGGGACCTTTCTATTTCGATTGTTCACTCCGATTTGTCCAGAGCCTTAAAGTTGTTAAACAAGTATTTATCATTAGAATAAGTAGGAATTTTTTAAGTGCATTAAACTAAAGATGTGAGTAGAAAGTTCGAAGATAAAGCATTTTACAAATAAAATATAGGAAAAAAAAATTAAGTAATTGTGTAAAAGTTGTCAAAAATACTTTACACAGTCCCCCCCTACCATGAGTTGTGGTGAAGTCATTTTTTCATAAAAATACCTACCTACCCAATTAGAAATTAAAATGTTCCTTTAGTATTTTGTGATACACGACTCTAGAACTAGGACATAATTTCGAAACTGTAAATAATAATTGTACCCATCAAAAACATTCATATTAAATGTTTAATATTAAATTAAGCATTACGCACTAAGCATTGAGTCAACTTCGCCGAAAAACAATTTTATTAAAATCTTTACGGGTGCCAAGTTGTATGTAAAAAAATCCTAAAATTGTAATCACAAGAACATGCAACATTCTAAAATACCATTGATATTTCTTGGTACTACCTACCATCTAAATTCTTAAATTTTAACAGACAATTATTTACAAAATGCAATTATTTCACATGGGATCTAATTCAAATTGAAGATTTGACCTTTTTAGGGTTCCGTGCCTCAAAAGGTGATAAAAGGAACCCCTATAAGATCACTCTCTTGTCTGTGTGTCATCAACGATTTTCTCAGAAACGGGTGAACGTAGCAAGTTGAAATTTATTTTTGTATTAAGCTACCTATTGCATAGCTTTTATCGCGGGCTTTGACCGTATCAAGAAATTCCGTAACGAAAATAAAACCTAACGCCCCAATCCGCCTATCATAAAAAATGCTATGCAATAGCTTTACCGCGGCAGTCCCCGAGTGCCACACGTTTTTTTTTTACTTAAAATTTGGCTCTCAAAACATTTATTCGGTTACTTCAATAAACATAAATGAATAAACTGTCTCGTGTTGGTGCGAGCGTTGTCGAATATACTTAATCACACACAAATCATGGTAGAGGTAGGTACTGACTAGATCTAGCTAGACGAACAAACTACAGCGTGAATATCACCATTATTGTGGAAGATGCTATAATTACTTCAATTCCTGTTTGTAATGTTTGTGTTTATGCAGGATTATTGATAATTATACTAGCAAGCCGTTGACGGCTTTCTGTGCACCTTAACAACCAACTTTTGTTCTACGACTTTTGGAAATTCGAATATAAATATGAAAAATTTGAGGTTATATAAATTCGAAAAACAGCAGATTTTTTTTAAAAACAAAGGTCATTCATATAAGGAACAGTAGGTATAGATAAAATTTCAATAAGTAAAATTTTAAGGTTATTAACCTCTCCGTGTTTGGAACAGCTGATTTTCAGATAAACCTAACCTCAAAATTTGCAAAAAAAATGTTCGAATTTCCAAAAGTCGTAGAACATAATCGGCGAACATACATAAAAAATATATATATATATATATACGCGACGAATTGAGAACCTCCTCCTTTTTTGAAGTCGGTTAAATAGTTGTTTGTTTAGGTGCACAGAAGTAGTCCTTAAAGGCTTGCTAGTATAATTACTAATAACCCTGTATTTATAAAGATTTGTGAAAAAAAATGGGTGATCCATGAACTTGTCCTATACCAACCTAGGGCCCAAATGGGACGAAATTGATCGCTCAAAAAATAAAATATTTTTTTTGCTTTTAGGTGAGATTTTCTTTGATTGACCAATTAAAATAATTTAAATTGTAATTAATAAAAATATTTCCAAATTAGACTTTTTTAAATAAAAAAGTAATTCCAAAAGATTGCCGTGTAAGTCAATACCACATGAGTAGAGACAATACTACACCCTATAAGACTACACACAGCGCCATCTGTTGAAACTGATGTTTTAGATAAAGTTATTCAATTAGTGAACCAACCAGAAAAATACCAAAACCAACCAATTTTTTTCATAAAAAGGTGTAATAAAAATGTTTTTATATTTAAATAATTATGTATTCTTTTTAAAAATACGTTTCACAAATGTAAGTTTTAGCTATGT
The DNA here is from genome assembly GCA_907269075.1 of Idaea aversata. Lineage (NCBI taxonomy): Eukaryota > Metazoa > Arthropoda > Insecta > Lepidoptera > Geometridae > Idaea > Idaea aversata. The sequence goes on from OU026107.1 coordinate 10,297,403, forward strand.
ACAGTCGTGGACAGAAGTGCATTATTAACCTTATAAAGTTGTAAGATAAACTAGATCGTAGACTTACGACCTTTGCGAGATTACTGTTTCATGTTATAATAACTAAGTTCCACTAGAGATGACCAAATGGTAACTATTATTTCAGCGGTATCTAATGCCCTTTCACTGTGCTAATGCCTGGATTTATGCCATTTGACCGTACACTATGCATGGACTCGTGTCCTTTAACTGTAGGTACTTATACCTTTTTTTTTGCCTTAAGTCCTTTGACTTTGCTAATGCCTGGGCTTATTCTTCTGACTGTGCTTAAGCATGGATTTACCCCTTTGACTGTAAGTTTGCACGGACTTACACCTTTTCAAAGGGCGCCTTTGATTAGACTTACGCTCTTTGACTGAAATTATGTCCGTACCCATGTCCATTGACTGTACCTATTCCTGTACTCATTATATTTAGCTGTGCTTGAACTTATGCCTTAAGTTTGAACTTACGCCCTGTGACTGTACATAACGCACTGTCAAAATAAACATTTCAAAACCTTCACAAGAAAATAGGAAAAGCATGTGCTGTATTTGTATAATATTAATACAAAAATAAGTTGATAAATACTAACTTTTGATTGAAGAAAAAATAACATTAAGAAATGATTGGTCCGATTTGTCCATGAAATGTGAAAAGAGGTCAGATTTGAACAAAGATAATTAAAATTAGAATGAAAAAGAGACATCTGAACTTTTCATACAATTTCATCAGTGCATATTAGAAATGCAAAGATGTGTTACTTTATTTCCTCTTCACGCGAAAACTACGAAACCATTGCAATAAAATTTGGTATGCACATACCTAGCTGAAATTTTGGACTATTATATGGTCTAATTTTTATCTCAATATTCTTACAGGATTGGAATGTACCTGGGTGAAACCGCGGAACGCAACTGATGATAGCACTGAATCGATACTGCATGACACTAGAATCAGTAGCTATCACTGTTTGTTATAAAAAGTTTAGATGTTCACTTTATCCCTCTATAATTTTAATCTCTTTGGATAACTTAACTTAATAATTAACTTACCTACATCTACATTCTTACAAATATTCATTGCTCATTATCATGTATATTTGACATTATTTTATTTGTCAGACAAATAAAAACCTTCTAATCCCCAAAACAATAGTAATAACTAATAAACAGATGCACTGTTTTTAAAAAAAACATATCTTAAAGTACTTCCAAAACATTCAGCTATCAAATAAACAAAACTGTTTTTAAATCAGTGCATTCGTTTCGTAGCTACGATGCTACGAACACAAACAAACAGACATTCGGTCAAAATAACACGTTTCTAGTCGTCCGGGGGTGAAAAATACATATAACCTACGTATGTATATATATTAAATTTAGAACCAATCGTATTCTATATATTATAAGTGCGTACTTTCCTATCCTATTATTTAATAATTCAATAAATTGCTTTACATTTCATTCGGTATATCATTAGAAATACCTACTTAAAGCTAAATAGGCGTCGATAACTAGCTAAAACTATGCTTGTTTATATAAGATGCGATAGCTTAAAGGAACAATGTGTTTTATACATCCATACAGTGATACCCGTGAAGGTAAACGAGCAATTAGAGATGAGTCGCAGGAGCCGCAGGCGCCAACGCCGCTTTCACTATCAATATTGAGTCAAGTATCAAGCAAAAAAACTACGCAGACAAGTATAGTATAAATGCATCAAGGACTAACATCAGCTGTTGATTCAAACTTGACAGCTGTCACCAACCCCCTTATTCCAAAACGAGGTTTAAGGATAGTCCGAGATGTGGATTTAAACCTTAGATTTAGACACAGATTTACTAGTGAACTATAGTCTAAACACTATTCCTATATAATCTTTATGGATAGTGTTTAGACTACAGTTCCTTAAATCTTAATATATATAAATCTCGTGTCACAATGTTTGTCCTCAATGGACTCCTAAACCACTTAACCGATTATAATAAAATTCGCACACCATGTGCAGTTTGATCCAACTTGAAAGATAGGATAGCATACATCTTAATTTTTCCCGATATTCCCACGGGATCGGAAGTTACGCGGGTGAAACCGCGAAGGGCAGCTAGTAATCTATAGGGATAATGTTAGTTTAGATTATAGTTCACGAGTAAAGTGTTCACATCTCGGACTATCCTTAAACCTCGTTTTGGAATAAGGGGGCAAGTGTTTGATGCACCACATGCCATGCCCAGTACTATTTTTGAGGCCTAAACTTGACTCTTGATCGTGTCCTGGACGTAAAGTAAACATGGCAAGAGAAGAGAGATGGTACGTAGTACATACCGCTCAACACTTCTCGTGGTAAAACAAAATATTTGAAACCCTGTGTCCGTCTCACGCTTCGGAGACAAATACCCGCTCGCTTCGGTCACTCCCGTCTACGCTTCGATACTTCGTATTCGAGAAGCGGTGTGGGCGGAAACCGCATGAATTTGAGCAATTTGAGCAAACTTTACAACTGTACATTGTAGGTACAATTTGTGATGGTTTTTTTAAATAACACAACCTTAACACTGACACTAGATAATCGAAAGATACTCGAACCGTGTGAAGGTTTCAGTAAGTATAAAGTATGAGTTTTATCGAGCAATCACTTTACAATCGCATCTACGCGATGGAAAAAATTGTCTAGAAATTATAAATCCTTTACAAAGGAAAATTCCCATACAGCACTATATTGTTTTAATTATCTTTTCCATGTTCAGTGGCTCTATGAAGGCCTGGAATGTTTTTTCTTAACATGGACGCGATTTGATCGTAAGAACTCACACTTCGCACTTAGAAGGACTCAAATAGAGCTGAGTGGCCCACAGACATTACACGTACATTGTACAATAGAGCTGAGTGGCCCACAGACATTACACGTACATTGTACAATAGAGCTGAGTGGCCCACAGACATTACACGTACATTGTACAATAGAGCTGAGTGGCCCACAGACATTACACGTACATTGTACAATAGAGCTGAGTGGCCCACAGACATTACACGTACATTGTACAATAGAGCTGAGTGGCCCACAGACATTACACGTACATTGTACAATAGAGCTGAGTGGCCCACAGACATTACACGTACATTGTACAATAGAGCTGAGTGGCCCACAGACATTACACGTACATTGTACAATAGAGCTGAGTGGCCCACAGACATTACACGTACATTGTACAATAGAGCTGAGTGGCCCACAGACATTACACGTACATTGTACAATAGAGCTGAGTGGCCCACAGACATTACACGTACATTGTACAATAGAGCTGAGTGGCCCACAGACATTACACGTACATTGTACAATAGAGCTGAGTGGCCCACAGACATTACACGTACATTGTACAATAGAACTTACACTTACAACTACACAACTTTAATTATAATAAAATCTAACATTAATTTTTAATAAACAAATTCACTTGTGACCATTTACCCATTCAGACACTAAACAATTCAATAAAGGTGCATCGTAAGTTATGATCGATCCACAGGCTCCGACAAAAGTCTACGCAGCAGACTTCCGATCGTAGACAACGTTGCAAAATTAACTTAATTTTTTTACCGATTTAAAAGACAATGATTAAACCAAGATCCTATATTTGACCTTGGTACCTAAATTACTTGGTAAGTATCCTAATTAAATAATTTATAAATGATAACAAAAAATCTAAGGTGCCATAGTCTCTTCCCGACTTAGAGTCTGTGCAGATCTATGTCGGCGTTTATGAATCGACTTTAACAATAATAAGTACATTATTTACAGTTCTAGTAGTAGAGTGAGGCAGTTATTCTGCCACGTACAATCGCGCAATTCAACTAAGATTTAATTGACGCTTTGCGTATGATTCTACAGAAATGTAGTAACAATCTCACAAAGTTATTGAATAAACCAGTTCGTGGACTTACGCCCTTTCTCACACACATAAAACTACGATACTAAAAGTGACAGTGGACTTACGCCCTTCGTCACCATTTATAGTGCGCAGAGCGGTAATTAAATCCCAATTACATTACGCGTATAATATCTATAATCAGTATCACACTAACGAATGTCTCTCACTTGAGACTCGATAAATAAAGCGAAAATTGAGCATCAGACTTTTATTATTACCTAATTAGTCGTGATGAGTCGTCGATCTGACGCGGGCGCTCTTCGCTCGCCTCCGCCGGGTCTGCTGCGGGTTAGGAGTGAGGGGAGAGGGGTTGGGATATCTCTAAAAGCCCCTATATCCACTATCCCATGTCCCTAGTATTACTGGGAAATTTACGAGTTGCGTTTTAGGAGTAACTTTCCCATACGGTGGGGGGGATGAATAGTGTAAAAGGGGAATTTTGGTTCGGTACCCAAGCATAAATGACAGGCGGAGTTGTCGATCTGTTACGTGTGCTCTTTATTTACCTCCGCCAGGTCTTCTGCTGGTAAGGGGTATCTTCACTTAACGCTTTTTCCCATTTCCACATATTAAGGTGCTAAGTAATCAGTGGGAGGATCGGGTAGTGAGAAGGGGGGGATGTTTGGATCCTAAAACTTTACTAACTTCGGTACCACCGGACGGAGTCGTGATATGTGTGTCCGCAGAGACGAGCCACCATTACCCCGACGACTCACTTGTCGGAGAGCAGCACGAGGTCGTCGGCGACGACGTCCGACACGTGCAGGTACACGATCCAATACATCAGGTTGAAGCACACGAAGCACACCGGGAATACGATGCGTGAGTACTTGTCGATGTCAGATGGCGTTATGCCGAGGAACTTACCTAAGTTCTGAAACTAAGAATAAAAATAGTTACGCCCCAACACCGAAAGGCTTATCTTAGGTGGCGATTAAATTTACGTTTAAGTGACATGCTTCAATAGAATAAGAGCGTCTTAAATAATTAAGAAAACCATAATTTATTTATATTTGAGTATTCGGGTATTAGCTTAGCTAAAATAGATCACATTTGAGAAGTAAACCTTGGAGATGATATCTTAAGTTGAAAATAACTCATACCTTTCCCGGATGCAGCGGGTGCATGGTAGGACCTAGAGGCTCGTCCGTAGAGCCGGCACGCGTGTTGATGGTGTTCTCGAGTGTACCACCCTTCGAGTGCGCCTTCGGATCACGCACTTTGTACCTCACCTCCTGAAATAACAGATTTCAGATTGTGATTATTAAAAAAATGTACAGCCACGATCAAAATTGCATTAGCGTTCTCATAAAATTTTGTGGACTTAACACCTTGTTTAATAGACATTTCTCACACAATTTATAACTAAGTATGACGATGAACAGACTATAAACGAAATTGATAATTTTTCACCCATGACGCGAGCATGACAGTCAGGACGATCTATAATGTGCATTAAGCGATAGTTTTTTAATGTAAGTATAATAAAAGGGAGGGTTATAATAAGTTTTACTTACTGAGGATCTACCAGGAGGACACCTGCTCATGGTGCTCATCTTGGACAGCGAGTGAACAGAATGTGAATCCCACGGTGGTGGCTCCGGTCTCACGTTCTTCTCTGCCATTATCTTCTGTATTGTCACGAACCTCTGCTTCCTCATCTGTATCCTTTTAGACATGTAGCCGACAGTGGCATATTCTGAAAATACATTCATGAATTGAAGAGAGTTGAAATGAATGAGTTCAAATTTAAATGAAGAATCAGAGAGATGCTCACCGAGTAGACTCGTGAAGACCATAACGAAACAGGTGCCGAGGTAGACGTCGATAGATTTCACATAGGAGATTTTAGGTAGCGCCGCGTTCGTCGAGGACATGAGCGTGGTCATCGTCAGCACAGTAGTGACTCCTAGTTGCACGCGCGCCGGCGTCGCGTTGCGGTTCAACCAGAACGACACCCAAGATATTATCACGATCAGACCCGAAGGTATATAGATCTGGATCAGGTAGTAGCCCATCGATCGCACGAACTGGATCTCGCACGCGAGCCGCGAGTAGTTTCCTGGATAATCAGACGTGTTACTCAAACGCTTTTACATATTAGCTCCTTAAGGAAAATGAAATTCAAACCTGTCGTCAGCGATATCTCCATGGCGCGCTGCCGATGGCCGAGCACCTTGAACTGCGGTAGCGAGACCTCGTGCGACACGCCCACGGAGTTGGGCCCCTCGTTCCACTTGTACCGGATATCTCGCATCGTGTAGCCGACTGCAGTGAGAGCGGTAATCAACAGAGCCGCCTCGGGCGTCGGCGGCGGGCAGGAGCACGCCGTGAACTCTCGTCGCGATGACTCCGGGAGGACAAGGGTAGGTCAGGAGAGGATTAGGGAGCGGCTAACCTGTTGTGAGCTCGACGACCGTCGACCGCTGCCGATGGCCGAGCACACTGAACTGCGGCAGCTGTACCTCCCCGCTGAGAGTGACGCTCGACGCGCCGTCCTTCCACACGTACAGTATGTCTGTCATCGTGTACCCGACTCCGGTCACATGCCAAACACACAAACGCTATCACTTACGCTGCGGAAGACGCGAAGCACCGCGCCCCTTGCCGGTCGGTATATCTCGCGACCGATGATAGAAAAATAAAACTCAACTATCTAATTCGTGCAGTGATGCATACAATGATCGAAATAATATATAATAATAAATAAAATCACAAAAACGTGTAAAATGGGTATCGGGAGAAGCTGCCTCGATCAGGATTGGATCAGGCTGTGGCGGATCCCGGGCGGCGCGCTTCTTTCGTATTAGTGTTGTTGTTGAAAAGCGAAAAGCTGTGAGCTAGGAGGAGGTGTCCGACTCCGGAGGCCCCTGGGGTGCGAGTGTGGGGCGCGAGAGCTGAAGTAGGGAGGTGGGTGGGGCTGTGCCCGGAGCGCGGTCGGTAGAGAGCTCACGGCGCGCGCCAACAGCGGGCTCAGGCCTGGCTCCCGCCCGCCGCCGGCGCCACCCGACCAGGACCCGGCTGTGGTACGGTATTCAGCACACACTGTGCAACACAACATCGGTACATAACAAGCACATAGTGATTATATTGCATTGTGTGACTATCGAACCAATTATTGCATCGGTGATTGATTCTCAACCACACACTTTTCTTTGTTATTTTTCTATCATCTGTGTAAAAGTGAATCAGAAACGAATCAGTCCAATCGAATAATTATACAGTGTTTATCATTGTTATAAATTAGAATTTGTATTTTGAAATATACGAAGACATCTGTTGTAAGTAGTTATAATAATATTAGCAGTTAAGGTCTAAATAATGTTAAACGATGACCTGACGATCATCTGTAGGTCACAAATAAAGCTATAATACAATATTGAGTAGACACACGGGTATCTAACGAAGTCCAAAATACTCACAGCTCTCAATCTCAATGTGACACAACTGTCGATCCATCGGGAAGTACTGCAGGTTCATCGGACATGACGCCGTTATTGTCAACCTGGAATATGAAAAGCAGGTGTGAGTGAGGTGTGTGCTAACGCAGTAGCGGGACCGAGCGGCCGGCGTGAAGACCTGATGCTCCTGGTGATAGAGCCCGAATGGTGGATGCGGATGAATTCATTGCTAGTGGTTGCCGTGTGAAAGTAGGACTGCTTCTCGTTCACGAAGAACGTATCCGGAACCCAGATGTTCTTGATGAACTCTGAACCCACGGAGAGCGTCTCGACGCCGGGCCGCTTCTTGTACGCGAGTCGTGGATCCGTCCAGAACTGCCTGAAGTAGAAGTCCAGCGTGAAGTCCTGCAACCGTTACATACAGAGTGTGTCAATGGCCGGCCTGATGGCCTGGCCCTGGGACGAACACAGCAAAGACAACAAGCACATCACTTACGTCTACATAATGAAATTGACACATGACAACATTGAACATACGAGGGTGAGAGAGCAAGCTGTGATTCATTAGTAATAGTACAATGCGTAGGTAGAGTAGGTACAGTGCACAGAGGGTGTGTGTGTCGAGTGCCAGTGAACTGAACGAGCGGTCGGTGCGCCGCGGCCGGTCGGTCGGTGTGCGGTGAGCTCGCCTCGCTCGCTCTCGCCAAACGCTCGCGCTCACCGGAAGCGCTAACAGTAACATGTACTTCACTTGAACGATCATCATCGGCCCGAACACATCGGTATCGTATAGTGTCGGTCGATCTGTGTCTCCGCTCCGCCCTTAAGGAACATTGACTCTACCACATTTGTTACATCAAATATTTACTTCCACCTCCCCTTGAAAAAAAGAACACTAAACGATTACATTAATTCAATCATATTAATTTATGAAGTAATAAAATCATAGTTAAAGAAGGTAGGTAACACAACAGCGGTCTACTGGTTCCTCAACAGACGTTACAACGTTTATATCGAAGAGGATTGCTAAAAGACGGAAATAAGCGGATCGCTCCACCAAAGGCATACATGCTCGCAGCCTCGAGTCTTGGGCTGCTCTGTCAACGGTCTCGGAGACCGGCGACCGAGACAAGCGATATCTGACAGGGCAGTACCATGAGCACTTCCGAGACGGAGCTGATAGACAGCACATACATCGTGACACCCACTTCCACTGGCGGACCTGCAACAAGCGTACAGTGAGAGCGGGTCGGGGCCGTGCCGGAGCCATGCCGGGACCGATGCCGGGCGATAGAGCGATGGATGACGTGGAATGGGGATGAGGCGCTAACGGTGCCTACACGCACGGACAGTACCATTTGGACTTCGGACAGTGAGCTGATGGAGAGCACGTACATGGTGACCCCCACTTCCACGGGTGGTCCTGCAACACAACGGTTAACATCTGAGGCGGGCGCGGGCGCGGGCGCGGGCCCGCACGCGATCACCGCACGCACACATACCTACACACAATATATAGAATCAATCGACTGACCTCCGTAGTTGGGCCTCACTCGCTTATCGTAGCTGATGCTGAACGAGTCGAGGATTGAGGAGATGTTCACGTCCCCGAACATGCCGCCTCCGCCGCCGCCCCTGCAACACCACTCTCACTCACTATCCCTGCCTGGCTGCCTGGTGGCTGGCCTGGTTACCTGCCAGGTGACGCACTGCGACACCTCGCATGGCACACGCGACCCACCACCAGTTAATCGTGCATCGAGCGTGACCATGCACCACGCCTTCACCTCATCACATATTAAGCGCCAATCGCGGCACATACAAGCTTCTAAGTTAGATTTTAATAAATAATCATAATCCTCCTCAAGTCGTTCATGTTTCTGGGTTCAACTGAGAGCAAGTATTAGATCCATGTAATATCATTAATAATTGGTTTTTATGCAGATGTTAATCGGTTCAGCAGTAGTTGTGATCTTAAAAAGTGTACTGTAACAAAGTTTGCTTATTAGAAGAAAATGTGTTGAAATGGAGTTTGCACTGTCTATGTTATGAGCTCAATCGACGGCCGACATATTTTGATAAGCTGAGTCCCCGGGCGAGCTTAGCAGATATTACTGCTGGCAGGTAGACATTGTACGCTCAATCTTATATGAACAATCTAACTAAATAAATCAATGTAAATGAAGACATCCCGAGACATAGCTAGCTGGTAGCTATATCAAAGACAGAGATTATTGATTCCTTCGATTTTGTAACGTCTTTCATATGCATACATATTTAATATTTGCGAATACGTGAAGGTATCGTCAAGGGTCAGGATCGTATCATGATGGGAGAACATTTAGAAATGTTAAGATGAGGGTGTGATGATGGATGTTATGGACTCACGCAACGCGATGTGCGTGCGGCAGCGAGGAGAGCAGCGCGAGCAGCAGGTGCGCGGCGCACATGACGCGCGTCGGAGGGCACCTCGCGGGGCGCACTGCCGCGCGGCACGGTAGGGTAGATCGATCACCGCGCGTGACGTCACGCCCGCCGCCCGCCACACCCGCGCGACCGCCGCGCAGCCGCCCCTGCCTCCCGACATACTCGCCTTGTGATTTTATGCCCGACTGTACTGGATAGGTAGACCGCGCTCGTATATTACAAGCAATGCACATCGTACCCCCGCACGCCCTCAATATTATTAATAGGGCTAGGTAGGCACGTAAATTTATACCTACTTATTATGTAGGTCAAGAACTAGTGAATTACATTATTCTGTTCTCTCAATTAATTATTGTATTTGGCAATTGGCAATTTTGGCCATTGGTTAGCACATTGTTTACTTTCAAACCTAACCTACCTAAATTCTAGATCATATCACCTAACTTGGTAGGTAGATACGTATAGGTTGGTAACTAGCTTTTACCCGCGACTTCGTCTTCGTAGGGGTTGAATTTTTCAAAATACTTTCCTTTCCGGGTGGCTACGTCATAAAGGCCAAATATTAGCCTTTACCGAACAGCCAGTCAGTCAATCTGGACTTGAATTTTATAAATAAATAAATAAATTTAATTCAAAAAACTTAAAAAACAGAAATGTATAAAATAAGGCTACTTTTAAAATCATACCTACTGAACTGTATAAATGTGCCTGAACTAGGTGATCCTGTGTTTCAGGCAAAAACTGCTGTTATGGTAAATTGGTCCTTACAATCACTATCACTACATAGTATAAAACAAGGTCGCTTTCTCTGTCCCTATGTCCATAGGGACATAGGGACAGAGACGGGAATCGAACACGCAACCTTGCGTCTGGCAGTCCGGCATGGTGACCATTGTGCCAACAGGGTCGAATTATTTCGTAAGTAGGTATACCTAATATATTTAAAGTACAAATTGTTATTTTGGGGTAAAGGTTTGAGGAGTACCTACTCTTGGCAACCGAAAATATTAGAACTCTAGCTTAACCTAACGAAGATATGGGGGGGGTCAAAAGTACCGCGAAATTGCTTCGTTTAAAGAATGTTTAATTAATAGCTTACGGCGGTGCAGGCTCGACTTGGCCGGGTGCATTTCGTGCACCCAGATATAATGACAAGTTTAATGGCAACCTTCCAGCTACACTACCCGAATACAGGGATTAAAATGCAGATTATAAACTACCTACTTACCTAGTTAAAAATTCAGGTCTCTTGAACATGGCGCATGGCGAGAGCGGTGTTTGCGGTGAACGGCTTAGTGATAGATACCTCGAATTTCATTCTGAAGGTCGTGGGTTAGAATCCAGGCCGGCCGTGCACCAATGTATTTTTCTTAAGAAAAATTGATGTGCGCTAATTGACATTGCTCTTACGGTGAAGGAAAACATTGTGATGAATGAAACCCGCGGCTTAGTTGGCTCCAGAAGTATTGACAAGTTCTCTCCTCTGGACATGGTCGACTAAGCTGAGACGGTAGTAGGTCCTGGGCAAGCCTTCTCCATCTTTACGCCAAAAGGACTACAAAAAAGATGCTTACGAGCTATATATAATATGGAGAGCATTGAATCTCTACGGAGTGTGTTTAAAACAGAGAATATATTAACATTATCCTGTATTTTCATATTAGAAATCTGCATTTTTGTTAAAAATAATGAAACATATTTCTTTAAAATAACTTCCAGCAGAGACAGTAGTTTGCGAGACATCCACAAATACAATATATGTCATACACAGATCAATAATACTATTTTTGAAAAAAGCACCCATATACAAGCAACTAAAATATATAATCATCTACCCCATGAGCTTAAGTTATTACATGGAAATATGTTTAAATTCAAACTAAGAAACTGGCTGTTGTCTAGGGCTTTCTATACTGTTGCTGAATATTTTAATGAATAGTAGTACAATATTTAGATGTCGACTAAGTGTATGTAATGAACATATAGATATAGGTAGATATATTTTTATAATTGAATATATACTTGATGTACCTTTTAGATTATATCGTGGATGATGATATAATAATATCTAAGCTACTCTCTGTATGCTATTGTGCAATATTATATTAATTAGACTAAGTTATGTTAATTTTTTAAAATAACTATTACTTAATTATTGAACGTCTGGTGCAGACATGTCTGTTGATACCTATTTTTACTATATTACATAACATCTGTAAACCTAACATCATAAGAACACAGTCAATCAATAAATGATTTCTGATTTCTGATTTCTGATTTCTGATTAAAAAGTGTCTAATCGCGGAAAACAGCCCGTATACAAGTACAAGTAGGTACATGGCGCTTGCTGTGTCAAACTATAAAACCTTCACGAATAATGACAAAATCTTTAACAATCCTGTGAAAGTAATTTCTAAGGTACCTAACTAGTATAGGCCAAGTGCGAGTTGGACACGCGCTCGAAGGGTTCCGTCCGTACCATGATGTATGGGAGCCCCATTGATTTTTTTTCCGATTTTACTTGTTTCAAAAGCGGCAACAGATATAAATACTTCTTTACTTTTGACGACTTAGTTGGCACAAATGGCCACAATGCCGGACTGCCTAACACATGGTTGCGGGTTCGATTCCTGCCTTTGACATTATTTATGCTTAGATATTTGTCTGTGGTCTGGTTGTTTCTATGTATTAGAAGTATATATTTACAAAAGAAAAGGTATATAAGTAGGTAGGTAGTAAGTATATCCGTTGTCTAGCACCCATAACACAAGTCTAATTACTTACTTAGCTTGGGGCTAGATGGCGATGTGTGAAATGTCCTGCAATATTTATATTTATTTACTTAAACTGTGAAAATTTCAACTGTCTAGCTATCATGGTTAATGTGATACAGCCTGGGCCATTATTCACTAAGCTTCAAGTCGTCGAGCGCGCGTGATTAGGGCGAGATTTCCATACAAAAACCGCACCCCCTCCACCCCTAATCACGCGCGCCCAACGACTTGAAGCTTAGTGAATAACGGCCCTGATGACTGATGACAGACAGATGGACAGTGGTCGTTTTTACACTTTGAATGAGTAGTAATAGTAATAAATAATAATATCTGTCTTTGGGAACATCTATCGGAAACCAGAGTTATAAGGTTAACGAAATCTTTATTTACCCAAAAAGAACAGAGTTCACTTATATTGAGCTTAAATCTATGTTGCTTATATTTAAGTACTTAAATTAGTTAGTCTGGCGGACTTAGTGAAAAGGTACATTGTTGGCGTCATTATGGCATAGAATATTACATATTGTTTTAATTTATTTATAAATAATCTTAAGGTCTCACAATTTTTGACATCATTCGGTAATTCAAATATTGAAAAGCAAGGAAAGTAGGCAAGTGACCGAGTAGCCCCGCAAGCCGCAGCCTTCGAACGATCTACCTTTACGAAATTACATTTGTCACGCGATTAAAAATACATCGTAGATAGTTACCTACCTATTACCTACTCAAGAAAAATTACATTCAAATATTTTGAACCCTCCTAAAACTGGTCCTAGTGGGACAATTCAAGAGCTACTCATTGGCTATTAGCTAGCTATTTGTACCTATTTAACGGTACAAGTAAATTTAGGTGATATTTATACTTATTACCAGTAACTAAAATACGTTCCTCATGGACCTAATGACGTCCGGATGTCATTTTTAAGACGCTTCAAAGTGATTTAATGCACGGCATATTACGGCATAACTCCATTTGAATAATTTTTTTTGATTGATTTATTGTATTATACCTACCCTGTACCTACCCATAGAAATACACGTTCGTGTTTCTCTGATTATACCCATAGAAATGATAGAAATGCACGTTCGTGCTATTATAAGAGCATTATACCTAACCTAACCTACGTCTCTCTACTTTCTTTCTACCCATGTGACATTATTTTCTTGACGCAAAAAAACTCCACGGCCACGTCCGCGTCGTCGAAGTTTCACGAAACTTGCACGACACAAACTAAAACAACGATTATTTGACACTGGCTATATTCACAAATCGTCTTAAGCCAAAAATTTGGAGATATAGTTTTAAGTTATGCTAGATATGACATAGTGGCGTTCAAGTGCGATGGATAAAAAATTCTAATAAATAGGTAATTCCATGGACTTATTATACTATACACAGGACTGAGCTCTTGGAGCTGAAAAGCGAGCCACCCCGAGACAGATATAGCAGAGGCCGTGTGTCACTTTCTATCAGGGTGACAATATAATAAGATTTTTGCTGTGTTTGACAAAATATTCAATCTTGCAATCTTCCTACTGATAGTTTAGTATAAACATATTAGTATTGAAGTTGACATTAGCAATGGAAAATGTCTGAGGGCTAATCTATATAATACAAATAGTACAAGGTATTGATTTATTAATAGACTGATACTATTTTAATGCTTTAATATTATAAACAAGTGACAAATAAATATTATAGTTCAAATAATGCCAGTACAATTATTTTAAGGGCCGGTATGACATGAAAAGACCTTTTTAATATGAAAAATTAAGCAACTTCCGCCACAGGGACAACACTCATTTTTATTTAGAATGTTTCTTCAGAAGCAGTTTTCCCCACGTATGCCCAGTACGACTGCATTTTTTGTAATTTTTTGCTTCATATGTATACTATTGAGCCATTTTTGTCGCATTTCTTCATTTTTTGGGAAACTGTAATAATAGTAAGTACTTACAGTCAGCAAAGGACTGAGGGTAGCAGTAGCAGGTACCTACATAATATTTTAAAGTTTTAATTTTTTTAATTACGGTTCAATATTTTTTGTTTATTCTGCGTGAAATAACTAACACTTCGAAAGCTTTAGTGATATCAAACAGAATAAATAGTAAGGACCTTACTTGACCACACAATTCAATCATTCATGGTCAACCTAGTTGTTCGTCCATGTAAGATTTACAATAACAATTTTATTATTTTTAGCTTACCTGTGGAACGATATATTGCAATCACTATAATTATTATGATTCACTTGGACAAGTGTAAACGCAACACTCTTTCACCATTTTAACTAATGGTATTCCTTAAATTTTTTATCAAATTTTATATAATTTTACGTAAATGACGTTGAATCTGACTTGAACGTCACAGACGTCATAACATGGCGGATATTAAAGAGTTCCTAATAAAATAGTTTTAAATTAAAACGCTTTAACGAGTTAGAAATATAAAAATAACGCTACATAAAAAATGAGATATTTTGTCTTTTTATTTAATAATATATACAACTACATTAATGCAATTATAATACTTGACTTTAAGACTTTGAATTGTTAAAATAACAGCCAAAATACAACTGTGTCAACCGATTTTTTTGAAGCAACATTCTTGAACAAAAACATTTTTTAGACTGGCAAGATGAAAGAACGAGACACACGGACTCGGTTATTGCTATTCCTCTCGGCTGGGATTAGCCTCTTTGTAAGGCCCAACAGAAAATAAACTTTACCAACTTTTAATTATGGTTCATTTTAGTAAATACAATTTTTAACAGTAGGTACTCGGTCCTGTAGTAGGTATAAATATTATGTCCATGGGTAATTCACAAATAGGTCACTAATCCTCTAACTAAAGAAAGTAAGATTCGTAGATCTACGTAAAAGTCTTCAATAGAATTTTCACCTTACATCACTGGTCCAAATCTAGGGAACTCACATTTTTTGACTGTTTTGATAAACATATCAGAATTTAATTTCAATCCCCAATAGCCGCTAGATATGTCTCACGTGGGAGAATAAAATAAAAAACGAATGAGACAATTTGGTAGGTACGTAAGTTCCGTAATTTGGAAATTTATTACGACTGGAAAAGACTCTAGGTACCTATCTAGAAACACCTATCTCTTTGATCCTACTGTCAAAAACGTCAACGTCAATGTCAAACTCAAACAAGTTATATGTTTGTGTGTCGTTCGGAGCGGGCGGTGGCTGGCACCGATAAACTGCGTTTAACCGTGGTTTTACTAGCAAAAGTGCAGCGATATCGCATTTAGCTGTTGCGGAATGATTATAGTTATAATCTGATTAGTGGTACAAGCCGAGGAACGCAAGCACGAGGTATAATTCTATCTAACAGGGTTGTTGGTTTTGTTTACGCGTGCCATGTGACTAGTTCGGCCTTCGGCGCACGTGTTTTAAGTTGATCTTGTTAGCGAGTGACCGCTCCGCTTGCCCGCAGGTGCCGCAGTCTACAAGATGCCGGTAGACGTCTATATCAACGGAGACGGTAAGTTCAATTAAGTATCTAAACTTTCCATCGCGAAACCTTGACACAAGTTATTCACCTTGACCCTGTGTACTTACCATACTTACTTATATCGGTATCTATACCTAATTGAACGACGACGTCTTTATCAAATATTGAAAACTTTTAATAAATTGTATCAAGGTCAACTTTTATGGTTAAGTACCAGATTCGCGCGAAATTCGATTTTCATTAATTATAGTTGTAAAAATCACACAGTTCAGAATCGAAATGTACCTATCTCATCCTCTGAACTTTGAGTTTTATTTGTTCAAAAGTAAACTTAAATCAAAATTAGTAAACTTGTTCATCAGTGAGATAGCAACTAAACAAATTTTGATACTTACAACTTTAATAAAACTAGCTTTGGGTAGTGGTAGAATTTTCCATAATCATTTCTTAGCGGATACTTACGTCAAAATATCTATTTGTGTGCCAAATAGCCTTATCCATCCATTGTTTAAAGTTGTTCATTGATATATCAATCAGTAAGTCGGTACTTATAGTTTTATATGCTTAATAGAGTTTTATCTTAACAGATTATTAATAAAAAATATTGCAGGGCACACAGCGCTATCTAGTACCTAGCTAAGCAACAACTAGGCTAGGTGTTATAGAGACCAAACTTGAATATATTTTTGTTAACATAAACAACTGGACAACAACAAAGACTGACTGATAAACAAATAGATCCGGCCAAAATTTGGCTAAATGTAGCTGTTATAACGAAGTTTCCTCTAAAAAGTTATTTTGGAAATTTAAATGTTATGTGATTGATGTTAATTCCAAGACCAACAAACTTGGAAACGGATGGGGGAGACCTTTGCCCTGCAGTGGGATAACATAGGGTAATTAAAAAAAACTGGTTGCCTGTAAAGTCGGTATACGGGCGAAAGTTTTACGTGACAACAACTGTGCTCGAGTGGAAGGGACGCGTGCCTTTCACTTTTTATGTCTGTCTCTCTCGCTCTTAGGCGGGCTAACAATGCCCGCGTGCCTCTCACTCGCTCTCATTGTGAGCGCATAACGTCAGCGGAGCGTAACGCAGTTTCTTGAAGTGTCACCCGGCAAACCAATTTATAAGACGTTGTCACGTCAAAACCTTATGTGAAAGAAGTCGTGGGTAATAGCTAGTTTCTTACAAAAACTGCTTGAACACAGAGAGTCAGGTGTTGGAATTGCATGGGTTTCATTTTACAACATGCATTCAGGAAATGAAATAAGATTCTTCTTATCAAATGAAACAGAGTAGGTATCTATTACAATACCTACTTATCAACTTTTAATTTACGTTTAAATCTATGGAAAACATTTTAATGATTTATTTTTAAGATAGGTAAATACATAGTACCATAGAGAAAGAACAGTTTCTAGAGTACTCACAGTGACATTTGTCATTTCACATGCTTTTCTTCTTTGTGAAACGTGTTAATACCTCAGCAACTTTTTTTTGCTATATTGGATAAATAAAATATGCAGTTTCAAAAATCATTATTTTGTCATCAAGTCAATGTTGTGGATGCTACATTTCGATTTTGAACTCTCATTTTTATTAGAATAAGAACGTGCTTAAATTAATTACTTATAATAAAAAATTAATTAATTAAGAGAGCGGTGTTGGCTTAGTGGTAGATACCTCGACTTTCATTCTGAAGGTCGTGGGTTCGAATCCAGGCCGGCCGTGCACCAATGTATTTTTCTTAAGAAAAATTCATGTGCGCTAATTGACATTGCTCTTACGGTGAAGGAAAACATCGTGATGAAACCCGCGGCTTAGTTGGCTCCAGAAGTATTGACAAGTTCTCTCCTCTGGACATGGTTGACTAAGCTGAGAGGGTAGTAGGTGCTGGGCAAGCCTACTCCATCTTCACGCAAAAAGGACCCAATTAAAAAGGGTCTAATCGCGGAAAACAGCCTGTATACAAGTACAAGTACATAATAAATTAAATTTTACCATGGAATTTTAGATAGTTTTTAAAATTAAGTTTATTTTTAATACTTAATATTAGTAACAATTTACTAATTGCGGCAGGCAATAACATCATTAAATATAAAACACAAGATTATATAAAATTTATCTTTATAATTTTATTACAATCAATCACAGGCTACCGTAGGGTATGTAATTAAAGCTAATTATTATAAAAATTAAGGTATTAACATATCCCTATCACTATCAAAGTACCTACTCAACTTATAATAATTCATTATCATCATCATAGGCCTAAACATAGGCCTCTCCCCCCAAAGACTTCTAGAGCGATCGGTCGCATACCCTCTGCGTCCGCGGCTTCCTGCGACCCTAATTAAGTTATCTGTTTTGACCTTTGGCCTTGACCTTTGTGAGCATGATCACTAAAAAAACATGAGCATGATCACAAAAAAACGCCATGAGTTTCTTTTGCTTTTTTGTAGTAAGTATTTCCTAACTTAGTTCTTAAGACGTTTCAATTGGATTTCATGCGCCATAATCTTAGGAACTACGGGTTCAAATTGAAAAAATATTTTTGTGTTGGATAGTCCATTTGTCGAGGCAGGCTATTTTTTATTTTGATATTCCTACGGGATCGCGAGTTACGCGGGGGAAACCGCAGGGCGCAGCTAGAAAAAGATAAATTGAATTCCCTGCGCATTCTGTTACCAATCTAAAACCTAGCCTACCGCCATTAATTAGATTATATTATGGTACCTACATATTGTAAACCTATATTGAGTTTACATTATACACGTTTTTTTATAAACTACGTTTACATAAAGAAAAAACCGGCCAAGTGCGAGTCGGATTTGCGCACAAAGGATTCCGTACTATTATATTCTGTTTTTTAGTATTTGTTGTATTAGAGGCAACAGTTTTTGTTGCGCAGATGGTGTTTTTACAACATCTGTATAAAATTCAACTCTCTAGCTATCACGGTTCAAGAGATACAGGCTGGTGACAAACGGTCAGACAGTGGAGTCTTAGTAAAAGGGTTTCGTTTTTACCCTTTGGCTATGGAACCCTGAAAACACAATTTGAAATAGGTATGCCTTTATCTTAAGATTATTATTGAAACAAAGTTTGTTTTGAATTTGAAAGATAAAAGATAAAGGCATGTCTTTCTATAAACTATTTAGATATTATAAAATTTTCCACATAAGTTCCTTAAGAGTGTGTAATTATATACTACTAACAGGCGCTCCGCGGTTTCACCCGCGTAACTCCCGATTCCGTGGGAATATCGGGATAAAAAGTAGCCTATGTTACTGTTAATGAATAAATGCATCCACATACCAAGTTTTATCAAAATCTGTCCAGTAGTTTCGGAGCCTATTGGTTACAAACAAACAGAAAAATATTTCCTCTTTATAAAATGTTTAGACTAGCTTTTACTTCGTCGTCCACGTAAAGGATGAATATTTCAAAAGCTGTGTGTTGATAACAGTCAGTCTGTCTGTCAGGACTCAGTGGCGTGGTGGTGAAAACCACAGAAGGTTGCGGGTTTGATTCTCGCCATTGAACCCATAGTTCTTGGTCTGGGTGTAAAATGTACAAAATAAAATTATACAAGTATTTCATCTGTTTTCTGACACCCATATTACACGCCTATTATATTACAAGGTATATATTAGACTAGCGACCCGCCCCGGCTTCGCACGGCTGTATTATATCTAAAACCTTCGTCTTTAATCACTCTATCTATAAAAAAAAACCGCATCAAAATCCGTTGCGTAGTTTTAAAGATCTAAGCATACATAGGGACGGCGAAAAGTGACTTTATTTTATACTATGTAGTGAAGCCTAGGGTTATTTATTACAAGCCTAGTTTGCTTAGTTTAGGTGCTAGATGCCGTTTAATGTCTGACAATAAACCGCAACGTGGGCGGCGTTGTTACATGTTTATTGTTTCAAATTTTCCATTATTCAGTAGCCTGTTATGATCTGAATCTGTAGATAGAGCACAGTAAATTAGTCAATTCAACTAGTTTATGATTTGTATCCGCGAAGTTCGAGGTCTCCCTCCCGCCTTCCGCACCTTCCCATTATTGAGGCAATTACTGAAATTGACATACTCACACATGCGCGGAAACTTATATAGTTACACCTACTCACACTATCTCACCAGACTCTGTTTGCCTCGTCATTGTATATACCGACAATCTATTCATACTCGAAGATTATGTTTATAATATGTACCTACCTAGCTGCGAGCTGCGTAGTGTTTGCTATCTATCTGTAGGTAGGTAGGTGGCCTTCGAACTGGTTTTATTGTTTTTCATTATCATCTCAATAAAGTATCTATAATTAGCATTGTCGTAGGTCCACGAATATTGCGAATTTTCGTGTTTTGTAGGCCTGCCTGAGCCATGGTTTCTTTGTGTTGATGAGTTCGTATGTGATTCCAGACGGGTGTGGCGCGGGGTCTGAGGACAGCGAGGGTGAGGAGGAGGGCGGGGGGGATGAGTTCTCGTTGTCGGAGCCGACGGCGCCGGCGCGGGCGCTCGCCGCGCTCAACGCGCTGCGCAAGTCGCGGCAACACTACGACGTGGTGCTCGTCGCGCAGGGAGGCGAGGAGCCGGCGCACCGAGCCGTGCTCGCCGCCGCCTCGCCCTACCTGCTGCGCGTGTTGCCCGCCGCCTCGCCCTCCGCCTCGTACCGGCTGCCGGACGTGCCGGCGGACGCGCTCCGGCCGCTCCTCGAGTACGCGTACACCGGGCGTCTGGCGGTGCGCGACACGCAGCACGCGCTCGCGCTCTACCGGGCCGCGTGGCGGCTGCGGTTCGAGCCGCCGCGGCTCCACCTCGCCGAGCGGCTCGTCCGCCGGCTCGAGCCGAGCACGTGCCTCGCGGTGCGCGCCCTGCCCGACCTGCCGCCCGCTCACCTCGCCCCGCTCGACGCCTTCATCGCGGCGAGGTTCGACGACGTCTGCCGGAGCGGCGCCCTCGCCTCCCTCCCGGAGATACGTATAGAGATGATGCGCGAGACGAGCTCCGAGGGCGGCGAGGAAGACTCGCTGCGTGTCGCCGACGCCGCGCTCGCCTGGCTACTCACCAGACCTGACGAAAACGTACGGACATTTTTGTACCTTTCGCATCATTAATATTGCTTTTTATATCGTCAATCCAATCTAAACTTGGATCTTCCATCGTGTTCCAGTTCGATCAGCTGTGTTCTCGGACGCACCTCGTGTACGTGGACTCGGGCGGGGCGCTGCGGGACTGCGGCGAGCTGCCGGCGACGTGCGGGGACGCGCCCGAGTTGCAGCAGTACAGGCGGGAGGCGGCCGCGCGCAAGCGGGGCCCGGCCTCCGCGCCGGCGACGCCGTCCGTGGACGCCGGCGCGGACCACCCGCCCGACTTGGAGCTGGGCGGGCGGGAGGCGCGCGGGGCGGCCGCCGTGCTGGCGGCGCGGCCGGCCCGGGCGGGCGGGGCGCGCGCTCTGCTGGCGCTGCGGGGCCGGCTCGCCGCCGCGCGCATCTCCTGGTCCGAGATGGCGGCGGGCACGGCACACCGCGGAGGCGCGCTCGGCGGAGCGGACGCCGCGCCGGGCGAGCGCCGCGCCCCCCTGGCGACGGCGCGCGCGGCGCTCGGACTGGCCGCGCTGCCGGACCGGCTGCTCGCGTGCGGCGGGTACGACCGGAGCCGCGTGCACGGCTCTTGCGAGGCGTACGACCCCGCCACGAACGCGTGGAGCCCCGTCGCCGACATGCGAGTACCCCGGGCGAGGTTCCCGGCCGCGCGGCTCGGGGACGCGGTGTACGCGCTCGGAGGGAGCGACGGACACGCAGAGCTCGACTCGGTCGAGGCGTGGTCCATGAACGGCGCGAGCGCGGGCAAGTGGAGCTCGCGGGCGAAGTTACCGCTGGCGGTGTCGCACGCGGCGGCCGCGGGGGACGAGGCCGGGGGGGCGCTGTACGCGGTGGGGGGCTGGGCCGGGGGGGCGCACCTGCGGCGGGTGCTGCGTTACGAGCCCGCCAGGGACAGGTGGAGCGAGGCGCCGGCGCTGGTCGGGGCGCGGGCGCAGGCCGCCGCCGTCGTGTGGGATGGCGCGCTGTGGGCGCTCGGCGGGTGCGACGCGTGGCACTGCCTCGCGACGACCGAGCGGCTGCTGCTCGCCCCGGCCGGCGGGGAGGAGGAGGTGTCGTGGGAGGCGGGGCCGGCGCTGCCGACGGCGCGGCGGTCGGTGGGCGCGGCGACGTGGCGCGGCCGGCTCGTGGCCGCCGGCGGGTCGGACGGCGCCGCCTCCCTGCGCCGCACCGAGTGGCTCGGCCCAGCAGAGGCGGCGTGGCGCAGCGGGCCCTCCCTGCGCCGCGCGCGCGCCGCCCTCGGGCTCGCCGTGCTCGGGGACGTGCTGTACGCGGCCGGCGGGTTCGACGGCAAGGAGTTCCTCGCCAGCGTGGAATGCCTCTACCACCCGGAGGGCGAGTGGACGGAGCTCCGCGAGCCCCCTCCCCTCCCCGCGCCCCTCCCACCGACGACTACGACCCGCAAGACGCCGGTAGAAGACACCCAGTGATACGACGACGTACATACATACATTCCCCGAGGGTCGCGGTCGGCCACGTGACATACACGCGGACACGTTGTACATATTCCCTCATCTTGCCTCCCTCGATATTATATTATAGGTCCGCGTGCGCCGCCCCACGGCGGGTGGCCGTATGGACCGGCGGGCCGTGACCGCGTATACAAAAGACATTAATATTAAGCGTTAGCTATGTTAGTCGGCTGCGCGTGCGCTTGCGCGTGCGCCACATCGGTGTCGGTATTCGAATATAGTATTATTATGTTTATATTGTAATATCGTAAATAAACTATGCATTTTTAATCTACAATGTTGTTTTAATGGTACCCTCAAACACGCAATAAACGAGCCTTCATTATTATTACATAGTATAAAACAAAGTCGCTTCCCGCTGTCTGTCCCTACGTATGCTTAGATCTTTAAAACTGCGCAACGGATTTCGATGCGGTTTTTTTTATAGATGGAGTGATTCAAGAGGAACGTTTCAATATACAATATATGAATAATGTAGCCGTGCGAAGCCGGGGCGGGTCGCTAGTATTATCTAAATACCAAAATGCTCTATAGATGGTGCTATTCTATAGATGGTGCTTTCTACGTCTGTCTGACCATGACCAAGGGCGGATCAAAGTTCCTTTCTAGTCAAGACTAAAAATTGAATGACTGTATCAGAGACGTAGACGCAGTGGAGTTCGTGAAACATTCTAACGTTTGGCAACATCCTCTTTCGTCACATCCGTTAACGTTATGACGTTACATTTTTTTTGTAAGTAACCCCCTACTTTATCGATTGCAAAGACGTTAAAATCTACTAATAAATCTAGTTCATCAATGGTCTTTTTATCACGTCACTTTCTCGGTTCTCTTTATTATTAAGCAAATATCTGGTCATAGACCTCTAGTTCTTTTTATCACTACTGAGCAACACCATATCAAATAGGTCCATGATCGAGACAGGGGTTTTGGGCGGGAACGAGCCAACATGTCATGCTGCAGTTTCATTTTTGTCCAGTTTTTGCAATTTAGGGTCGTTTAATAGTACATGTGTGCTCTATTATAATAAATTACCTAAAGATGTATATGACATGTCTATTAACAGGTTCAAAACTTTTATAAATCATAAATTGTGCGGTCAGGCGTACTGTGATACTTCGTCTTACCTTAATGATAAGAATTGACTTACCTTAATGACTTTAGTTGCTCCATTTCAAATAATACCTTCAAATATTTGTAATATTGACCTTTGTGAGCGTGAACATGAAAAAAAATCCCCATGAGTTTCTTGTGCCTTCTCATTGGTGGGCGCGTTCCGAAGGCACACATCCTAACTTAGTTTTGAAGACATTTCAATGTGATCCTTATACCAAAGCATCCAAATGAATAAACATTTTTGAATTTGAATAATTCAGTGAAAGTGATAAGTACTGGCTACATGCACATTAGTCATGCAAAGTCATGTATAAAACAAAGTCGCTTTTTCTATCCCTATTCCCTATGTATGCTTAAATCTTTAAAACTACGCAACGGATTTTGATGCGGTTTTTTTAAATAGATAGAGTGATTCAAGAGGAAGGTTTATATGTATAATATTATTAATATAAAAAACATTTCAAAAACCCTTAAAAATAAAAACAGAAATACTAATATAAAAAAGAATTTATTTATAAAAAAATACTGTTCTCAAATATATTTAACAACGTCACTGTGAATCTTGCGTCTCCAGCAAGAACTTAGCTAACGAGGCCCTAGTCCCAAGCGCCAGCGTATCCAGCCCCCTTGCCAGCAGCTCCTGGCGGCAGGCCGGGGCTCCGCACGGGGCCGGGGGCGGAGCGAGAGCAGCCCCCGGCTCCGGGGCCCGGATACCCCTCAACCCGCTAGCAGCCAGCACCTCAGCGACGCTCAGCCCCGGGTCCTTTCCAACTACGGCCTTTAGGTAATCGTCCTTGTAGAAGGAGAGTATGTTTGTGATTGTGGCTTCGAAACGTCCCGAGTGAGGTGGTTTGGTTGATGTTTCGACACGTGTTTGGGCGAAGCGTGAGTATGGCACGGGGAGGTACCATTGCTCGCCGCGTATTGTGTTCATACGGACCTGGGGAATATTAAATAACAAATCAGAAGGCTAATTCTCGAAAATACAGACGGACAAGAGGGTTCCTTTTTACCTTTTGACGTACAGAACCCTAAAAATTATTCAAATAACATCGTAATATCTTTCCGATTGCATTTATAAAACTTTGAGGGTATTTATTGTAATCAATCGGAATGATATTGTAATGTAATTTGATTCTTTACGAGAATATGCCCACTTAATTTTGCGGGAAATTAAGATGGAACAACCACTGTTATCTTATCTATATTTTTGAGTTTTTGGTTTAATGCTTGTTAAGCATTTATCATTGCATAGAATTATATTATTATTACCGATATCGGATCAGATCGGGAGTTACAAGGGTAAAAGTAAAAGACTCACGCCCGAATACTGAAAGGCTACTCATCTTTTCAACTTCGTTAAGCGTTAAATATTTTTAAGTTGGATTTAAATTTTTAGTGGTATTCACAAAGGCTATTTACGAGATTTAAGATTATACTTAACAAAGCAGGCCTAAACTTTTACCAAATGGCAACATTATAACAAAAAAGTTCGTTTTCTATTACAATTTTCTGCTTGATCCGTGATTGCTAAAAACAAGTTTCCAGCTGTATACCAAATTAACTAAAATTAACGAATAAGTGGGACTTAACAGCATGGCCTGCTAAATTTTAAGTGGTGTTTAAATTTACGTTAAGTGTATGTTTGCTATTAAAGCGTACGCTTAAATATCAATTTAAACGCCGCTTAAGATTAAGTAGCCTTTCAGTATTCGGGCGTCAGCTAGTTAAATAAAGCATTGCATTACCCTGTTGAGGAAGTCCCTATCGAACTCAATAGATGGCGGCACGAGTAGCACGGGCTGGTCTCGAGGCAGGTCCGGTAGGAGGGCATCGAGGCTCGCCCGGGGGGAGTCCTGCCCTTCGCCCTCAACCGCCCCGGGCGACGCTAGCGACACGGTGAGCGAGGGCAGCTGCCGTCCAGCGGTGCGGAGTTCCGCTTCGGCGTTCGAGTCCGGAGCTGTAAGTGTATCAAACTTTGAGGAGTTTTATACGAGAAGGTAAAAAAACATTTTTCTTTATTAATTTAAATTGTCTTTCGAAAACAGTCATACATTTTAATCTGTCACCTTTCCTTGCGTCTTGCGCGCGTTATTGAAATTGAGGAAAATGGAAAATCGTGACGTCACACGAAGTTCAGTCATGGCCGCCCGCGTTTCGTTTCTTCTAGTCAGCAGACAAAATATTGCAAATTTATTTTGCGAAAATAACATAATTATTTACAATACATTTGAATGCAAAATAATTATTGTAAACATATTAGCTTCCATTTTCAACATATTTCATATTTTATCGTTCTCACAGTCATTGTAGCCAATTTAAACTAATTGTGGAAAGTAAAACAAAATATAATCCAATAAAAATACCAGACTAAAAAAAACTTATAGACTACCTATAGGAGAGAATCAACATATCGCTCGGTCAATAAGTATAGAAGTTATACATTGTAATTACCAGTGACATATACAGCAAGGTTGCAGTCCGGTTGTGGGGCTCCGCAGAGTGCAGATATACGACGTAGTAACGCTGCCACACTTGTCGTCGGTCCGGAGGCCCTGAATAACAAACACATATTTATTTATCTTTTTAATTATTGTCACTATCAACATAGTATGAAACAAACCCGCTGTCTGCCCTATGATTAAATCTTTAAAACTACGCAACGGATTTTGATGCGGTTTTTTTAAATAGATATAGTGATTTAAGATAAAGGTTTATATGTATAATACATGCATAATATAGCCGTGGGAAGCCGGGGCGGGTGGCTAGTAAAAAAAAATACAAAATATAATCTTGTCTTAGGGGGCAGAAAGCCTCATTAATAACGTTTGCAGGTGAACTTCTACCTCTACCTCCCTTCCCCTTCTTTTTTTTACCAACTTCATAAAAAGGAAGAGGTTTTCAATTAGGCGCGTATAACTTATATATTTTTTTTTCTTTCTTTTTTTCGTTTGTAGGGATACTATCTGTACCTACACATCACTATCACTGTCTGTACCTACACATCACTATCTATGTCCCTATTCCCTTTGTATGCTTAGATCTTTAAAACTACGCAACGGATTTTGATGCGGTTTTTTTTAATAGATATAGTGATTCAAGAGGAAGGTTTATATGTATAATACATGCATAATACAGCCGAGCGAAGCCGGAGCGGGTCGCTAGTGAAGTAATAAATGATGATAATGAACTTACCCGGCAGCTACAACGAGTGCAATCCTAGCGCTCTCAGTGACGTACGGTACCGGCGCCAACCTCGCCGCAGTCAACGCTCGCGCCGCTTCCACCAGCCGCAGCTGACCGTCGACCCGCAGTAGGAGCCGGTAGCGGAGCGCCGCCGCCGGCTCCCATAGCCGGGCGCCTTCCACTAGCTGGGGGGGAGGCGAGTCGGGCCATGTTCGGGTACACCATGCTGATACCTACACATAGGTTACAATATATACGGTGAATTTTATAAATGGTTCTCAGGGCCTTAACTGTAAGAGGCAGAGAAAATGGCTGAAAGGACCTTATATATTTATTCTCGTAAGTTTGATTTGTTTAAGAGGAAAAGGTACCGGGGGCTTTTTTCATACAAACTATTACAAACGTTGACTGTTTTCTTCCTGGATAATGACACTAGAGCAAATATTTTTGGTGCATAAAACTTATAACTGCCTGACCATGCCCCCATTTTCTGTTTATTTTTATTTTTTTAATCCTAATTTCTATGATAATTAGAATATGAAAAAAAATACCAAAACATAAGGGCATGGTTATGGAGAGAGAGCAGGTACCCTTTCATCTTAAAACAGTGGTTGGTAATCACACTTGTGATATTAACCCTAGAAGCCCAATATACATAGTACGTATAGTTGGTCTTATCCCATAGGAAATGCTATTAAATTAAATATATTGTTAAAATCTACGGAATTTTATTCGTACATAATCGTACATGTAATAGGTACTTCCATTATGTTTATATGTTTGACCACCAAAAAATAGATATGAAAACTTCAAAGTAACTACTAACAAGTAGAAATATAGAAATAGAAAAACATTTAACTGAACATTAAGTGATATCTGAGGTTGCATTAAAGATCTCTTGAAATTGAGTTGTGTAAAAACCTCGTTACCTCTTGCCACAGCGCGTCGAGCGCGGCACGCTCTGTGTGCGGATGTGAGGCGGCGGCACGTCGCTCGTCCGGCATGTACGCGCGGTCGGTGTCGAACGCCGTCCAACGGAGGTGATCGAAGCGAGAGTCGGGCCGCGGCGGAGCGAGGCCGGGGTCGGCGCGGAGCCCCGCCGGCCATGTCACGTTGCGGTACTGCGGCGGGTGACGTGACGAACACCGTCGTAGAGCGCCTCGCAGCCGGCGTGATGCCAGCCGACCGCGCGCCAGTCGCTCCCGTGCGCCCAGCGCGTGCAGACGTAGCAACGTCGCCGCCGGAGCGGGCCCCGCAGTCACCGCGTCCACGGGCGCCGTCAGCGGCTCGGCCTTCGCTGCCGCATACTCCTGCGCCTGAGCTGTACTCGTACAAGGCACATGTGCCGCGTGCAGCACGCACCGGCCGACGTTCTCGTGGTGACGCGGCGAGTACGAGTTGCGTACGCACCAGTCGAGCTCGGCGTGCACGGCGCGAAGCACAGAGTTACTCAACAATACACCGCTGTCTAGCGAGCAGTACTGCGAGTCTGGCTCCGGCACGCCCATGTACAGATCCCTGCTGACACTCAGTGAGCCGACCAACTCGGTGAGACGCCGCGCGTTCACGTAGCCCGCGTCCGTCACCAGGAAGAAGAAGTCGTACTCCTCTAAGTAATTGTCAGCTAGATATTTCAGTGCATGGAACGGTTTCAACATCTCCCGAGTATCAGTAAAGCCTGAAAAGCAACAACAACACAATATTGAAGTTATATATGTCTTAAACCTACAAAATCCAAGTCCAGAAGAAGATGGCAGGACCAGTTGCAGGACTAGAGTGAGGCACAAGAGAAGCCTTATAGTGAGACAAAATTGATTAAAAACCATGTCTACACTATTGTTATAAACAAAAACAATTTCTTGTTTGTTTGCAATAAATAGGCTCTAAAACTACTAGACCGATTTTAATGAAACTTAGTATGAAAATACATTGATTCATTAGAAGTAACATAGGCTACTTTTTATCCTGATTTCTCCACGAGATCAGGACTTACGCGCATGATTGATGAGTGTTTAAATAAACCGACCCAGTTGGCACAATGATCACCATGCCGAACTGCCACTGGGTTCGATTCCTGCCTCAGACAAGTATTTATATTTGTCTGTGGTCTGGTTGTTTATATGTATAATAAGTATATATTTACAATAGAAAAGTATATAAGTAGTGTATCCGTTATCTAGCACCCATAACACAAGTCTAGTTACTTAGTTTGGGGCTAGATGGCGATGTGTGGAATAAATAAATAAATAAATAAATATTTCAGGACATATTACACATCGCCATCCAGCCCCAAGCTAAGCAACTTAATGCTTGTGTTATGGGTGCCAGATAACGGATAAACTACTTATATACTTTTTTTTTTGTAAATATATACATATTATACATATAGGAAACACCCAGAACCAGAAACAAGAATTTATGGTCAGCATAAATACTTGTTCCCGGCGGGAATCGAACCCGCAACCTTCTGCGTCGCAGTCGGGTGTTCGCCCGACGCGCCACAGAGGTCGTCAAAAATGGAATGTGGTGGGAAAAATGGAATGTGTTGCAATATTTATTTATTTAAACCTTACCAACAACATTAGCGAGTCCCGGTGGTGCGCTGACAGCGCTGGCTGTGATGAAGAACTTCAACGCAGGCTGAAGCCGAGCCGCTGTCTTGTTGATGGCAGCCACTTGGTCTCGGAGACGTTCTTCCGAACTGAGCACACCAGTTAGTACTGAACCTGGTAGAATACAATGGAATTAATGTAATTATCAGGACAAACTACTTATATTTTAATGTCAAAGTTTATGTGTTACTAGACGTTGTTAGAGATGTTGTTAGAGTCGTCCGATGTCCTAGATGTTTATGTGTTGTTAGGCGACCCAGTTGACACAATGGTCCGACGACTCAGTTGGCACAATGGTCACCATGCCGGACTGCCAAACATAGGGTCGCGGGTTCGATTCCCGCCTCAGACAAGTATTTATGCTTAGATATTTGTCTGTGGTCTGGTTGTTTCTATGTACCTATTATAAGTATAATTTACAAAAGAAAAATATATAAGTAGTATATCCGTTGTCTAGCACCCATAACACAAGTGTAGTTACTTAGCTTGGGGCTAGATGGCGATGTGTGGAATGTCCTGCAATATTTATTATTTATTTATACTTTGTTACTTTTTTTGCAGAAAAACTATTGAACCGATTGTAATGTAACTTGGTAGATAGCTGGAGTTCTGGAACAACACATAGGCTATTGTATTTGTATACGGGCAGTTTTCCGCGATTAGACCCTTTTTAATTGGGTCCTTTTTGCGTGAAGATGGAGTAGGCTTGCCCAGCACCTACTACCCTCTCAGCTTAGTCGACCACGTCCAGAGAAGAGAACTTGTCAATACTTCTGGAGCCAACTAAGCCGAGGGTTTCATCACGATGTTTTCCTTCACTGTAAGAGCAATGTCAATTAGCGCACATAAATTTTTCTTAAGAAAAATACATTGGTGCATGGCCGGCCTGGATTCGAACCCACGACCTTCAGAATGAAAGTCGAGGTATCTACCACTAAGCCAACACCGCTCTCTCGGCTACTTTTTATAAAGATAATGCCACAGGATCGGGAGTTATGCGGGTGAAACTGTGAAGCACTGCTAGTTACAAATAAACAAATGGATTTATATAATACTTACCTCTCATACCAAGCTCCGTAGTATAATACCGTGGCCGCTGCACGCTCCGTCCAGCCGTCTGGCCAGCAGGTCCAAGCGGGCGTTCCTCTCGGTGCGGCTCGAACTCATCCACACCTTCATTTGCCACTAAAGGCGCACTGGCACATGTTACCACTTCCTCATCCAGAGGAATCACTGATAAAGACACCCATAGCCCTATCACCATGCCCATTATAAAGTAAGAATTATGTTTTACTTGCGACATTACAAAACGGGACCACATCGTGACCGTTCAAAGGAAAAATAAACTTGATTTATGAAAGATCTTATCGAAGATCTAGACGATTATTATCAGCTTATCTTTAACATAACTGGTTAAAAAGTTTAGTTTTAGTTGAAATTAATTATTTTGGCCATGAAATTAACTTTTTGATGATTTCCGCAAATCCGAGGAGAAACACACGTAACTTGAAAAAAAAAAATGACACTGACAGCAAATAACAAACATGTGACGTTGACATTTTAATTCAAGTTTCGGCTTTGTACGATTTGCACATAGAGCCAAAGTTATAGGAATGTATTCAAGTTTTGATAGTTCTATAAAATATCAAGATTTTTTAAATGAAAACGAAACGATTACATAGGTATTTTTTTATTTAATTTTCTATTAGAAACTTATGAATGACACTTTACAACGTAGGTTCTTACAGTTTTACATTTATTACAATAATATTCAGACTTTGGATGAGGTCGTTAGGCTACAACACTATTATATTGTATACTAGCCAGTTCAAACTTTAGTACACTCAGTATTATTACAACAAATTGGACTAATCACATCTAGAATCTCATCGGGAGTCTTTCCCCTCGTCTCAGGCACTGCTAACATTACAAAACATGCATAAATTCCCGCCAAAACACTGGCAACACCAAACGCGGCAGGCAGCCCCAATTTTCCAGCTACGAGCGGCAGTATCGTAGTTTCCATCGCACCCGCTATGCCAGTCATAGATGTCGCTAGTAGTATAACACTTGGTACCTGAAAAATAAGTCAAAATTGTGAGGAAAAGTTACTACTTCTGCCTTCTGATAGACTTCCGATGGTTTATTCAGGCTAATTCACGCCTGAATCCGCCAAGGGTTTTAAGATTGGCTCTATTTAGCTGTGTTACTGTTTAAGGCGCCATCGTAGCTCTAAAACAAATGGCATGTAGGTACCCTAACCACGAGTTATTTACGCACTCGATCAATTAATATTATGTAGGTATTTAAAGTGTTTATACCTACTTCTAACTAGAATCGGTCATTATGTGAACCGCGAGATACAGCTGTTCTATGCTATCTATCTCGACTGATTTTAGTAGTAAAGTTTCGAACTAGATATTCAAGTGGCTGTTTCGTGGAAATTGGTTCAAAAGTTATAAGCATTGTATGACAAAATTATCTATTTAGTAGGTGTACCTATGTATGGTAATTTAAAAGTATATATTTTTGTTTTTGGGTTCGTGATAAGAGATGGCGTTACTAGTACCTTGAACATATCAGTTAGGATTGCGTACGGGGCCGTTTGTACGCCTGAGCTGTCACTAAGGACGGCCATAGCGAGCGCGGCCCACGTGATCGTGGAGTTGGTGTGAGAGAGAAGGCAGATGAAGGCACCGGTTAAAGAGAGACAGGTAGCTAACGATGCGTAGAGGAGCAGTGGCTGTAAAAAGAAAGAAAGAACGCGCTATGAAAATTATGAAACAAAAACATTAGTAATCAGTAGGTATAAAGGTACCGTGGTCGTATGCTACCTTGTCCTAAGGATCGCTTACTGCCTAGTGCCTACATACTATTATTATACCAGCGTAAGTTCGGATCCTGTGGGAATATAGGGATAAAAAGTAGCCTATGTGTTAAACCAGGTCCCCAGCTATCTAAATATTGAGTTTCATTTCCATCGGTTTTTTTGTGTGAAGGATACCTATGAGGATACTCCTCTAGTATATTTATTTACTAGCTGCGCCCCGCGGTTTCACCCGCATAAGTCCCTATCCCGTGGGAATATCGGGATAAAAAGTAGCCTATGTGTTAATCCAGGTCTCCAGCTATCTACATACCGAGTTTCATCGCAATCGGTCCAGTAGTTTTTGCGTGAAGGAGTAACAAACATACATACACACACACACGCACACATAAACTTTCACATTTATAATATTAGTAGGATTACTTAATTTTTTGATTAAAATAAGATAGGTAGGTACTAAGTACTAACCCTACGTCCAATTCTCTCAACAAGCCCCAACGCCACCAATGAACCACCAAGCTGGACGGCACCGAGCAATAAAGCTCGTCGAGCAGCGCTCGCTTCTTCATCTACAACTGAAGAAAAACCAGAAAAACATTATTTATTTATACAATTAGGTTTTAGAGTTTTACGCAAAACCTGAGGTTTTACCACAAATTGTTTACGCAATTTTTGTTGTTTCTTTGTTTACGCAATCGATCAAACGTAAGTACCATACATTTATTTTTTTAGGCAAAAAAAATCTTGTGAGGTGTCAAGGGACACCCGGATGGAACGAAGTTCCTTTCGATTAATTATTGTAATTTTTGACGTGATAACGTTTTATAAATTGGTGAACACCTGCCATCTCAAAAAAGTGTGACGTCACGCGTCGTTACTGGAACGCCTCATGTTATTGACAAGGTAACTATAGCAACGTTTTATCGTTGCCATGGTTACCATCAATGTTTTCTTATGACGTTATCACGTAAAATTATCGTCCGTAAACCGACTTTACAGACAACCATTTTTTTAGGCAAAAAAAAAACTTGTGAGGTGTCAAGGGACACCCGGATGGAACGAAGTTCCTTTCGATTAATTATTGTAATTTTTTTTGTTAATAATCGTCGGGAATGCGAAATAGAAAGACGAAACGAAACTGGCTTGCTTTCTATGCAAAAAGTGTCGTTACAACTTTTGGTCTTAATTTTTTCCGTCTAGTCCCCTTTCGCAACGCGCGATAAGGAACTTTCGTTCCAATAGGCAATGGGGAATGTTGAATATTTCTTATGAAACTATGAACTAAAAAATGAATTTCTAATAAACTAATGCTCGTCTAAGTCCTAAAAAAAAAACGTGTGGCACTCTGGGACTGCCGCGGTAAAGCTATTGCATTTTGCGAGCTTCGTACATCGTACCATATACAAACGCTCGACCGAGCTACATGGTAGGCGGAGTGGGGGGTGTTAGGTATTATTTTCGTTACGGAATTTCTTGATTCGGTCGCCGCGTTCAAAGCCCGCGATAAAAGCTATGCAATAGCTTAAACATCTCCATGCGAAGTTTCTAACTCGTAGCTCTTGTAGTTTTAGATAATTCCTGATAATAATTTTGGTCTTATATAAACAGTTTATCAATAACATTGTATATACAGTATCTTACCCGCAGTTCCACCTGTATGTGTGCCCGCTATCAGGAACACGCGCTCCGCAAACTGCAGCAGAGTGAGCAACCCGCACATCTCCTGTCCAGCGACAGCCGTCACCGATATTAATAGAGCCTTTCTTTGCCGACTATCACGCCCTGGAAATTGAAAAGAATACTATTCTAAATCTTCGATATACTTTATTTGACATTTTACATCTGTCTTTATCTTCGTTTCTGTTCGTATATTATGTACATCTTTCTACGTCTGAAATACATTGAATCGGTCTTTGTTCTAAATCTGACATTCTATGCATACTACCAGTAGGCAGCAAAAGTGGAGATCATTTTGCTGCCTACAAGTTGACATCTGTCTATATTCTGCGACTGACATTCCCATAGAATTTGACGTTCGTACCTCAAAGTCAAAGTCAAAGTCAAATTTCTTTATTTCTTTCGATGCTTATTTAAAGGTATACACATGATCACTTGGAATAGTCTTAAAAATTAAGTTAGGATGTGTGCCTTCGGAACACGCCCACCAATGAAAGCCTAACCAACGCCTCACTATAAGTTTCTTGGACATTCCACATTCAATCTGTATTCAAATGTTATTTTGAGTAATTTACATTTTTGCTGACAGTTTTACTTTCATTAAGTATACCTAACGATCTGACAATCTTATAATAATATTATCTTCCATTCTACATCTGAAATTTCACATTAAACTTCAACTTATAATGTAGTAAGCTACTCACACATATCCCTAAGTACTATAAGATGCGACTCTTGTTTAGCCGGTGCTGGTAACTCGTCTAATTCAGCTGACACGTCCGTTCTGCCTCCACGTAGTATTGATAATGCTACGGTGGCTTCCTGGAACAATCAGAAGTTCATTAATAATATCGATAGAACGGAATGAAAAAACTTTACACTTTTTTTTTTATTTATTTATTTTCTTTTCTTTGGGAAACATACAGAACTATGATATAAATATTTATAACAATACTAGCTGTCCCGGCAAACGTTGTTTTGCTATTTACAAAAAAAAAAAAAATAGATGTTGGCCGATTCTCAGAGACCTACTGAATATGTTCACAAAATTTCATGAGAATCGGTCGAGCCGTTTCGGAGGAGTTCAAGTTCGAACCCCGTGACACGAGAATTTTATATATATAGAGATATTATAAAAAACCCTGAATCCAGCAAAGTTTTTAACTGGATCAGAGTCGGAGGCCATACGACAAGTTGTTTACGCACTCGACCAAACATGCCATATTTCCTACGAAACTTTAAAACTGAAATCAGTCAATACGCAAGCCGATACTGTTTAAAGTCGAGTGCGAATGAAACAAATATAAAAAAAAGGAATATAGTTAATTTTATCCAAAAACTAGAACCGATTACCGATAATGCCTTGATCATACCGAGTAGAGTGGCGTGATAGTGCCTCCAACCAATTTACGATCAATCAATGAATACCAATTTACAATCATAACTGAAACCCTGGGCTTCTTTTGATTCTAATATTCTACATAATTGTGGGCCAAATCAAGGATTCAGTTGTATTCAGGTAAGTACAGTCGGCTGCATAATTGCAGCCCTCGGCAGAGTTCGATAATTACTATTATTGGAATGTTTCTAATAATTTTTGTTTCAATATTTTATGAGTTAGAAAACTTTAAACTTCACCTAAAGCAGGTGTCCAGTGTCTAGAATCTTGCTCGTGTTGAAAACATTCTTATAACAGCCGTTTTGGAGGTCTACGGGGGGTCTGCAGTTATGCAGCCGACCGTACCTAAATCTATTGGTTCATACCTTTAGTTTTCCATTAGCAGCCAGGAACGAAGGCGATTCTGGTATAAAGAAACATAGCAGGCAATGGACAGCTGACAGACTGACGCAGGACCATAGCACAGTCCTGAAAATATGAACATAAAAAGGTGTTATACATCGTAGTTATTAAAAAAATAAGTACTGACCGTGTCCGGTAGTAGGCTCCGGAATCGTATGCTCTATTATAATAAGTTACCTAAACCCTAAAGATATGTAGGCCATGTCCATAAACAGGTTTAGCGATTTTTTAATGTTATAATAAAATAAAAAATTGATTTTTATTTCAGGCAAAACCCATATACAAATTTACACGATTACAACTAATTATACTATGTTATATTATATTATGTTATATTATATTATGTTATATATAAAATGTAGGTAGTAGGTAGGTGCACAATATTATGCAATTTAAATTCAAAAATCAAATATATTATGTCAAAATTAATAACCATCATAATGTTATGATATACTTTTATATAAATTGTGCGGTAAGGTGTCCTATGTTACCTGGTGTCGTACCTACCCAGGACGTGACTTTAATTGCTAGATATCAAATAATACCTTTATGAGCATGATCACAACAAAAACCTCATGAGTTTCTTGTGCCTTCTTCTCATTGGTGGGCACCTTCCGAAGGCACACATCCTAACTTAGTTTTTACGATGTTTCATGCAAAATATGATTCCAAATGGATAAATAATTTTGACTTTGACTTTGTTCACCTATCCGATAATTTTTGTACATTGATTCAACAGAGTTACTTACTGCGCGTGAAGCCGCTGGTCTGCACTCAAATACATGAGCAACATGCCGAGGTTGTGAGCTGCTACTGGTGCTCCTCCAGCTGCACCACGCACTCCAGAACTACACATCTGTCAAAATTAAAGGAAATCGTCCTTCCTTCATCGAAATCTGCCAGATTCTATGAAGGGTGCAAAAGGGGGGGGGGGGTGTTAACATTAACATAATTTAATCAAATCCTGAACGGAATAAGTTGCTTATGACTGTCTTGTCTGTCAGTTTGGGAGTCTTCAAGTCACCAGTGAACAGGTATCTTCCAGATAAGCATGTTACATCTTAATCCGCATCGTCACTTATTATCTGGTGACAATACTGGTCAAAGGCTAACTAACGTTACATCGCAGTTACAATACATCGATTTAATAAGGCGTTGAGTACATATAGAGATATCGATGAAAAATATTCGAAGAAACAAAATTCGATGAAAAGTTTTTCGCAGTGACGTAGGTATCCCTTTAAATAGGTAGGTAGGTAACACTTAAGTTTTTCTAACTGTTGTTATGTAGGTACTGCAAAAATAATAAAAAAAAGGAGAAGTAAAAGAGAATGGGCATAGTGGCCCACCTATTGTATAGATTCAAGTTATATGTCATTTGAAAGGTCATAACAGTAGCTTTATTTTATTGTATGACACCAACCCTGTAACTCGAATAGGGACGGATCTAGGACGTTTTTAGTTTTTGAAAAAAAATCTTTCCGTTTAGGTCGAGATGTACGTCATTTGAAAGCTCTTGACAGCAGCACTATTATATTGTATTACACTGGTCCTGAAATATGAACAGGGACGGATCTAAAACGTTTTTAATACTTAAAAACATTAAAAAGTTGAGATCGAGATGATTTGATTTGAAAAATACTGTTAATAGCTTAATTGTATTGTGACGGACTAACTTTGAAATCCAAACAGGCACAGATCTAGGATGTTTTTAGTAAAAAATATTGTTGTCGAGATGTATAACATAGTTTGAAAGGTTGTAACAGTAGCTTTATTGTGTGACTCCTATCTGAAAATACGAACAGGAACGGATTAAGGACGTTTATAGTTAAAGAACAGGTTGATGTTGCTATGTACGTTATCTGAAAGGCTGAGATGTATGTTATTTGACGCAGCAAGCCTTTTCGGAGGGTAAACAATTATTTTGATTCTCGGATCCTTGCCGTGAGCATAAGTCAAGACGCTAGAACAAGCTTTTTTGACGTGATAAATCTTTTAAATCGGTCAGAAGAGTAGGGGTTTAATTACTTGTAAAGATTAAATGCAACGAACGTTGTAACGTCATAAATGTGTTATAGCGTGTAAAGAGTGCATAGAAAGAAGACGTAGCTAATCTAACCTTCTAACAATGACTTTGAATAAGATATATCTGTTAAGAATCGTGTTAATTTGACGTAAAATAAAACGTTTTATGAATTACACTGAGGCTGCGTCCTCGACAGAGTCTACCCGTTTTTTCCTTGATTTCTTTCTGGCGACTGGTCTTGGACGTTGTCATCATCATCATCCGAGCGATGTTCCCGGTTGCATCCCTCTCGGGAGCCCGGGGTTCGCTTTCCTAGCCTCCACTTCGCACGATCTTCGGCATCCCGGTTATTGAGGCCATTTGCCCGCATATCACCCTTTACGACGTCAAGCCAGCATTTCTTAGGTCTACCCAGTCTGCCACGACCTGACGGAGGCGCCATGGCAAGACATTTGTTCCCCACGTAACTAGCGAGTTTCCGTAAGACGTCACCGTAATATCTCGGACATGAAGGCTGCCCCGGACGCGAGAGTTTTGCGTCACTCCAGACATCCAGCGCAACATCTTCGTCTCCGTGACACGCAGTTCCTGCTTATGTCACTCAAGCACCGGCCACGCCTCACTACCATATAATAGAACAGATCTAATGATGGTTTTATAGACCCGTCCCTTTAGTTTAACCGGCATTTTGGGGTCGCAAATGACACCAGTCACCTCATGCCACTTGGCTCAAGCCGCTGAAATGCGTGACTTGACGTCGTAATCCGTCGCGTCGCCGGACGCGTGAAGCACAGATACTTAAACTGGTCTGTCCGCTCAACCATATGACCGTCTACGCAGTGTCGCTATGCTACAGTCGGTTGTGGGAACTGGGTAATAAATTAAAAGCAACCGATAACATAGGGAACATAAATTTAATTAGACTAAGGTAAAGCTATACAAATCTAGAATGTTTAAGGTTAATTAAGAGTGAAGTAGGTTTAAGTAAGATCCTAGTTTGTGTTAAATTAAGTAAATTAAAAAATTAAGTGAAATTAAGTTAAATGAGTGACGTTAAACTAAGTTTGAGAAAAGGTGAAGTTAAGCGTTAAGTTAAAAGTACATGGACTGTTCCCATAGATTTGGGTCGCGTTCTAGAGGGAGATCGAGCCGACTGGTATCAGGTTATCGAGGGTCGAAATGAAGTTCACTGTCGCTACAACAACCAGTCTCTAGCATCACAGGTGTTATGTGAACTCATCTTAGGTTGAGCGGTTCCGGTACGTCCTGCTGGTGTGGGGTCGAGTCTGCATTCGCCTCAAGGGGCTGGTCTGCGAGTATAGGTCCTGAACCACCATGGGTATCTCGGGTACAATCTTAGACCAGACATCTGTGTTATTCCTTCTCTCTCTAACTGAGTAGATACCGGGAGTAAGGTTTCGAACCGGTGCCAGGTTCCCTGAAATAGTCCAGTAAATTGTGTCAGCAAGGTCCGGCCTTGCCATACTATATAGACTGTCAACCGCTCGATGCTGGGTTCCCTACAACTAAGTGCAAGAAACCTCGGTTGACAGTGTACATAGTTTAATTATGCAGGTTATAACAATAAGCGTCCTAAAGAGGAAATTATATTTAGTTATTTAAGGTAAAGATAGAACTAAGCATTACAAGAGGAAAGTTTCTCTGAAGTAACCCGTAGCAGGGTTTTGTTTTATTAAATTTCTACTAGAAACTAATTATTAGGTTAAGATAAGAATAACAAGGAATCAGTCCTTGTTTATGTGTCCTAAGAGAGACAACATACATAGGGGCGGTGACACAACAGACATGTGCCACGCCAGCAAGTACTGAGGAATAACCTTCAGATATTTAAGAATAAAATAAGCAGCGTTGCTATATATCAGGATATTAAGTTTAAATAATATTAAGAGGTATTACCTAAACGATAGTTGGTTTTCGGGCCTTGCAAGAAGTCCGAGCACGAGACACGCGGTGCGTCTACCAAGCATTTAGTAAAAGGCCGAAAACGATAATAAATTATATATTTAAAACACTCACCTGGATAGGGCTTGCAATAACAGATACAGATATATTATATTAAGGGCGGCCTCGCTAATATTATAATTTAAAATTAAATATGCGTCGTAACCAGTGGCCATTAAGCAAAGAAAGGGAAGCTATCCTACATTCCTTGAGTAACGGGACTCGTACTGTTTTACCAATAGCTGCGTCGGTAAGAGTCGGTTTCAATGTTGATATTAACAACAGAATACAGATGTTATGTATCCTACAGGCTTTAGGTGATCTAGCTGTTACTGAAACGAGCCGAATATTTATGTATTAATAATATTTTATTTAAGTAAATGTGAGCAGAAGAAATAGCTGTTGTTCAAAGAGAATTTAAATACTACTGTTGTTAATAGCGACATCTGACGGCAAACGCCGGTAGTAAATCGACGAACTCGAAGTCAACGCAGCTTAAAGCAATAAGAGCAGTAGGTACTAGTATTACGCCTTGCC
This sequence comes from Idaea aversata, assembly GCA_907269075.1. NCBI lineage: Eukaryota > Metazoa > Arthropoda > Insecta > Lepidoptera > Geometridae > Idaea > Idaea aversata. The sequence continues at coordinate 10,337,756 of OU026107.1, forward strand.
GTCAGGTGGAGCTAGTTGTATTTCAAATCGACTATTTTCATAATAGTTTTTGTAACTAAAAGAATATTGTTGTTTACTGTATAGATTTATATTGATTAATAGTAAGTACGAGAATTCGTACATGTAATGCTACGTTACAGCAGACAGGTGTGGGATCTGTGGTATTGCAAGCCAAGTACTCTGTCTTCGCCACATTCAGTTGCATGCCGCCGTTCTCAAGTGACTTCTTCCACGTGTGTACCTACGCGTTGGACCAGTCGCCCCTTATCCGAGTCCGCCAGCGCAATATCATCAGCGTACATGAGCAGCCACGGAGGCTGCTCGCGTGCAAGAACTGGTGGACTCCAACGGTAACAGGGAAGGGCTATTTGGGCCGCAGCGCCCACCAGATCATCATGCGAGGAACACAGTCAAAGGCCTTCTGCAAATCTAGGAATAGAAAATGCAGAGGCGTATTCTTCGTCCTGTATTTCACCATAACGATCCTTAGGGCGAAAGGGTCCATGGTGCCATGCCCGGGGCGGAAACCATATTGACACCCAGAGACAGTGCACTTCTGTCGGATCCAAGAGTCGACTATCCGCTCGTAGAGCTTCATGGTGTGGGACATGACCTTTATACCTCGATAACTGCCACACTCCTACACCGATCCCTTGCCCTTGAAAACTGGGGTAATAACACTCAATCTCCATTGGGCAGGGATCTCGCCGGTCTCGAGTATGCGGTTAAAGAGGTTGGTCAAGATGCCCACGAGAACTCGTCGCCTTCCATGGACTTGGACGTTGTACATCGGATTAAGGCTGGATGGTGGAAATGGCGACAGATCACATCAACCACTTGTGACCCGCGAATACCCCGATATGACCCGTCTTCATGTATGGATCGGAATACTGGGCCATGAAGAAGAAGGATGAGAGAAGATTGCATGTGGCGGAGATGAGAATGTTGAGATGGATGTGTGGAGTAACGAGGATGGATAAAATAAGGAATGTGTAAATTAGAGCAAGCCTAAAAGTAGCACCGCTTACTGATAAATAAAAATAGAACCGTTTGAGTTGGTATGGACATGTGATGAGAAGAGAAGAGATGCATGTGACTAGAAGAGTGATGAGTATGAATGTAGAGGAGTGGAGAGGAAGACGACGATCTAAGAAAAGATGCATGGACTGCGTGAGACAAGACATGATAGAGATAAATGTGAACGATGACTAATAGGAGTAAATGGAAAAAGAAGATATACTGCGCCGACCCCAAACAAATTAGGTTAAGGGCAGGAAGATTATAATGTCTGGTTTTGGGACCATAATTGGCTTGGGCTGAACCGATAGAAACAGAACAAGTCATGAAACGAACTGCTACAAAACGAAAGCGTCTACAAATATCAGAAATGTTACCTACTTGATCTAATGTACCGATTATCGCTGGAGTTAAACTCGTATTGGAGATTTCTTATTGCCAATATGGTAGTGCCACCATCGCGCTACTGGTATAATGTTCGTTGTCGGAGGTTTAAGCAGTCATAGTCTAAAACTAGAGGAATGTAGAGTGGAAGAGTGGGCTGAATACACTGACCTTTAGATAAAATACCTGCTTTTTTAAATATTGGTCGTTACAAAAAAGGTAACAACCAGGATTTAATTCATGGCAATTAAATCTTTGTTCTGATAAACATGAGTACTATTACCAAAGTCTTTGCTTTCATAAGGGAACTTGACTGGCAAAAAATACCCAAATTGGCATCACCACAGTTCAAAATCCTTATTTTGTCCTAGTAAATAGGAAACCTTCAATTTAGAACATTCTATGTTTGCTACCAGAATGGAGTTAGTATGTGGCGTAATACAATGAATTGCCAAAGGATAGTGACCCTAATTTTTGAATCTATACTCCCAAGCATAAAACACTAAAGCTTTTTGCTGATGATATAAGATTCACCCTGCAGGTGAAATCTTTTGTAGAAGAAGGATTTATCAAACGCTTCCAGGATTTTACTGACAACACAGTGAACTAGCTAAATACTAATTCGACTAAGAACCAACTCTGAGCATTTAACCTACGTAAATAAATGAAAAATTAAGGGTGACAAACACCAGCAACTCTAAAATATTAAGGCGTTGTCGTAGACAAAAATGTTTAATTTAAACAGCACTGTCAGAACACTAAAATAAAATGTGGGTTTAGAAAAAACGAACGGTATTCCGATTAGAGGATCAACCCACGCATGATGTATACCATAGGTCTGCTGCTGTATGCTATTTCTGCCAGAAAAAAGCTTTGCATAGCCATCGAGTTGATGTAAATAATGCATCTGTCGTCATCATAAGTTCAAACAAAACAATGTCTGAAGTTCAGAAAGTTCTTTTTAACTAACATCTCTCATAACTGTTTCTACAAGAGGATTGAAACTAACTCCAATAATGGGAAAATAATACTCATTTAAGGAGGCTAATTTTGACAACCCTGCTAGCTGCAACCCTGCTGCTGTTCTTTTTAGGATCGCCGGACTGGCGATCCTAAAAATAACTTTTTCGGAGTCTCGTTTTCTTCCCATGGATTACATTTCTTATACTTCAAATAAAACTGGGTTTTATATGTTGATTAATTCATTCAGTGACTTGCTTTGGCGTCATAGTTATACAATCGGTGAGAACCAAATGGTTAATCAATTAATAACTACAATTTCTTAAGATTTTCCACAAGACACAAGATAGTTGATAAATCATAAAAAATAGTTAATTCTTGTTTCAATCACTATCAAATCAACTGAAATAGATATAGATAGTTTTTTAACGTATAATTAATTATTGATGAGCATTCACAAAAAGATTGTTGTCAGGCGTCATGGTAACAATATGCCAATGACGCCGTTTTGTTCCGGTAGACGTCACGCGTCTCGTGTTTGTTTTATCATCATCATCCGAGCGATTTTGTTTTATATTGTTTATTTATAATATCGGTCATCTGGCTTGTGTTAAGGTGACGAAAGACGAATAGAAGAAGAATTAAGTATATAAAGAAAAAATATATATGAAACAAAAATAAATATAACGGAAAAGAATAAAAATAAAAGCTAATCAAAAAATCACAATTTTCCATCGTTTTCTTATGACGTTATCACGTAAAATTATCGTCCGTAAACCGATTTTATAGACAACCATTTCTTTTTTCAATCAATTCATGATGCGCTGAATCCGTTCCAGTTCGTATCTTTCTGGAATGGTGTTAAACAATAAAGCTACTGTTACCACCTTTTAAACTATATAAATCCGGACAGCGTTTTTACTAAAAACGTTCTAGATCCGTCCCTGTTCTTATTTCAGGATCAGTGTCGTGTAATAAAATAATGCTACTGTCAAAAGCTTTCAAATGACGTACATCTCGACCTAAATAGAAAGCATTTTTTTTCAAAACTGAAAACGTCCTAGATCCGTCCCTATTCGAGTTACAGGATTAGTGTCAACAATAAAATAAAGCTACTTTCATGACCTGTCATATGACATATAATTCGACTCTATACAACAGGTGGGACACCGTCTATACGAAAATGCCCATTCACCTTTATCTGTAGGACCCAGAAACTTGACTTCTTTTGTTTATTTTTTTTCATAATATGTTATCAGGTGTCATATTAGTGATATTTATTTTGAGAATAGACTGAAGATGTTTATCTCGTCTTCACCGATATTTGTTCTTATTCATTTTCATAATAGAAAACATTTGGTGACATAAATACGAACTACGAAAAAGGATAGCTAGCTTTTGAATACTCAAAGTCAAGGGTGTCTTGCAGATTAGTTAATAGTTACTGCAAGTGCGAAACGAAAATTTAAAAAATACGCAAAAAAATTGTGATCTAGATTCCGACTGCGGGCCGCATCAATATGATTCGCGGGCCGCATGCGGCCCGCGGGCCGTATGTTTGACATGACTGCTCTAATGTTTTACTTACTTCTCGTGCTAACAGTGGTGCTATAGCCCACGCAGCAGCTCCACACAGTCCGGCTATAATTCTTCCAACCACCACCCACCATCCGCCGCATACGCAAAGCAGCCAGCATACCTAGGACATTGGAAAATACATATCTTTCTTTATAAAAATTGAAAATTTGAAGCCCCTTAAATGTGGTTAGTTCCTGGGAAAAAAATAAAATGATAAAGAAATAAAAACGAGCTTTGATACGATAAGATAAAGATTATAAAAACACATCAATTTACGTTGTTGACGCTCAACGTTACCCCTAATGGATCCCCTACTCTCTTGTCCTCTTTGATATTTTTCAATGTTTTGTGTGTTGTACAAATAAAGTATTTATCTATCTATCTACTCTTACAGACTCTCACTCAACGGATATCTAATCGGATTTATATACATACAAGCCCAGCAACTTTAATCATGTCTACATACTAACATACGTTTTTAAGATAGATAGATACTCGTAGATTGATAACTTTATTTGTACAACACAGAAAGAAACAGAACACGATAAACACAAAGTAAAGTAAAAGCTAGAAAGAACAAGTTGCACAAATGGGCGGCCTTATCGCTGAAAGCGATTTCTTCCAGGCAACCTTTGGATGGAAAAGAACTGATTTAGCTTTTATGGTAGGTTGTGAATAACTTAACTTATCATAGGTGATGATATAAAATATTTACAAAATTATGGTTTTTAAATCCCTATACAGGAAAAGTATTTTTGTAGTGCACAAATTTCGGTATGTTTTAAGCACATTAAAATAAAAAATACTGTTTTTTTTATTTTGGAGCTAACTCAAAAACTCTCAGAGCTATAACCATTTAAGTGTTTCTAACAAAACGACGAAGTCCATGGACACAATACTAGCGCCAGCGAGTTTAATAGCGCGCTCTAAATGAAGGTAGGTACCTACGTGTCACTGTGTGTATCAATACTGAGGTACCCAATAATTTAGAAATTGCAGGAAGTTTTTCACATTAAGTTTTGGTTTTTTTTTATTTTTTTTTTGCGTAAATGTACTCCACTGCCGACATATATTCAGCAGAAAAAAAATGTGCACTACAAAAATACTTTTCCTGTATATATAAAATTCTCGTGTCACGGGGTTCGAACTTGAACTCCTCCGAAACGGCTTGACCGATTCTCATGAAATTTTGTGAGCATATTCAGTAGGTCTGAGAATCGGCCAACATCTATTTTTTTTTTGTTTTTTTTTTTTGTAAATAGCAAAACAACGTTTGCCGGGACAACTAGTAATTATATATAATACATACCAAATAATTATATAAGTACATAGATACACGATAGACAAGATAAGTTATACGATATTACATATATAAGTTATATTGCCACTAGCACTATGGACGTAGGTCTCAAATAAAAACAATGAAAATGCCCCTCTTGCTACAATTCGTTAATGTGATATTTAAACATAAGCATTTTCTTAATCTGAATCCGAGCATAGCGGAACTTTTTGGTATTATAATACAAGCATAGTGGGAATCGAGCATAGCGAAACTCGGTTAACGCCGTGGTCAATGGCCTATGCTTTGCTTTATGCTAATAAAATCATCATCATGCCCATACACGTCCACTGCTGGACATAGGCCTCCCCCATATGACGCCACAAACAGCGGTCCTGAGCCGCCTCCATCCACCGACTATCCGCGACCGCCACAATATCGTCGGTCCACCGGGCAGCTGGTCTCCCAACACCCTGCTTCGCGTTACATCGCGGCCGCCACTCGAGCGGTTGTCATGCTTTGCTTTATGATAGTATAATCATCATATCAGCCATAGGATGTCCACTGCTGAACATATGATATATACTCCGCTTTATGTTATCATGATATCAGCTACAACACGTCCACTGTTGAACATAGCGTAGGCCTAACACTTCCAGTGGGATCGGTCGTATGCTCTCTGCGTCTAATGAGTTCCCGCTACCTTAATTAAGTCGTCCGTTAATCTAGTTGGAGGCCGTCCTTCGCTGCACTTTCCAGTACGGATAACACAAGTTGAGCTACAGGGCATTTAATGTTCAGTAATACAAAATATGTCCCACTGCTCAACTAGTTTAGCAATCCCACCTTTCTCCCATGGCCTTACCGACATCTTAGGTCTTAAAGGCCGAATCTCGGGACATACGTTGGTTACTTGTGCTGGGCTCTTTCGCCAACGCCAAATTTAGTTGAGCAGTGGAGAAGTTACGACGTGGTCTCCCGTTCAAGATATTACTTACAAGAAACCCAGCTGACGTGACAATAAGTGCTGGTTTCCTGCCAGCAGTGAGGACCCAGGCTGCAAGTGGGACCCCTACAGAGATGGCTGCAAGGGTCAGAGCTGCTCCGGCCACTACATGTGCAGCGCTGTCATCGCTGGCTAATGCTCCGCTTTCGACCGATACCCAGCCAAGGGTCAACCCGAAAGACAGGGTCGGTATGTTTACTGAAATAAAAGAGTTTTTAGATTTTGTTAGTAGGGACTAAACCCAGCTGGCTTTAGACAGGGAAGAGTGAAAAGAGAGGACGAAGGCCTTTGCCTTGCAGTGGGACAGAATAGGCTAAAAATAAAAATAGCATCCTTATAGTATAATATAGTAGTAGGTACATAAGTATAAGTAAGTATATAAACTTCTCGTGTCACGGGGTTCGAACTTGAACTCCTCCGAAACGGATTGACCGATTTTTATGAAATTTTATATGCATATTCAGTAGGTCTAAGAATCGGCTACTATATATTTTTTATTTGTTTCCTTTAGTTTTTTTTTGTAAATGGCAATAATTAGCTGTCCCGGGCGTTTCCCGGGACAGCTAATTATTTATAGAAATCACCTTCGCAAAACCACAAACTAAAGTGCCATATATATAAAAATTAAAGTCCTGATTGACTGCTCAACGTACGTCTAACCAAACGACAGGTCGGGCTTAAACTTGGCATATACAGGGTTATTGGAACTTATGCACCTAAACAAACAACTTTTGTTCTACGATTTTTAGAAATTCGAACATTTTTTCGAAAATTTTGAGGTTAGGTTTACCTGAAAATCAGCTGTTCCATACACGGAGAGGTCATTAACCTTAAAATTTTACTTATTTTTTAAGTTTTATCTACTGCTCTTAGTCTGAATGACCTTTCTTTTAAAAAATCAGCTGTTTTTCGAATTTACATAACCTCAAAATTGTCATATTTTTTTTCGATTTTCCAAAATTTTTCCGATTTTTGTTTCATAAAGTGCACAGAAGTAGCCCTTAACGGCTTGCTAGTATAATTTCCAATAACCCTGTATATCTTTTCTTCTTTTCGTATCAGAGAAGCAGGTAAATTTTCTGCTGGAACAATATAGCTTATAACAGCGATGACAACGTCATTGTGCAGGTGTTAGGGCACAACGAATATTACAAAAGGCCAGTTCTCGTAAAATAATTCATATTGCAATATTATCATTCCGGTTACAAAAGGTGCAAAGTCAGCTTGTTGAATAAACGATAAAAAATGAGTTTTTTTTGTTTTTCTTTTACTTATATAATTTTTCTTTTATATATTTTTTCCTTTATCTTATAAGTCTTCTGTTCGTCACTCGTCACCATAACACAAGCCCAGATGAGCGATATTATTTTAAACAAACACTAGATGCGTGACGTTTACCATGACGCCATCATTCATGGTACCGGAACATGACGGCGTCTTGGTACCGGAACATGACAATTTTTTGTGAATGCAGGTGTTATATCAATATAATAGACGTTATCATTATCACGTCAAAAAAATTGCCTACTTTGAGGGCATTTTGAGCTAAGGTGTTTTTTGTAATCGAAATACAATCGGAATGATATTGAAATGTACTTTGAACAATGTTATTTGAATTACCCTTGAGATTGCTAATAAAGTAAGCATTTTGGAAAACCCTAAGCGAGCAAGGCCGCGGGTGAAAGTTAGTTAAACAATATACCTATGATTCGGTGGAAAAGTTCGAGTAGTTTCAAACTTTTTGCTATAAGTTTTTGTTAGAAGAAGTTATTTTGAACTCGACCGCTAAAGTGGATAGTTTTTTGCAAACCACACTGACGGAGAAACCCAAATTAGATGATTGAGATAGGTATCTATATGTTGATACCTATGTATGTTATTAAACAACATCATAATAATTATATTACCCACAATTAGTTGTGTAATACATAGGTATTTATTTACTAGGAAAATAACACGTTTTACAACAAAATAATTAAAGATAAATAATTAAAGATAGATGGGTTCCTTTGCGCCAGGGATGTCTCAGGGCGGTTTGCTAGATTAAGTTTGTATATTGAGGTTTTTATGGAATTAATAGTTTTTGTTTTATTTGTATTTTTTTTTCTGTTTGTATTTAAGTATTTGATTTTATTTTAACTTTGTATTTACGATGTATATTAAACTAGCAACCCGCCCCGGCTTCGCATGGCTATATTATGCATGTATTATACATATAAACCTTCCTCTTGAATCTCTCTATCTATTAAAAAAATCGCATCAAAATCCGTTGCGTAGATTTAAAGATCTAAGCATACAAAGGGATATAGGGACATAGGGACAGAGAAAGCGACTTTGTTTTATACTATGTAGTGATAATATTATTGTAATAATTTAGGTACTTATTAATAATTGTAAGTTGTAATCGGATTAATGTGTAAATACATGAATATATATTTTATTATGTATTAAAGATAAATATTGCAAGAGTTGGGCATTTTTCTAGTTTCGCATCTGTATAGTTGGACATCTTTAAGGTACCTGCGAGTAATAAGGACCACTAAATAGTACATTGTTACCCTAGGTGTGAAAGTCACTTATTAAGTCCCGAGACGGAGTTTGGCGCCCGAACGTAGCGAGGGCGCTAATAGTTCGAGGGACTAAATGAGTCTTTCACCCGATGTATACACTGTGCTTTTCATTACGAATAATACATAAAATTCTTCCTAACAACGAGAGTGAATGAGAGACTCCGTAATACCTGATCCTCTTACAAGGTTGGGACCAAAGAGATTATACACGATGTAACAAGGGGGGTGGATCATCGGTTGTTGGGGGGTAAGGGACTTCAGTCAGTACCTATCGATTTAACCCCATGTATGTTCTGCAATATTCACTGGTTCAAAAGTTATTTGAGTTTTAGTGAAATTTTAGTCAAAATCAGATTTAACCCTGAACTTCGCAATTACAGCCAAATTATCAGGTCTGCGATTCTGCCTTTTTTGTGAAACAATACCAATAGTCGACCTTTTGTACCCCTACACCAATCATAGTCTTAGATTTATAATACTCAAAATAAAACCATTGAAGTAATTTTTTTTTTTTCAAAATGTAATGTTTAAATTATCTTAATATTATGGTTCTAAAAATAATATTTCACAAAATATTTTTTTCTGCAACTTATCTTAAAAACTACTAGCTTTCATGAAGTATAAACCCTGAAAGTTTCATTTAGCTAGAACTAGGACATCATGTTGAAAAATGTACTTGATGGTCGAAAAAGTAAAAAATATAATGGTAAATAATTTACACTGAGTACTGTATATTCAAGTATTTATGTTTGTGTGTAACGTCTATTAGAAGAAGGTCGTAAGTCTAATACTTGTTTATAGTATTATTGTAGCAAACCGATAGTGGACTTTTGACGCATACTGATCTAAAGTGCTTTGATGTCCTTGTTGATTGACAACAGTGGAATCTATCAATATATACCTAAGTCTGTGTTTTATTGCAATTTCAAGGTTTCTAAAGAATCTGTTTACACCGTCTCAAATTTACCAAAAAACATAGGTAACTTTTTGTGTAAATCAAAACATTTTTAGTAATGAACTAAGGTAGATTTTTTAAGTCATAACCACAGCTTTGAAAACAAATTATTTCATACGATGAAATAATTTGTTTTCAAAGCTGTGGTTCAAAAAGATTAACTTAAATAATATCGTATGAACAGAATTATTAAGCTAAGTCAAAAAAATCTGTAAGAAAAATTAATCAAAAACTTCAATGACCAATTAAAACTTCACTTGAGGCGGAAAGATTAGTTAGTACATCATACTACGCACAAATCATAGAAACTATTATACAGAGTGTAACAAAAACTATGTTATTTCTCTTATGTAGATAGGAACGCCGATCATATCTTACCCAAAAAAATACAAAATTCGGAAGAATGCGAAACACGAAAAAAATCAAGTTTGCTAAAATTACTGAAATTGACCCAGGGTCAAAGGGATTTTTTTGTTTTAAATCATTTTTTAAATTTGAAAACAACTAATGGTCGGTCAATATAATATTGTGTTACGACATTTTCGTACATATATATACTATAAGTACATACATATACTTAATTTTATAAAGCTTGAACGCGCTAATCTCAGGAACTACTGGTTCGAATTGAAAAAATATTTTGTGTTGAATAGTCCATTTGTCGAGGAAGGCTATTTTATATGCTACTAGCTGCGCCCCGCGGTTTCACTCGCGTAAGTCCGATCTTTCTCACCGTTTAAACCTTCCCTGGACTACGACAAACATTTCAAAACCGAAATCATCTAAATCGGTTCGTGCGTTCTGGAGTTATAGCGTCAGGAAGGAAAACCCGACTTATTTTTATATAGTAGATTTCATATTTCGATATTCCCACGGAATCGGGAGTTACGCGGGTGAAACCGCGGAGCGCTGCTAGTATTTCTTAGATTTTAAGTTAAAAACATTTTCCCAATCTTTCAATTGGAATAATTTAACCAAAAATTAAAAACAACAAACACGTTAAATATCCCATTTTAAATAACTTCAGTTTTGAAAATAATTAAATTTTCATTAAATTTTTATTTAATTTTTTGGTAATGTCCTGGGGTCATGTACGCTGAAGTCCTAAGAGATATACCACCGTTTTTGTTACACATTGTATATTGATAAAAAAATAAAAAACTTACTGATTATTATTATAACAAGTTGTGCTAAACAGGAACGCAATGCACTTGCGTTCGCAGGAGATACCACCATGACACTTTTTAGGTTTTTTTTGTCAACTAATTTCACTGTGATCCCAATTTAATTATCTAATTTAAAAAATATCAGTATATTAAGTTCATCTCAATTTTAAAGTGTTTTGTTTAATTTCAAAATTATTTAATTTAATTTTTAATTCATAAACTTCTACATGGCCACAATTGTTTGCATTACTAGCACGTTTTTTTTTAGTTGTCACTTTGTTAAATTTAAAACAATTAGATTTTTCAAAATGGGTTTAGTTTAATTTAAAAAAATCACAAAGTTCTACATGGAATGTAAACCATTTTAAAAACACGTTTTTTATTTATTTCTTAAAGTGAAATACGTTATGAGTTAATATGGCTGGCTGTTCATGAACACTGAGATGCGCGTGCGCAATTGTTTCCTATAAAAAAGCTTGATTTTGTGACGTCACCAAGTTTATAACATACTTCGTACTTATCCTTAAAAAATAAATAGTTTTCTATCCTTTTTATATTGTTCGATTTTCGTGTTTATTTGACTTAATTCTTTAATTTTTGTGTTCGTAATTTGTCAGGACAAGGTATATTAACCTAATTTTTTTTATTAAAAATCTAACTCGAATGACACCTTTATCTATACTTCTATAAACATTTAGCTTATTTTAAATACATACAATTCTACAGTACGTGTGTATGTCACTGAACTCCTCCTAAACGGCTGGACCGATTTGAATGAAATTTTTTGTACCTGACGCAATGGGTGGTTTAGATTTACAAATCAGCCCGGCAGATGGCGCTGCAGTCGATATTTTTTTTTTTCACACCTGCAGCGCTTTGCTCACGGATTAAAGCCCTATTAACCTCAACTTAAAGCAAAACTTTATTCGCAAGGGAGATAATGTTGTATGAAACTCCCTAGGGAATAAAGTGATTTGAATTTGGAACGTTGAAATTCGTGTGAAAACTCTTGGTTTTAATTTTGAAGGTCTCAGCAAATAGGTTTTATTTATAATAAGTAATTTGATTAGTCTACAAAAATCTAGCAGGCCACGATTTACTTATGTTTTTTATTTTGATTGTTACGTTAGGTCTAAGCAAATAGGTTTTGCCTATGATACCTACCAAATATTTACCATCATGCTACCATATCATTGCAATTGCCCCATTTTTTTTTTAAAGTGGATTTTTTTAAAGTGGCCAGGGAACTGGCCACCACAAGAATAAAAAAAAAATTGGACTGACGGTATGAAAAGTAGAGTATGCACCTCGGGATAAAGCATGTTGGGCGGCTTGAACCCCTCGCTTCACTCAGGACTCCACTTAACTCCCTCGCTTCGCTCAGGAGTTAACTTTAAACTCCCTCGTTGCCCTCGGGAGTTAACCCGAGAGTCCCTCGTTACAATCGGGGTTCAATATGCCACCCACAACATAAGACATTGCTTTATGCCCTTGATGCATAATCTACTATTATATACGTATGGCAAAACAACTTTTGCCGGGACAGCTAGTAATATTAGAAAGAGGAAAGATTTTTTGTTTGTAGCGAATAGGCTCCAAAACTAGCGATTTTGATGAAACTCGGTATGAGGATACATTGATTCATTGGATCCCACGGGATCGGAAGTTATGCGGGTGAAACCAGAGAGCTCGAGCTAGTATTTCATATTTTATCGTTTCAACTTAACAACTAGAAGCAACTAAATTCCCATAAGCGCACTTAAAACTTGCCTATAACAATTTATCTACTAAGTCCTTCTAACAAGGTCCTAAATAACAGCTCCAATTATTCTGGTTATAAGCATATAATCATAGGAAACCATCCAAGCCTGATTCTAGTTGGTATCTAGCTAAGGGGACAGTCCGAAAATTAAGCACTCGAAGCACGTCCACAGCTGTCGGATAGTAATATCCATCGTGAAAAATACGAGGAAATCCTTTGGTGTTTGCCTCCTTCATTTACATAACATAATATATTGTGGGGTATATAATATACCGTATATACCTGATAGGTTTTTTTAAAACTTTGAAATTTGAAAAGAAATATTTCAGAACATTCCACACATCGCCATCTAGCCCTAACCTAAGTAACTACACTTGTGTTATGGGTGCTAGACAACGGATACATTACAATATACTTTTCTTTTCTAAATATCACTACATAGTATAAAATAAAGTCGCTTTCTCTGTCCCTATATCCCTATGTATGCATAAATCTTAAAAAAAACGCAACGGATTTTGATGCGGTTTTTTTTAATAGATAGAGTGATTCAAGGAAGGTTTATATGTATAATACATGCATAATATAGCCGAAGGCGGGACGGGTCGCTAGTAAAATAATAAAAATAAAATAAACCGAAAGGTCAAATCTATAAAACCGTGATAAGACCTGTCGTCATGTACGGATCGGAATGCTGGGCCGTGAAGAAGAAGGATGAGAGAAAATTGCATGCAGCGGAGATGAGAATGTTGAAATGGATGTGTGGAGTAACGTAAAATAAGGAATTAATATATTAGAGGAAGCCTGAAAGTAGCACCGGTTACTGAAAAAGTAAAAGGGAACCGTTTGAGTTGCGGTGAACATTCGATGAGAAGAGAGAAGATGCATGTGACTAGAAGAGTGATGAGAATGAATGTAGAGGGATGGAGAGGAAGAGGACGACCTAAGATGGATGGATGGACTGCGTGAGACAAGACATGATAGAGATGAATGTGAACGATGAGATGAACACTAATAGGAGAAAATGGAAGAAGAAAACATACTGCGCTGACCCCAAATAAATTAGGATAAGGGCAGGAAGATGATGATGAAAAAGAAATTAAACAATAAATTGTTTTTCACATTGATAATAAATAAATATTTAGTATTTAAATAAGGTGGCAGGTGGCCCTTATTACCCGCATGTACCTTAATATATTGTGGGGTCTATATATGTTCTTACTAATGATAGTTCAGCGTTTGAGCATCAACACATCTGCTTGATATTATGAAATTATATCAAAAATGTATAGGGGCGAGTCATTAATTACTTACTTTCTAATGAATGAGTTTGACGACCCAGTTGGCACAATGGTCACCATGCCGGACTGCCAAACACAGGGTCGCGGGTTCGATTCCCGCCTCAGACAAGTATTTATGCTTAGATATTTGTCTGTGGTCTGGTTGTTTCTATGTATTATAAGTATATATTTACAAAAGAAAAGTATTTAAGTAGTATATCCGTTGTCTAGCACCCATAACACAAGTCTAGTTACTTAGCTTGGGGCTAGATGGCGATGTGTGGAATGTAAAAAAAAATAAAAAAATCTAATTCTTTATTCATTTAGAATCTTACAATGTGCATGAAATTACAATACTTGTATTAACATCTAAATTCATTTGTTCATTCATCTTTAGGGTTCCGTACACAAAGGGTAAAAACGGGACCCTATTACTAAAGCGGAGACTGCGGCGCGTGCGGTGCGGCTAGGTGTGCCTAGCCGCACCGCACGCGCCGCAGTCTCCGTTTGTATGCGAGCAGTGTCTTGTTGGTGACGTCATCAGCATCGGCCTTGGGGATTTCCTTCGCTGCGGCGACTGCGGCGCGTGCGGTGCGGCTAGGTGTACGCTCACCTTAAGACTCCACTGTTTGTGAAATGTGATAGCTAGAGTTGGATTTTTTACAGATTATGTATTTCTGTTGCCGCTATAACAACAAATAACAGAACAGAATATAATGGTACGGAACCCTTCATGCGCGAGTCCGACTCGCACTTGACCGGTTTTTTATCGACTATCGATATCGACTCCAAACGATGAAAGATACCTAACGCCCTAAGGTAGCTACTGTTTATAATGCGTTACCATAGTAACCAGCTAATTCCTTCGACACAAACAAGGATTGCGACTTATCAAGGCGAAATAAGAAAACCCTGGGGAAAATAAGGTTCCCATAGGGATTGGTTTCTAATCAAATTATTGGAATTGTGATTGTGGAAATATTTAGTAAGTTATTTATCCTGTTTTGGTCAAATATTTTGCCACTGTCGTTTATTTGCGTCCAAGGGCTTGTCGTTTGTGTTTTTTTTTTCATAATTCTGCGAAAAAGGAGCTTTATTATCAATGATTAAGCTTCTTTTTAAAGTTATTGCCTACTGAAAAACTTGAGGCATCTCTTCAAAGCTGAACTTAATTATTATGGATACAATAAATCTTATGGATCAAATTCCTTGCTTATTTACCTAAAACAATAATACTAAAATAATACTAAAATAATACTTATTATTCTAGTAACTACGGTAGCTACTTACTACTCAAATACTCAAATACAGTGTCATGTTACGGGAACGTGAGCGTTATTGACAAGGTAACCATAGCAACGTATTATCGTTGCTATGGTCACCATCAATGTTTACTTTACCGACTTTAAAGACAACCATTTTTTTCTTGTTCATACCTCCCAAAGGGCAGGCAAAAAGATTTCAACCCATACAACTACAACCAAACAAAAAGAGTACCTAACTGCTGGTTGCATGGTCTATTTCACTTTAAGAACATGAGTGATATCACCCAGGACCTCAAAGGCTCATTACCTGTAAAACTTATGCAAATAGGTCCTGAAAGGCAACAATTCAAATGTACTCGTATATTATTGTATAATTCCAGAATGGGTATCCTCGACAAACTGAGCCTGTGGCTAGGAAAGGGCCGGACCGAGGTGACTGTACTAGTGCTAGGGCTGGACAACAGCGGCAAGAGTACGACCCTGTACACGTTGAGAGGACCGGAGGCTAAAGGGCAACATCTTACACCGACAGCGCCCACTGTGGCCGCTCAGAAGGAACATTTTATTAGTAAGTTCATACAGGGCCGGACCGAGGCGCACAAACCTTGGCCTTTTGGTCTGTCACGGTACATTCGGAGACCCATACATATCGATAGAGGGCATTAAGACGAATAATTCCTTCACACCAAACCTTTAAGGTGAAAGAGATGAGAGACATGAGAGCAATATAATTCAGCCGACATACATTTTTTAACCGACTTCAAAAAAGGAGAAGGTTCTCAATTCGTCTGTATGTTGTTGTTTTTTTTGTGTGTATGTTACGCGATCATTCAAGACGGCTCAACCGATTGAGATGATTCTTTTTTGTTGGAAAGGTGATACCTCAGGGGTGGTCCCATAAAAATTTAGTGAGCATCTGATGAGAATCTTCGGAGTGATGAACAGAATTGCACCTCGAGAGTGCAGCAAATTGCTCATTTTTCGATTGCCACCAGTACAATTGAGACATAAACTTATAGTTACCGATAAATGGAATATCTGAAACCACCTTCTCATCAAACAACTCTTCAATCGGTTACTATTACAGGTTAAAATTTTAATAAAATAGTCACTTTCGTCTCGCCGGACTGGGTTTGAATCAATGTTGCTAGATAACCCTATCCTAAATGAAGATCTGATGAGGATCTTTGGAGTGATGAACAGATCTGCACAGCGAGATTCAGCAAATTGCTCAGTTTTCAATTTCCACTAGTAGAATTGGCCATACACTTTTAAGTATCGATGAATGGACATCTGAAACCACCTTCTCATCACCAAACTCCTCAATGGGTTATGATTAGGTACAGGTTGTAATTTGAAGAAATAGTCGCTTTCGCCTCATGGAGTAGAATTTTCAGTGACAGCGGCACTAAAAATGGTTAAATAAAAAAATAAATTAAAATTAAAAAAAACCGACTTCAAAAAAACCAAAAAATAAATTAAAAAACACCTGAAATCAAAAACTAAAATGTGAAAAATAATCCATTTCGGGTCACTAAGACAGCAGATAACTTAAACGTAGGTACTTGTAAGTCGGACTGGGTGACACCATGTTTCTTATAATACCTACCTCTCAAGTACTATCAACATTCAATCTAACCCAGTCCGACTTCCAAGAATGTTTAAGTTATCTGCTGTCTTAGTGACCCGAAATGAATTATTTTTCACATTTTAGTTTTTGATTTCAGGTTTTTTTAAATTTATTTTTTGGTTTTTTTGAAGTCGGTTTTTTATTCTATGAAAAATCCATTGATGCTTTGCTATTATTATTGCTAGAATTAGTACCTTTACTACCCTCTCAGCTTAGTCGACCTTGTCCAGAGGAAAGAACTCGTCTGAAGACAACTAAGCCGCGGGTTACATCACGCTGTTTTCCGCGCAAATATAATTATTGTAGTAAGAAAAATCCATTGGTGCTTTGCTCTTACTATTGCTAGAGCAAGCAGCTTTACTATCCCCTCAACTTAGTCGACCATTTTCAAAGAAAAGAACTGGTCAATACGTCTAGAGACAACTAAGCTACGGCTTTCAACTTTCAACACGATGTTTTCCTTCACCGTTAGAGCAATGGCAAATAGCGGACATAAATTTTCTCGTAAGAAAAATTCATTGGTGATTTGCTCTCATTATTGCTAGAGGAATCCCTTGGGATTATGCGATGAGCTTTAGTCCATTGCATATTTCCATACTCCAGGCCCATATCTTAATCAAAACCATATACTTGAAATTTTTACACATTTCACCAATTTGAACCTTAAAGCATGTAAAAATAAGATAGACTATAGCTTAAAAATAAATTGCCAAAAATTTTTAGGCGCACGATGCCTGAATAGAAACTTTAAAGTTTACAAAATAAGGTTTAAAATGGTATGTTTTTTTGTGTACATGTTTAGTATTCAGGGTTGGTACTTTGGATGAAAGTTGAGCTAACAAGTTGCTTTGGTTATCTCTTCACGGAAACCGAATTTTGGTGGCAAAATAGATGTTAATATAATGAAAGCATTTAATTTGGAAGGGTTAATGAAAGGAATTAATAATTTGTTTGGCGAGGTAAAAAGTACAAAGGGTTTTTTATTAATTATAAAAAATCTACGAGCAACGTACAGACATTTCAAAGCCGTAGGCAAAGTTGTAAGCAAAAGATTTAGTCTAAGTTAAAAAAAAGCAAATCACATAATTATCGCTTCTACGTCTATGTAAAACAAATTTTTGGAAATAGCATGTTAAAAGATAGGTACATTAATATTTGGTCACCCTTAAAACAAAGATCTATATCTGGGCTTGCGTATTGACTGATTCCAGTTCCAACCGTGGAAAATTCTCAATCTGTCCGAGACCCTAGTTCCTGCCAGATCACTAACCAATAATCAAAATTTATTACCGAAAAACTTTTTTAATCCGAATAAATCGAACCTAAATTACTTGTTGATGTCATAAGTAGGTAGGTAGGTACTTATTATTTATTACCTAAACGTATATTTTACTTAAAACAATAATAATTATAGTTTTTGACGTGATAACGTCAAATAAATTGATCGAATACCTGTATTCACAAAAAAGAAGACGTCGTACGTCATGTTCCAGTACCGTGACGACGCGGGCGTCATGGTAAACGTCACGCGTCTCGTTATCAAGTTATCACGTTAAATTATCGTCCGTAAACCGACTTTACAGGCAACCATTCGATTTTTTTTGTCATAAAATTATTACATAGTATAAAACAAAGTCACTTTCCGCTGTCAGTCATTATGTATGCTTAGATTTTTAAAATTACGCAACTGAATTTGATCAAAGTCATAGTACCCCCAAAAGCTTAATAATGTCCAGGGCCTCAAATAAGTTAAACACGGCCTTGACTAATAAATAAATATTGCAGGACATTCCACACATCGCCATCTAGCCCCAAACTAAGTAACTAGACTTGTATTATGGGTGCTAAACAACGGATATACTACTTATACATATACTTTTCTTTTGTAAATATATACTTACTCGTATAATACATAAAAAGTAGCCTATAACCTTCCTCGATAAATGGACTATCCAACACAAAATAGTACATTGCGATACAAGTGTGGAAAGTTGATCATTCCATAGAGGCGGTTTATGACGCGTGAGCGGAACGCGAGCGTGGCAAAAGCCGAGATGGAATGGTCAACTTTTCACATGTGTATCGTACGACGTTTTTTATCACAGTTGCGAATAAAAAAATGGGACTTGTTAAAATAATTAAAACTTTTTAAGAATTTTAGGTTATGTTTATTATTTTTTGTTAATTACACTCCCGAAAGGCTACGCAAAAGACTTTTAACCTATACAGCCTCGTCTGACAAACAATATTTTTTTAGGTTTTTTTCATTTGTTTTTGCGTCGGCGGTTAAAAACAGAATAATAATGGTAAGGAAAAAGAATATTTATGTACCTACCTAAAGAAAAAACAAAACTCAATTTTTAATTATTTTCAAAGACGTTATAACGTAAAATTATCGTTCGCCCTCCCAAAATCAGGAGCTCGCCGGCGGGCGCGCTACTTGCAGAACCGAAATCGCGCTCAAAATCAGGAGCCCGCCGGCGGGCCGGCGCGCGCGGACTATTAAAAACCGTATTTATATTACTTTAGAGTCTACATTTGTTTGAACAACTTCTGTCTAAACGTTGGTATAATATTTTTTCTAATCATTGCAACACTAAAAAATTCGGATACATAGACAAAAAATTAAGAAATCGTTGTTGAAGTTCCCGCCATCCACTTGACCGTTACAACTGACAGCGCCAAAAACTGTTTTTTGCGAATCTAAGCTTTATAGTCAGAACATTAGGGTACACTATTAGTATACAACTTTGTATCAAATAAAAAATGTCTACGTTGCCGTTTTTTGTTTATGTTATTTGATCTTTAGTTATCAGCAAATATAAATTACATCAGCCTATAGGTAAATTATTAAGTGAGCTATTGCTGTTTTTAGAATTGCGATAGGTGTTTTAGGTATTTTTTTATAGGTATTTAGTTGAAGTGTAACCTGAAACCGCGAATAAAATTGATTCGCGAATAAATATATCGCGAATCGAGTGCCCTTGAAAATTTTTTGTATCGAAAGGAGAGGTTAACAGACTTTAGAGACAACCTTTTGAAAAGAAGAAAAAAGGTACCACCAAAGAGGTTTAAGCCAGCAAGGCTTAAAAACTTTTTGATGGTACCTTTTTTCTATACATCAAAACAGTATAACCCAGATAAATTAAGAATGTTTCATCTACCTAATATGTAATTAGCAGTAAGATACGTATTTAACTTATCGGGATAACGTATTATTTTAGCACTAGTTGGTTTTTTTTTTATCGCACGCGTGTTAATACGTTGCATTATGAGCCTAAAAGCGGTTTAATAAGATCCACTTTATGAGCAACTGTGATAAAAAGATTTTTTTCAATTCGAACCAGCAGTTCCTGAGATTAGCGCGTTCAAACAAACCAACAAACAAACAAACTCTTCAGCTTTATAATATTAGTATAGATAGAAACAACCAGACCACAGACAAATATCTAAGTATAAATACATGTCTGAGGCGGGAATCGAACCCGCAACCCTGTGTTTGGCAGTCCGGCATGGTGACCATTGTGCCAACTGGGTCGACTACTGCACCCCTGTTGTTTGTTTACTACACAACGTGTTAGGTGTACTGGTCCACATAATAACCAGGCCATCTCTGTGAAAATTAACTGAAGGCGGAACAAATAAACAGAGTTTTGCATCTTATAATATTAGTAGGTATTAACACCGTTACTGTGCCGGTACAGCCTCCAGGGATTTTCCTCGGAAGTTTCCTCCGCGTTGCCATGGTAACGTGATCGTAGTCTGTTTTTGTAGGTTGTTTGGGAATTCCGAGAAAACGTGTTTTACTACGAAGTCTTATATTGTTTCAAGTCGTTGTTTATCTCTATCAGTATTATGGAACTCCTCTGCATGTCAAGTTTGATAAAGAATCAATGATTTTATACAGATTTATTTTGTCGTCGGGGATTTCGGAATTATTTATTTATTTCTTAGGAAAACAAACTGCTCTTAAACAATAGTAAGAAATTACAATAATAACAAAAAGCAAATTAAATGTTAATTAAAAATAAATTAATAATAAATATTGCAGGACATTCCACACATCGCAATCTAGCCCCAAGCTTTGTGTTATGCTTACAACGGATATAACTACTTATATACTTTTCTTTTGTAATACTTTTGGAAACAACCAGACCACAGACAAATATCTAAGCATAAATACTTGTCCTTGAACCCGTAACCCAGTGTTTGCCAGTCCGGCATGGTGACAATAATTGTGCCAACTGGGTCGTCTTTGAAGAGTACTTGCCCAAAAAAGGTCAAAAGCGGGCTATTGAATATCGAACTAAGCCTTATTAAATCGGATTTCGTTGACTCTTTTTAATTTATTAAATACTAGCGACCCGCTCCGGCTTCGCACGGCTATATTATACATGTATTATACATATAAACTTTCCTCTTGTATCACTCTATCTATTTAAAAAAACCGCATCAAAATCCGTTGCGTAGTTTTAAAGATCTAAGCATACAATGAGACAGACAGCGGGAAGTGACTTTTATACTATGTAATGAAAGGTAGTTGAAGGTTTTTGCATTAAAATGTTGTGAAGATTTGTCGGAGTGATGAGCAGAATCTTCAAATTGCAATACCTAATTCAGTAACCGCGACCGGAGATCGCGAGTTCGTTTCTCGCCGCAGTGCTATAATTTGAAGATTAATTTTTACTTGAAAATATTTTAAGAATAGCCCAGTTTTGGCTTAGCTTAGGCACTTTGAACTAACAGGTGACAGATAGCAGGGCTGGCAGCTACTATGGCCAACGGATTGGCTATAAGTAAGCCTTTTGGACACCCTTCCTAGGAAAATCTATTTAAATTTTTAATTTTATTATTTTTAGCATTAAACTAACATAGTTATTTTCACTAAAGTACTTCACTATCACTACATAGTATAAAACAAAGTCGGTTTCTCTGTCCCTATTGCCTTTGTATGCTTAAATCTTTAAAACTACGCAACGGATTTTGATTCAAGAGGAAGGTTTATATGTATATTAATATATAAAAAAACAAACTGTAGAATTGAGAACCTCCGCCTTTTTGAAGTCTGTTAAAAACGGAATATTTGTCATGTTTTTTTTTGGAGTTCGATATTTTATGCATCATTTTCACGAGACTTAGGTACCCACCTATTATGATAATAATATAATTTTCATTACTCATACTCCGAAAGTAGGTCGAAAATAAAATTTCCAGCCCTAGGGCTTTTCTCTTTCACTGACAGCTGTCATGTCAAATTATGGCTTCGCACGACTTGTGCAATGTGCATGTAGCCAGTATCAGTAACATTACGCATAAGGAACTTTAAAAACCTAACCTCCTTGCTTTAAGTAACACCAAAGAATAACACTACATGTATATAACCTCTTTGGTCCCAACCTTGTAAGAGGATCAGGTAGTATGGAGTCTCTCATTCACTCTCGTTGTTAGGAAGAATTTAATGTATTATTCGTAATGAAAAGCACAGTGTTTACCTCGGGTGAAAGACTCATTAAGTCCCTCGAACTATTAGCGCCCTCGCTACGCTCGGGCGCCAAACTCCGTCTCGGGACTTGTAATGAGTGACTTTCACACCTAGGATAACAATGTACTATTTATTAGCGAACCAGACAATGTTCCTGTCTACGCAATTTGTATTGAAAACTCCTTATTAAGACAAAATTAGGGTATTTAAAAGCTTTTTAAAGCAAAGATAAAGTTCTTAGAACAATGGAGGAAGCGTATTTATTTTATGGTTAAATCAGACTGCAGATTTTTTATCGACCGATAGCTTGTCCACCGACCGAAATTGATATTTTTCGAATTTAAAAAACTTCATTACATACAAATACATTTGAAATTAAATTTGAAATTTCTTAAAAACTTTAAAACTTCTTAATAACAAGGAATTTTGACAAGAGACACTTTCGCATTTTGCTCACCATCTTTTTTGAAAAAAGCATGGAAAAGAAATATTCATTTATTTCTCATATATTTAGCCATCGTATGAGATCCTATGGAATCGACTTAAAAACAAAGTTCGGATATCTGTCTTTGGAACGTTCCTAACAATGAGAAGAAGAAGAAACTCATAGGGTTCTTATTCTTTTTTTGTGATCCAACAAAGGCACATAATATAAGTAACAAAGGTCAGGTTTACAAATATCGATGAAATAAATGTATATTTGAAATTAAGCAATTAAAGTAATATCTATGATATAGAGGAAGCTTCGGGTCTGAATTAGATATCATAATAATGGTAAAATAATAAGATACTGAATTCCAAAAATAATGTATACCTCACTTCAAAGCGTCACGCATCTTTTTCTCGTGAGCACTGGAAATAAACTCTCTGCCCGCATAGCTGTTTCTCTAAAACCGAACCGAACCGAACCTTGGAGTCTCTAATTAAGTCTAGAGTGAATAGGTACCTTCTAGGCGAGCATGCTACCTCCTCGACCTCATCTTCGTTTCCCAGCATGTGAGATGAAGTGAAATGCAAGCCAATTTTGTGTAAAAAAAATGGTTGTCTGTAAAGTCTGTTTCCGGACGATAATTTTACGTGATAACGTCATAAGAAAACATTGATGGTAACCATGGCAACGATAAAACGTTGCTATAGTTACCTTGTCAACTATCAAAGTATCGTTGGCTCAGAGACAGAATACATGGGGGGGTGGGGGCGGGGCGCGGGCGGCGGCGGTGGCGGTGGAGGGGGCGGCGGGGGTCGATGAGGCGTTCCAGTAACGACGTGTGACGTCACACTTGCAGTGAACTTGCAGGTGTTCACCAATTTATAAAACGTTATCACGTCAAAAAAACCGTTTTCCAATCGTTTCTGCGGACAGTAACGTTTCTAGTCTACGTTGCCCTTTAAAGCGTTACATAGGTACTTATTTAACAGAAACGTAATTTCGGAGGCAAAACGCCATAAAAAGCTTTTGTTCTATAAAATATGTGGGTTCTTCCTCCCCTCCCTCCCTGTTCCATAGTCCGCCATTTGTCCCCTTTCACTCCCTTACCGCAGCGATAAATTCCAATGTCATCTTTTGTCAAACGCACTTGGAATTCGAATTTAAGACCTTCGGAATTGACCGGAAATTGTTCGGAAAGAACATGAGAAAGTTATTAATATTTTGCTATTTTTTATCCCAATATTCCCACGGGATCAGGACGCGTATATTGAAATACTAGTTTAATATAATATAACCCCACAAGACGATAAGGGATGATTCTCATTAGACCAGGCGGGCGTGCCGTGTACGACTGTACGTGGCCCAGACGGGGCACGGATTTGAAACGTTACATATCCAGGTGGTAATAGATTATTCATAATTACATTTTGTCCGTTCGTCTGACTGCCCGCGATGTAGCCTAAGAGGAAAGGGTACGGGGGGCTTTCTACATACAAACGTAGTAGACTGTTTTCTCCTTGACACTAGAGCAATTTTTTTTTTACATAAAACTTATAACTGCCTTAACCATGTCCATATTATGTTTTTTTTTTTAAATTTTAATTTCTATGATTTTATAAAATGAAAAAATCAAGACATAGGGGCATAGTCATGGCAGCTATAGGTTTTATGCAACAAAAATATTTGTGCTAGTGTCATTATCCAGGGAGGAAACAGTCGACTACGTTTGTTTGGAGAGAGCGCAGGTACCCTTTCACCTTAAATCTAAGCTTTATAGCTAGAATGTTAGGGTACACAATTTAGTATACCATCAACTAGTGTCAAAAATAGCTTACGTTGACATTATTCCGTGTGTTATTTGATCTTAGATAATATCAAATATATTATCTAAGATCAATAATATCACTATCATCACTACATAGTATAAATAAAACAAAGTCGCTTTCTCTGTCCCTATGTCCCTATATCCCTTTGTATGCTTAAATCTTTAAAACTACGCAACGGATTTTGATGCGGTTTTTTTTAATAGATAGAGTGATTCAAGAGGAGTAAACCTTTCTGTATAATACATGCATAATACAGCCGTGGGAAGCCAAGGCGGGTCGCTAGTAAATTATATTAGATAAAGGTAAATTATAGAGCAAGCCATTGCCGTTTACAGAACTGCGATAGGTGTGCTAGATTTTTTTATGGGTATTTATTTGAAGTGTAACCTGAAACCGCGAATAAAATAGATTCGCGAGTCGAATGATCTTGATAACCTGATTCGCGATTTACAGTTAACATTCTTGAAAAGGGGAGGTTTAAAAACTCTTAGTACTAGAAAGATGTAATATGACATGGGTATACACATACATACCTACATACACTCCATAAATTCACTCCATAATTCATAATTCACTCCATAAATTGTAAATTACCAACAAATTATTGTAAATAATGTAGTCATTACAGGTTAGAGACCAGAAAATCGAGCAGCAAATAATTATACTTGCTGCTCGATTTGCTTTTTTCTAACCTAACCCTTCCTATTATTTAGAGTAATAATAAGGCCATGACAGTGATGAGGGGTTAGTAGGATGACACTAGGAACCTTTAAATCAATTCCTTTCCAGGTGGAGGATCGAGCAGCAAGTAATTATACTTGCTGCTGGATTTGCTTTTTTCTAACCTTCCTATTATTTAGTGTATTAATAATGCTATAACAATGATAAGGAGGTTAGGATAGAAACCTGTAAATCAATTCCTTTCCAGGTGGAGGATACCAGAAAATCGAGCAGCAAGTAATTATAGCTGCGTGATATGCTTTTTCTAACCTAACCTTCTTATTACTTACCTAGTGTACTAATAGTGTCATTAGAATCCACCCTATCGTTTGCTATTATACTTGTTATTGTAAAGGGCCTCTACGTGTTGGCTTCGGCTCCACGCACGCCTTCCAATGGTCCGGAGCTCCATACGGGGTCATAACAATAAAAAGGAAGTTAGTGTAGGTTAGAACCTGTAAATCAATTATTTTCGGGTACAAGACGGGGTCATAACAATAAAAAGGAAGTTAGTGTAGGTTAGAACCTGTAAATCAATTATTTTCGGGTACAAGACGGGGTCATAACAATAAAAAGGAAGTTAGTGTAGGTTAGAACCTGTAAATCAATTATTTTCCAGGTGGTGGAGTATCATTCAGCGCGTGGGACGTATCCGGAGCAGCTCGTCACCGCGTGCTGTGGGAACGGCACTACCGCAGCGCGCACGCAATAATGTTCATTGTAGACGCGTGCGATCATTTGAGGCTAGTCGTTGCGCGGGAGGAGCTGGCTTTGACTCTTGCGCATCCTGATGTGGCTGGTAGGAGGATACCCTTGTTAGTGCTGGCTAATAAGAGTGATGCGCCTCATGCTTTACCGGCACCGCAGGTGAGGAGATATTTATATTTAGAAATTCATTAATTTATCCCCCAAATGATGCCATACAATTCCCACTATCCCCCATTTAGAGGATAGTGAAAATACCGGTTTCAAGGCCAAAGGCTTAAGGCTATACCTACTTACTAGGTCATTTTAAAGTTATGTCATTTTTATTTTAAAACATTATTTATGTCAGACATTTAAGTCGTCAAGTGGGTATATCTAGGTAGGACTTAATGACCTTATTTTACCAATAGGTCAATCATTTTCAATGAAAAGTGTCAGATTAATGAAATAGCGAAGTGTAAAATCCTGCGAGAGCAGCTCATTGATATTCTCTTTACGTTTGACATGCCTGTGACCAAGGAGGGTAGAAATTGATTACCTTTCACCTTACACCTATGTATTTATCATATTTCGAATTCTATGTAAAACAAGGAGAAACGTAATAGAAAATTACCGCGCCATCATAATCAGCCATGCTACTAAATGGAAAGTAAAACTGCCAGACTTTCAGATTATGAACGCGCGGTTATTTTTTTCTCTTGTTTTTAAGATAGATAGATTTTTATTGTATTTATACCATATTATAACTTTAATCGATTAATTAACACCTCCTACTTTTTATCCCGATATTCCCATAGAACCGGGACTTACGCGGGTAAGACCGCGGGAAGCAGCTGTTTTAAGATAAATATTTGATTAAAAAATATATAAGTAGGTACCTAAACTAAACAATATGGCACAATGGGCTGCCTAATCGCTAAAAGCTATCTCTTCCAGGCAACCTTTGGACCTTTTTTTTTTTTAGTTTTTCATGCAATTTTTTTATCGAAACCGAGGTGAAACTGAACTTATGTCACTGACACAGCCATAACGGCTAGGTGTAGACATTTTTTGTTAAGGATTTTTGGAAATTCTGCTCCCAAAAACATCTACGCGAGGCATAATTAGTACGTATAATGTTAACCTAGTCGGGACCTTATTTATTGCTACTTTAATAAATGTTACAGGTGGCGGCGGCACTAAATCTGCCACGGTTGGTAGACAAGCCATGGCACGTGTGTTCAGCCAGCGCGCTGACCGGCGCCGGCCTGGCTGACGGGGTCGCCTGGCTCGCACGTCAACTCCGTGACCAACACACCCCACCTCCCACACTCGCTGTTAAGAAAGAATAGTTTGGAAACATGTTTGAAATCAAGATGGCGCTCGCTTGTATTGTGATATGACACACTACGTCACGCATCGTTGTTTTCTAGATGCGCCTCCAGGTTTCACCCGCGTAAGTCCTGACCTCGTAGAATAACCTATGACACTCTGCTACTCCTATCTCTATGTAAAATTTCATCAAAATCGGTCCACTGGTTTCGGAGATTACCCTCTACAAACTCACAAACTTTACCTCTTTTTATTAATTATCTATACTTATATTATAAAGCTGAAGAGTTTGTTTGTTTGTTTGTTTAAACGCGCTAATCTCAGGAACTCTGGTTCGAATTGAAAATTGTTTTTTGTGTTGGATAGTCCATTTATCGAGGAAGGCTATTTATCGAGGAAGGCTATTTATCCATTTATCGAGGAAGGCTATTTATCGAGGAAGGCTACTTTTTATTTTGATATTCCCACGGGATCGGGACTTATGCGGGTGAAACCGCGGGGCGCAGCTAGTTAGTATTTAAATATAAAATTAAAAGTCCTGGCTGACAGGCATCAACGGACAACTCAAATCAATAGACGGATCCGGCTAAAAACCATACATTTATAGTTATTATGGCGTAGGTATCTTTTAGGAAGTATTTTAGAAAAAATCAAAGTTTATTCGGAGAAAGTCACGGGTATAAGCTAATTGTATCTATACAGCGTTACACACATCATAATAAGCAAGCTTCAATTTGAATTTAAAAAAAAACGCGTATCCCACTTCTGATGTTGAAGAATGAACGGCAAAAGTAGAATCGGTGCTTAAATGAAATAATTCATTTCAATTATTCTTTAATTGATAAGTATTAATAATTAGGAAACTGATTCCTGTGTAATTTGTTGTATTTTAGATTAGTCTGAAATAAATGTTTAAAAAAAGATAAATATTTTTTATAATAAACTAGCTGTCCCGGCAAACGTTGCGTTGCCATATAAAAAATATCTGATAAATAAGGATGGTTCTTTATTTATCAGATTTTTTTATACTTACCATTATTATTATTTTTTAGATTTCTTTGTTTTTTTTTATTTTTTTTTGCCCATTTTGTGCAAACTTCACATAAACCATCTACTAAATAGTCCAAACAAAGCGTAACATTTAGTTTGGATAGATGAGCCCGTTCTTGAGTTATAAAATTACAACGAAAAGTGGCATTGATTTTTATATTTATAGATAGAAGAAGATAATCGGTAAGCGTTTGATCCAGTTTGATCACTATATCTTGTTGTTGTTGTTCGACGGTAAGTTTTTTTTTTTTTTTTATATATGATAGGTCAGCGTTTGACCACTATCACACCTGCCTGATGGTAGGTGACGATGCGGCCTAAGATGTAACACTAACACGCCTTCCTAGAAGATACCTATTCACTCGCGACTTGAAGACCCCCAAATTGTACACGTCAGGAAAGACAGACGCAGGCAACCGATTCCATTCCCTTGCAGTACGAATAAGGAATGACGAAGCAAAGCGCTTAGTGCGAACGTGTGGTATGTCCACCATGAATCGGTGCCGCACACCAGTCTGCCTGGTTGTATGACGAAAGAATGGAGATGCCAAGATTAGGTCGTAAGTGACGCGATGCGGTCTTAAATGTAGCACGCACATCTAGAAAATACTTATACGCTCGTGACTCAAAGCCCCTAAATAAACGGAGGCCTTCAAGGGACGCGAGTGAAGGTAGGTAGGTAGACGCCAATGGAACAGAAACTATTCCGAGCCGTCTTCCTTTTGTAGCTGCTTCGGCTTAGAGGTATCGGAACACGGACAAGTCCGCCTTGCGATACGACATAGGCCGGTGGGATACTGATTGATTGAAATAAAAACACTGCATTGCAGAACTGTAAATGATTTGCAACATAAAACTGTCTATTTAATGGTGCCATTCGAAAGATAAAAACACAATAAAATTATTAATGTTGTCATTAATGAAATCAACAACATTTTTTCGTTTCAACGTAGTCGGGTAATTATAATGATTCGGCTCGTTGATAATTATCCTTTCGGCTTCAAGGGCATTCAATTTCCAGTGAGCCTATGCTTCGCAAATGGCAATCAAGAAGGTGCTAGGCCAGACTTGCGCACCACAGGCTTAGATCTCACCATAAGCTGCTTCAATCACAGTCAGCCTAGCGGTATTTGGCTCTGTCGAGAGTGAGACGCAGCTAACATGTTCTTATAATGTTCCAACAACGCCACGCCGGCGCACACTATTGCGCTCCCATACAAAGTCTCGGACAATATTATTTATGATGTAAATTTACTACCTATCATCTTAAAAGTATAGAAAATAAATATAATTAGGTACTATTAGTTCATCCTGGATGACCTCGTTTAGGACGAACATCATGGAAGAAATCCGTCTTCTTTTCATCTAGCCAAGCCGAGTGCCTTGTGAGAAATATATCCTTTCTGCGACTGGTATCAAAATATAAAGTTTTAATTTTATCGAAAATTATTGATACCTTCTACCGACTAGCAGTTTGTTGAATAACAGGATCCTGAAATAGGAAATCAACAAGTTCGCGACGAGTAAACTAACCACGCGTCCTACGAAAAACAATTAAAAATAACATCTTGGGTAGCAATCGGTAGCAACATTTATTTCAATAACATAATAATATAAAGTCTAAAGTTTTATTTAACGTAAGTTAGAATCCGGAAAGCGATGGAAAGTTTATACTTTTAATCTCGTAAAGATTTATTTTTAGTCATTTTTGGGTCGTTTTTAGTAACTGTCTATATTATGTAAATAGATGTACTTTTCAAAAACACTAATATAATTTCTTAAAGACAATACCTTGAAATCCAGAAGTCATGTTATTATTTGGAGTAATAATAATTATAAATCAAACGAACTTACCTAGTGAAGTTTGATTCCAATTATACGAGGTTATAGATTGACAGCATTCCATTAAACTTGCAGCAAGGATATCCTAGACCGCTGGTCCACTATATTTAGAGTCGATACTCTAAGGAACAAAAAACAGCCAATACTACCCACTGTGCACCGGCCGGCCACCCGCGCGGGCCTCTCGAGCGGCACCTCATTTATTTCAGAGAGCCGAATGGAAACACAGAATTTTTAATTTTTCTTCCATTTCTAAATCGGGTTAATAATAATGTTTTATTGGGTGGGTGGGGGTGCAATGCTGTCAATCTATAACCTCGTATAATTGGAATCAAACTTCACTAGGTAAGTTCGTTTGATTTATAATTATACTTCGGATAATAGATTGACAGCATTCCATTAAACTTGCAGATGTTTAGAGCACTAAAGTGAAATAGGAAGGAAAATAGAAAATATTAAATTGCATCTGCTAAGGTAATTCAATGCGTTTTATTTTAGAAGAATCATAAGGTAAGGAAAGTAAAGCCCTTGATGTGTAAAAACACCATTAAAATAAAATTGGTAAAATATTTAAGACCATCTTCATGGTTTGCGTACAAACAATACCTGTACACGATGATATTGACAATATGTAGAGCATTCGATTGAATTAAAATATTACACAACTTACGTGGAGAATATACCATAAAGGCATGATTTTGGTGTGGGTTATAATACCTGCAGATGGGTTCACAAACTGCCTGAAGAGCTCTGAAGTCAAGTTTAATTTCTGGTTCCTTTAGATTCGATTAGACACATCTAAAATTGTTACGATCATTGATCACGAAGTCTGTAATTAAAATTCATGGTAGAAAATGGTAAAAGGTATAGAAGTGTTAAACGAAAACCTTAGTTTTTTATTTATAAACAGGCGTATGTTTTATATTATATATATGGTTTAATTATTATAGAATTAACAATTTTTAAACTTGTATATAGATCAATTACTGACTATAAATTGTAAACATTTAAGGCAAAAGACAATGGTCAATGACAATGGTAGTACTCCCATAATATACAGTCTCGTCTGATTTTAAGTATTTACGTAATTTTTGTGGCAATCAATTAATTTTAATATAACTTCTTAAATGTAAACTAAACATATAAAAGCGACAGGCCTTTTTGATATTATGACCATAATTTAAATTTTTCTAACGTCAATGTTTTTACTCTTTGTCGTGCTGTGCAAAAGTGCAGAGGCACACAGGTTATTTCTAAGAATATCTACTTTTATTCATCATTATCAAAGACATAGGTAATATTGATTTATAGAATAGAGAAATGAGTTTTGTGTTCCTTTCCCATAACGAAAAAAGTGTTGCGAAAATAATCAGCTGTGAAAACTTAAAAAGCATCTACTTCAGTAAGATACGGGTTTTCCAGATATTTCGGGTGATCAGGAATGTCAGTTTGAAAAAAATAAATAAACCACATGTAGATTATACAAATTCCATGAAACAAAAATGCAAATTTTGATAAAAAATCAAAATTGACAGTGTATGATGCGTCAAGAACATTTTTCATTTCGGTTTGAATATCGAGCGAAATATTAAACTTTTCTCAGTCAAACTCTCAGGTCATAGTAGTCTTGTCACAGTTAGCGATGTTTTCGCGGTCGAAACTATGGTCTCCGCAAGAATATATTATAATAATTTATCACGATTTACGTAAGAGTGTAATATTTAACAAAGATTGTGATTATTCATGATGTTTTGGGAATTTAATTTAGGTACACCACTAATATTTTGTCCCAAACGCGATATACGCGGGGAATGTAATATTATTTCAAACATAATTAACGCGAATACTTACATTATGCGTGGAGTATTATGATACTCAACACGCCTCCTGTGGAGTTTGTTTTGCTCCTTCATCTTTTCGTATTATTATAGGGTACATTTGACCTTTCTGTATTCTTCCAGCCAAATAGTTGGCCAATGTTATGCCTCAAACACGATATACGTGGAGGACGTGGTGTCCCAAACACGATTTTCGTGGGGACTCTCCTTATACTCCCGTAATTTTCTTAATTTTTTGTACTTCCCTTTAAACACCGTTTGTCGTGTGTTTGTTCTCCATAAAACTGAGTATATTCTATTTTAATACGATGCTCAACACGATTGCGTGAAGAATGTTTGGCCCCAAACACGATATACGCGGGGGAATGTGGTGTCCCAAACGCTTTTGCGGGGACTCACATTAAAATCGGAGAATATGATGCTCAACACGACGACGTGGAGAATGTTTGGCCCCAAACACGATATACGCGGGGGAATGTGGTGTCCCAAACGCGATATACGCGGGGTTCACATTAAAATCGGAGAATATGATGCTCAACACGACGTGAAGAATGTTTGGCCCCAAACACGATATACGTGGGGGAATGTGGTGTCCCAAACACGATTCTCGCGGGGACTCACATTTTAATCGGAGAATATGATGCTCAACACAACGGCGCGGCGTGGAGAATGTTTGGCCCCAAACACGATATACGTGGGGGAATGTGGTTTCCCAAACGCGATATACGCGGGGTTCACATTATACTCCGATAATATGGGGATCATCATCATTTCATCATCTTCCTGCCCTTATCCCAATTTATTTGGGCCGGCTCAGTATGTCTTCTTCTTCCATTCACTCCTATTAGTCGCTCAGCACGATATAGAAAATGTTTTTTCTCCAAACGATCTTCGTCCTGTTATGTCCAATGTGTCATGTTCTGCGAAACTTATTTATTCTTTATAATATTTAAGGTGGTGAAGGTTGTGTTTCAATACAATATGCATAGAAGATGTAGTGTCTCAACTCTCTATGCGTAGAGAAGTAATGCTCCAACCACGACATACGTGGAGGATGTAGTGTTTCAATAATATATTCGAAGAGAAAATAATGTTCCAAACACGATACACGTAGAGATGTAGTGTCTCAAAACTGTAATATAGTTTTATGCATAATATGCGTGGAGAGTGGAGAGGTAATGTTCCAAACACCATATACGTGGGAATGTAGTGTCTCAACACTATATGAGTGGAGAAGTAATGTTCCAAACACGATATACGTGGGAATGTAGTGTCTCAACATTATATGCGTGGAGAAGTAATGTTCCAAACACGATATACGTGGGAATGTAGTGTCTCAATACTATATGCTTAAAGAAGTAATGTTCCAAACACAATATTCGTGGATATGTAGTGTCTCAAATCGACACTATAGAAAGTGATTTTTCAATATTTCGAACACGATTTTGTGAGGTTGTAATATCTTAAACACGATTTTCGTAAAAATATACCTACCTCAATACGGTCCACGCAGATTATGATACTTAAACAATGTTTATTTACAAGTACCATTAGATATTCTATATTTTATTCTTAACTTGGTTAGGACTTGTAAACAATAATAAAAAATAACTAATTTGATTCATAATTATTTCAATTATGTAATTTTATACATTAAAATTCCATTTTCTATGTCTAAACAAGACGCGTCTGTGTTCAGATAACTAATATAGATATGTATTATCCATAGATATATCGTTGTAGGTACCTAGACCTGCCTATAGCATTGATCGGTAGGCTAAGTTACCAATTACTGAATCGAATGACAAATACTTATAAAATTATTGAAATCACACAAAAAATGGAGGGTTGACCTTGTGTCGTACCCCCATCGTGTCGTCAAACGATTGACAAGACAACTCGAGCGCGAGCGACAAAACAAGTCATTATTATTGTAGACCGAAAGGCAACTGCAGTGAATAGATTCTTCACTTTTTTTTTTCAAGTAGGTCTGTATCTGTACTAGCAATGACAAGGCATAAATTCCATTTTATTATGACCAAAGTTCGCAACCCATTAGCATAAGTGCATATTATTATAATGCACATTTTTCTATAATGATGATAAAAAAGTACAAGTCATCATCATTCTAGGTCAATTTTCCATGAAATTCCACATAAAATAAATTAAAATTGAGGTACTTACACCAGATCAGGAATGGATTAAGATTTTCAAACATTGTAATTAAAATAAAATTATTATTTTGCGCGTAATATCTCAGTATAGTAATAATATTTACCTATTTGTAGGTAAACTGTAGGTAAGGTGTGTGTATCATTTTTGTTACACGCTCCTGCGCTAAAAAGAAACTTCAGGTATCTTTTAGGTATTTATGTTCTATACTATACTTATTCTGGTACTACATACTACGATATGGTGGAGTAATTTCAACGAACAGCCTGTTGCGATATCTCGCACGTCTTGTAGGATTAATAATTATGCATTTAATTGTGTACCTACTTTGTTACTAGCTTTGAAGTTAACGTTCAGCAGGTTCTGACGCCTATTGTTAAATACTCTTAGGTTAAGTAAAAACGTTTGCTAACAAGTTTTTTATGTATCTTCGGGAGTTACCCACGAACCTTCGCAACGAAAGTATTGTATTAATTTGTGTAGAAGAAATTGGGCTTCTATTATGCACCTTTTACTTCAATGACTATAGGTCCTGACGTCACTGGTCAGCTCGTGCTAGCGTGACGTCACCACCCAAACGTTTAGAGTTGATAAAAAAGAAGTGAAGGTACATATTTAGGTCTAAATGTCTAAACTCAGTTTTGATGAGTAGAGTATTTCGTTCGTAACGTCTAGTGTGTGTCTAACACAACTATATTATGCTTGGAAATCTTACAGATATTTGATAATATGATTCCAATCGTATCCGGTTTCGATATAAAGATATTGAAAGTAAATAAAATGCACAACACAGAATGTAGGTACTTTTAAAAAATAGCAAAAGTGTGTTCACTTTGTACTGGTTTGTACACGTTTATACCTGTATTTCGGTAATAAAGTTACTTTTAGACAAGATAACAAGCATTATCCAAATGGTTTTCGAATTATCGGGTTATATGCATTAGAGATTAGGTATTAGGTTATTATTTTTACCTAAAAAGTCTAAATTAATTTCATAATTTCATTTCAACTTCATGAAGGGCAAAAATGACAAGTGGCACACTAAAATGGGTATAAGGCTGTGTAGATTTATGTACACAAATGTGTAGGTATCTTAAATACCTATGCAGGCTATAAATTATCAAATCACTCACCCATTTATTTGTTCCATGTTTTAATCATCGAACGCACTCGCGAACCGATGAAATAACTAAATTTATATACCACTAAGCAACGCAATATGTCGCCAGTGGAATTCAAGCGTACGTGTGGACTCCACGGCACTAAAATACTTAATGAGGTGCCGCTCGAGAGGCCCGCGCGGGTGGCCGGCCGGTGCACAGTGGGTAGTATTGGCTGTTTTTTGTTCCTTAGAGTATCGACTCTAAATATAGTGGACCAGCGGTCTAGGATATCCTTGCTGCAAGTTTAATGGAATGCTGTCAATCTATTATCCGAAGTATAATACATATTGAAACTGTGAATAAATGAACAACGTTAAGTTTTCGCTCCAAGTAATCATTATTTTCAATGGTCTAACTATGACAAATGATATTTTATAGTATCCTATAGAAAACTTCTCATTTGTTTATTAAATTAAGTGACATACTTATCCTATTTGCCTGTCAAACCTTTTTTTTTAATGTACCTTCAAGATTCAAAATTCCGTTTTTGTCCGACCGCGGCAACAGTGTGCGGCGGCGTCACCCACAATGTTGTGTACAAGAAAACTTTGTAGCTATCATAATATAAGGACACGCGTATTATATAAGGTTGGCGATCGCGAACGTTCTAAATAATACAAAACAACAGCTAGTAGTAAATATTTTAAAAGTTCTTATAGGAAACTGGCCAAGGGTTCCGGACCATGTCGTATGGGAGAAAAAATATTTTGCAAAAAAAAAAACGTTTGCGCTAAATAATGCAAATAATATTGTAATCTATACATGTAGGTAAATGCTTTGTCCTGACTGAAAACCACTGATCGCAGAGTCCTGAAACTTGAGAGTTTGTTCTTTGTATATGACACAGGCATCCATTATTAAACTATTTCGAAAAATTGTAACTTTTTTTGCGGACGAGGTTGCGGGCGAAAGCTAGTCTATTAAATAACCTACCATTTCTATATTGCATATTTTAGTATAATTATTTTATTCCGAATACCCGAAATGTTTTACGAATGTCTATAGACAGGGTTATTGGTAATCATATTGGCAAGTGTTTCGAAAACAAAAAAAAACTTTTGTTCTACGACTTTTGGAAACTGAATTTTTCTTTTGAAAATTTTGAGGAGTAAATTCTAAAATCAGCTGATTTTTTTAAAAACAGACTCATACTTAGAACAGTAGATAAAACTTAAAAAAAAACAAGTATAATGTTAAGGTTAATGACCTCCCCGTGTAAGGAACAGCTGATTTTCAGGTAAACATAACCTCAAATTTAAAAAAATGTTCGATTTTTTCAACAGTTGAAGTTGAAAATTGTTTTTTATGTGCACAGAAGTGGCCCCTAAACCGCTTGATAATATGATTACCTATAACTCTGTATACCGACTTTTATAGGAAAATGAAAAATTACCAGTTTTCCTCAAATGCCTCAAGAAACAGGATCTTAATTGGAAGTGGAGAAAGCAAATTAAAATCTTAGAAATAAAAAGGAGATGTTATCTTTATAAGATAAAGCATTATTTTAACGAAGTTCCTTACCGAGGGGACCTAGTCGAGAAAAAATGTAACGCGTCACGAAAATGCGTTACGAAAAACCGTAAAATATAAACGTGTCTCGGGATGTCGGGGCACGTTTATCCTTTTAGGGTTCCGTAAAAGGTAAAAAAAGGAACCCTTATAAGATGACTCTCTCGTCTGTTCGTCTAGGTATTCGTCTGTCTGTCCGTGTTTTATTTATGTAGTTCTTTTCTAATAAATATTATTCTTGACTATTCGATATACTTACTTCTATTAGAGTCAGTAACGATCGAACCAGGGACCGAAATGGTATCTCAATAAGCGGTTTTGATCGGTATTTTTAAGTGATACTCGAACGCTTACTTTGCATTTAAGTACCACAAATAATGATATCTATAAATTGCGGTACCACTAGTTTCGGGTACCCAAAATCGTAAGCGGATACCCGAATATTAAACCCTAACCCCCTTATTCCAAAACGAAGTCTAAAAATTAAACTACGTTTAAATGACATTTAAACCATGGACTTAGAAAAACGTTATTAGAAAACAAAGTTTACCGCTAAAACCAGGTTTTTCTGTCCTGTCAAAGTTAAACTGCCGAGCACCCTAGTTTAACTAACTTAGAACGAAGTTTCTAACCTCAAAAAATTAAATTCTGACGTTCACCTTTTCCTCGTTACTCCAATTCTCGCTCCTTTTTAGGGTACCATACCCAAAGGGTAAAAACGGGGCCCTCTTACTAAGACTTCGCTATCCGTCCGTCTTCTGTCCGTCACCAAGCTCTATCTCAAGAACCGTGATAGCTAGAGAGTTGAAATTTGCACAGATTTTAACAACATATTACGTAAACCTACTAAAAACATAAATAAGTAAATATTTTTAGTACGTACTTATGTTCAAAGAGGATATAATCACTACGTTTTCTTATGTTTTTGAGAAATTTAGGTTATTTTCATGTTTACAATTTTTTAGGTAGTATTTTTTTTTTTATACTTCTAAAGGGGCAGGCATAAGGCTTAAAGGCTTAACTCGAGCCGCGTTCCGATATACGCTACATAAATTGATGTATTTAAATACAACAACGTAATCGCGAACATAGAATAACAAATACAAGTCACACTATTTCACAATAATTGAACACACAATTTATATTTTTATCACTTTAGTATTCGATTTCTTAAATAAGTTTTTAATATTTACTCACTTACCACCATTTTGTGAAAAGGAACGGTGTTTCGAACGCTGAACGAACAAAAGAATGGTTTGTTTCGAGTTTGCTATCTATTGTCTATGGTTGCGACTAAAACCAGGGATCTTCTGGTCCTTGGTCTATTTACTTTTTGTAATAAGAATCAATTTTAAACCAAAACTAACACAAAAACCTAGATCTTTTAGTACAGGTTTAAACTATGGTTTTGCAGTTTTTTTGTAATAAGAGGGTATAAGTGTCTTCTTGCGCGTTGCCAATTCTACGCGAAAATCCTTTCTCTCTTTTACATATGTCATCAGAAAGGGTTAAACGTAATCTCTGCCGTGCACGTGTATGTTTGTTTATTAATTGTCAATTTCATAGTCTAGGTCGTTTTTAATACAGAAATTTTAAAAATAACTATTCAGAATAATGTTTTCATCATTAAAAATTCAACTTTAAGAAACGGTAAACTATTTCTTTGTTTCTGAAAAAACTGTCAATCCTAGCAGCACCACTTTGGAATCAAATTGAAGGTGATTTTAGTATCCACAAATGTATTTCTAATAGTTTTTCCTATAGGACTATTACTTCTCCTATAGGACTAGTTTTCTCAGAAACAAAGAAATAGTTTACGGTTTCTTAAAGTTGAATTTTGTTTAATGATGAAAACATTATTCTGAATAGTTATTTTTAAAATTTCTGTATTAAAAACGACCTAGACTATGAAATTGACAATTAACT
This sequence comes from Idaea aversata, assembly GCA_907269075.1. Classification (NCBI taxonomy): domain Eukaryota; kingdom Metazoa; phylum Arthropoda; class Insecta; order Lepidoptera; family Geometridae; genus Idaea; species Idaea aversata. The sequence continues at coordinate 10,376,579 of OU026107.1, forward strand.
TCTCAACTGGCCTACAAACCCCCGAGCGATTTTCTTTTCGGAGCAGAAAGTAGCCGTTGACTGGCCAAGTCGAAAAAAAATGGCCGCTTGAAGGGGGCAGACCCGTTTATGCATATAAATTAATTTTGGTTTGACTAATTCATAACATTGATACCTTTCTGCATTCAGAATGAAATTTCCTATTTAGATGACATAGTTTAAATATTAGTACTTGAACAAATAATGTGAGTAATTGCAGAGTGAAGTGCAAATTTGCAAAATGCACTTGCAAAAAAATTGCAAAAAAAATTCCTAAAGAAACTAATATCTCCTGCGAAATTTATGAGTTAATAATACAAAGTGAGGTGATCTAGTTACCCAGGCGTTGTTTTATCACAAAACACAACACATAAAACAAATGAAAACAATATTAATTAAGTCGAAACGCGCACTGTCCAAAACAAAAACAAACAAACATGGCCGTCAGAGGCAATTGATCGAAGTGACATTGACATTGAACGATTATAACCTTACCAAATTAAGTAGTATGGTTTTATATGCAACTCATGTACATCCCAGAATAGGTTGGCTATACTTGACCTTGACATACATTCATTCATTAGACGTAAACATCAAAATACGCCCGAAACCCCCGAGCGGTTTTGGCCAGTGTAGCGTTTCGGCCGAAAAACCGCTCGGGGGTTTGTAGGCCAGTTGAGAAGTTAATAAACAAACATATAAAACAAACATACCTGGAAAACGCTTTCAAGGGGTAGTTTTTCCTAAAAAACTAAAACACGTGCCAGAATAACGTAGCACCATAGGAGAAGCCCAGGGTTTTCAAGGATGACAACTGAGGAATAGACTACTCTCGGAGGGTCTAATAACATATTAAAAATATATTTTTTTTTTTCGATGTATAGCGTTTTTGTGTCCATTTTTACTGACCGAATTGAAAGAAAAGTAAGCATATTTCGAAAATTATAAGTCCTATCAACATACTTCCAAGACAATTATTATAGAAAATTTAATGAAGAACAAATTGGTCATTGACAGTTTTGATGTGGCTTTAATCGTTTTTATAATAAAATCAAAAAACTCATTAGGGTTGATACAAAACAGGGTCGAGGGGGCGTTAAAATCACTTACAGCTTCTAAACTATAAGTCCGATCTACATACTTCCAAGGAGATTGTTGTAGTGAGTTTAATGAGGATCATATTGCTCATTGACAGTTTGGTTGTAGTTTGAACCGTTTTCATACAAAATGCAAAAAACTCTAATTTGGCACAAAAAGGGGGGGAAAAGGGGGGAAACAATAATTTCTCGACGTGCTTCCATATCGAAATTGAAGCCGAAGAAGAAATATATGACAGCTACGTTCATGCCAAGTTTCATGCTTTCTTTACGATGGGACCATAAAACTGATTTTTGTTAGGACTGGGAGCTGCACTAGATGTAAATTGCTAGATTCAGTCGAACGAAAAAGCGACGTTGCCATTTTTACAAACATCTCAAAAATACAGTTCATGAACGGTTCATAAACCATTTATTTTTAGATACCAAAATTTTGCGATATCATTATTTTTGGGTACCGTAATTCTATTTTAAATTAAGATATCTTTGCTTATGGGTATCTGAATTTCAAGTATCCTAAAATATCGGTTTTTCGGTCCCTGGATCGAACAGTCAATTTCGTCCTACCCACTGCATCTGATATGTTATATGCTTTCAACACAAGCAAGATTCTATGCACGTGCTTAAGTTGAAGTTTAAAGTCTATTAACTAATTAATTAATTTAACAAAAATTATTAAAATGAAAAATCTAATAATAGTAATTTTAGAACTCTACAGTGGGTCTGAAATTATGCTGTCGACCGTACAATAGTCGAGCAATGTTGGTTGAATTTTTGCAAAGACGTATCTACCTCTATATGCCTAGCATGAAGACCAAAACACGATACGATAAAGTAATAAAACTAAAAGAAACCTGAAAACAAAAACTAGAAAAAGACTGAAAAAAAAAACTAAAAAGTGAAAAATAATCCATTTCGGGTCACTAAAACAGCAGATAACATAAACATACTTGGAAGTCGGACTGGGTTAGATTGAATGTTGAGGGGTATTATAGGAAACATGGTGTCACCCAGTCCGACTTCCAAGTATGTTTATGTTATCTGCTGTTTTAGTGACCCGAAATGGATTATTTTTCACTTTTTAGTTTTTTTTTTTTCAGTCTTTTTCTAGTTTATGTTCTCAGGTTTCTTTTAGTTTTTGTTACCAGGATTTTTTTTCAAGTTTTTTTTAGTTTTTGTTTTCAGGTTTTTTGAAGTCGGTTTTTTAAATTTTAATTTATTTTTTTATTTAACCATTTTTAGTGCCGCTGACACTGAAAATTCTACTCCATGAGGCGAAAGCGACTATTTCTTAAAATTGCAACCTGTACCTAATCGTAACTCATTGAAGGGTTTGGTGATGAGAAGGTTCAGATGCTCCATTCGTCGATAGGTAAATATTAGTGTATGGGCCAATTCTACTAGTGGTAATGGAAAATTGAGCAATTTGCTGAACCTCGCTGTGCAGATCTGTTCATCACTCCAAAGATCCTCATCATATCTTCATTTAGGAAAGGGTTCTCTATCAACATTCATACAAGCCCAGTCCGGCGACTAAATTCGACTAAATTCTTCAAATTGTAACCTGTGATCGTAACCGATTCAAGAGTTGTCTGATGAGAAGGTGGTTTTAGATATTCCATTTATCGGTAACTATTAGTTTATGGGCCAATTCTACTGGTAGAAATCGAAAATAGAGCAATTTGCTGCACTCTCGAGGTGCAATGCTGTTCATCCCTCCGAAGACCCTCATCAGATCTTCATTGAAGATAGGGTTTTCTGTCAACATTCATACAAACCCAGTCCGGCGACTAAATTCGACTAAATTCTTCAAATTGTAACCTGTAATCGTAACCGATTGAAGAGTTTTCTGATGAGAAGGTGGTTTCAGATATTCCATTTATCGGTAACTATTAGTTTATGGCCCAATTCTACTGGTGGAAAACGAAAACTGAGCAATTTGCTGCACTCTCGAGGTGCAATTCTGTTCATCACTCCGAAGATCCTCATCAGATCTTCATTCAATTTTTATGGGACCACCTCTGAGTTATCCCCTTTCATACAAAAAAAGATTTTTCCAAATCGGTCCAGGCGTTTTCGAGTAATCGGCAAACATACATAAAAAAAAAAAATATATATACGCGACGAATTGAGAACCTCCTCCTTTTTTGAAGTCGGTTAATAACTACATCAACTCTCAAAACATGATAGATAAAGCCGCCATGTTGAATTTTTATCATAATTTTTATCGCAATTTATAATAAAAATTCAACATGGCGGCTTTATCTATCATATTTTGAGAGTTGATGTAGTTATATCGCTTAATCATATCGTGTTTTGGTTTTTATGCTAGGCAGGCTGGTTGACATATCACTGATGTAAAGGTACTAAAATCAGAAGGTATGAATATAAATAAAGTAATTCACACCACACCGAGACGACAGGCTGACGGGCTGGCGGCGCGGCGCCGGCGCGGCGGCGCGAGCGAACGCCTCAGACAAAAACAGATTAAACTCACTGACCGGAACTTGATGCTTGATGTACTTTTGAAGAAATAATAAGTACATACAGTGTGTCAAGAAAACCCTGTAGGTAATCGCTCTAAGGTAGGTACAGTCGGCTGCATAATTCCAGCCCCCGGTAGAGTTCGAAAATTACTATTATTGGAATGTTTTCATTCTAATAATTTTTGTTTGATAAATTGATGAGTTAGAAGACTTCTGACTTCAACTAAAGTAGGTGCCTAGAATCTTGCTTGTGTTGAAAACATTGTTATAACAGCCGTTTTGAAGCTGTATGGTGGGGTGGGTCTGTAATTATGCAGCCGACTGTACCTACTTATATAGGTGCCGAATAAAATAAATGAAATTCTTTTGAAGGCAAAGGCTTTGAAGGCAGTCCCTGAATGGGCCGGGTGATGCTAATCAGGTCAAGTTCAACGCGTGCGCGTTGCTAATAGGAGTCAATTCGAAGTATCATACAGTACATACATACGTCTTAATTACTGCTTAAGGTGGACGCAGATTGATCAGAGCCGAAAGAATCGATTTTTTTGCCGTCCACGGGAAAAGGTACCTTATATTAATAGAGATAAGGTCCATTTATATTTCAGAGTCGACCGCACCGATCAATCTGAGTCCACCTTTAGTCAGATTATCCTTATTACTTAAGTAGAAATTTTGAATATCGTTGTTTTTACGAAATTAAGAAATTAAATTAAAAAATATTTGTTATGGTAAATATCCCGAATTTAAAATAAAAATATTTCTTATATTTTATTGACATTTTATTAATTGTTTTTAAAATGTCCTGGGGTAGGTACATAAAACCGGGTTTTTCATCACACTGTATACCTAAACTAGGACTTCTTATAAGTTCTCGATTTCTAACGACTTGTTCTTACTTACACACTTATAACTTTGTTATTAGATATAAAAAAGTAGCTAAGCTTATTTAGAAACTATACAATAATCCGTAAATAAAAATTTCGTTTATTGGTCGTGGTCCGATGGCCGTAGTTCTATCAATCGAACCACGGGCAAATCAGACTGTCCCCAGTTCTATCAATCGAACCAAGGGCAAATCAGACTGTCCCCAGTTCTATCAATCGAACCACGGGCAAATCAGACTGTCCCCAGTTCTATCAATCGAACCAAGGGCAAATCAGACTGTCCCCAGTTCTATCAATCGAACCAAGGGCAAATCAGACTGTCCCCAGTTCTATCAATCGAACCAAGGGCAAATCAGACTGTCCCCAGTTCTATCAATCGAACCAAGGGCAAATCAGACTGTCCCCAGTTCTATCAATCGAACTAAGGGCAAATCAGACTGTCCCCAGTTCTATCAATCGAACCAAGGGCAAATCAGACTGTCCCCAGTTCTATCAATCAAACCACGGGCAACTCAGACTGTCCCCAGTTCTATCAATCAAACCACGGGCAACTCAGACTGTCCCCAGTTCTATCAATCAAACCACGGGCAACTCAGACTGTCCCCAGTTCTTTCAATCAAACCACGGGCAACTCAGACTGTCCCCAGTTCTATCAATCAAACCACGGGCAACTCAGACTGTCCCCAGTTCTATCAATCAAACCACGGGCAACTCAGACTGTCCCCAGTTCTATCAATCAAACCACGGGCAACTCAGACTGTCCCCAGTTCTATCAATCAAACCACGGGCAACTCAGACTGTCCCCAGTTCTATCAATCAAACCACGGGCAACTCAGACTGTCCCCAGTTCTATCAATCAAACCACGGGCAACTCAGACTGTCCCCAGTTCTATCAATCGAACCAAGGGCAAATCAGACTGTCCCCAGTTCTATCAATCAAACCACGGGCAACTCAGACTGTCCCCAGTTCTATCAATCGAACCAAGGGCAAATCAGACTGTCCCCAGTTCTATCAATCGAACCAAGGGCAAATCAGACTGTCCCCAGTTCTATCAATCGAACCAAGGGCAAATCAGACTGTCCCCAGTTCTATCAATCGAACCAAGGGCAAATCAGACTGTCCCCAGTTCTATCAATCGAACCAAGGGCAAATCAGACTGTCCCCAGTTCTATCAATCAAACCACGGGCAACTCAGACTGTTTCCAGTTCTATCAATCGAACCAAGGGCAAATCAGACTGTCCCCAGTTCTATCAATCGAACCAAGGGCAAATCAGACTGTCCCCAGTTCTATCAATCGAACCAAGGGCAAATCAGACTGTCCCCAGTTCTATCAATCAAACCACGGGCAACTCAGACTGTCCCCAGTTCTATCAATCAAACCACGGGCAACTCAGACTGTCCCCAGTTCTATCAATCAAACCACGGGCAACTCAGACTGTCCCCAGTTCTATCAATCAAACCACGGGCAACTCAGACTGTCCCCAGTTCTATCAATCAAACCACGGGCAACTCAGACTGTCCCCAGTTCTATCAATCGAACCAAGGGCAAATCAGACTGTCCCCAGTTCTATCAATCGAACCAAGGGCAAATCAGACTGTCCCCAGTTCTATCAATCGAACCAAGGGCAAATCAGACTGTCCCCAGTTCTATCAATCGAACCAAGGGCAAATCAGACTGTCCCCAGTTCTATCAATCGAACCAAGGGCAAATCAGACTGTCCCCAGTTCTATCAATCAAACCACGGGCAACTCAGACTGTCCCCAGTTCTATCAATCAAACCACGGGCAACTCAGACTGTCCCCAGTTCTATCAATCGAACCAAGGCCAAATCAGACTGTCCCCAGTTCTATCAATCAAACCACGGGCAACTCAGACTGTCCCCAGTTCTATCAATCAAACCACGGGCAACTCAGACTGTCCCCAGTTCTATCAATCGAACCAAGGGCAAATCAGACTGTCCCCAATTCTATCAATCGAACCAAGGGCAAATCAGACTGTCCCCAGTTCTATCAATCGAACCAAGGGCAAATCAGACTGTCCCCAGTTCTATCAATCGAACTAAGGGCAAATCAGACTGTCCCCAGTTCTATCAATCGAACCAAGGGCAAATCAGACTGTCCCCAGTTCTATCAATCAAACCACGGGCAACTCAGACTGTCCCCAGTTCTATCAATCAAACCACGGGCAACTCAGACTGTCCCCAGTTCTATCAATCAAACCACGGGCAACTCAGACTGTCCCCAGTTCTATCAATCAAACCACGGGCAACTCAGACTGTCCCCAGTTCTATCAATCAAACCACGGGCAACTCAGACTGTCCCCAGTTCTATCAATCGAACCAAGGGCAAATCAGACTGTCCCCAGTTCCATCAATCGAACCAAGGGCAAATCAGACTGTCCCCAGTTCTATCAATCGAACCAAGGGCAAATCAGACTGTCCCCAGTTCTATCAATCGAACCAAGGGCAAATCAGACTGTCCCCAGTTCTATCAATCGAACCAAGGGCAAATCAGACTGTCCCCAGTTCTATCAATCGAACCAAGGGCAAATCAGACTGTCCCCAGTTCTATCAATCGAACCAAGGGCAAATCAGACTGTCCCCAGTTCTATCAATCGAACCAAGGGCAAATCAGACTGTCCCCAGTTCTATCAATCGAACCAAGGGCAAATCAGACTGTCCCCAGTTCTATCAATCGAACCAAGGGCAAATCAGACTGTCCCCAGTTCTATCAATCGAACCAAGGGCAAATCAGACTGTCCCCACTTCTATCAATCGAACCAAGGGCAAATCAGACTGTCCCCAGTTCTATCAATCGAACCAAGGGCAAATCAGACTGTCCCCAGTTCTATCAATCGAACCAAGGGCAAATCAGACTGTCCCCAGTTCTATCAATCAAACCACGGGCAACTCAGACTGTCCCCAGTTCTATCAATCGAACCAAGGGCAAATCAGACTGTCCCCAGTTCTATCAATCGAACCAAGGGCAAATCAGACTGTCCCCAGTTCTATCAATCGAACCAAGGGCAAATCAGACTGTCCCCAGTTCTATCAATCAAACCACGGGCAACTCAGACTGTCCCCAGTTCTATCAATCAAACCATGGGCAACTCAGACTGTCCCCAGTTCTATCAATCAAACCACGGGCAACTCAGACTGTCCCCAGTTCTATCAATCAAACCACGGGCAACTCAGACTGTCCCCAGTTCTATCAATCAAACCACGGGCAACTCAGACTGTCCCCAGTTCTATCAATCAAACCACGGGCAACTCAGACTGTCCCCAGTTCTATCAATCAAACCACGGGCAACTCAGACTGTCCCCAGTTCTATCAATCAAACCACGGGCAACTCAGACTGTCCCCAGTTCTATCAATCAAACCACGGGCAACTCAGACTGTCCCCAGTTCTATCAATCAAACCACGGGCAACTCAGACTGTCCCCAGTTCTATCAATCGAACCAAGGGCAAATCAGACTGTCCCCAGTTCTATCAATCGAACCAAGGGCAAATCAGACTGTCCCCAGTTCTATCAATCGAACCAAGGGCAAATCAGACTGTCCCCAGTTCTATCAATCGAACCAAGGGCAAATCAGACTGTCCCCAGTTCTATCAATCGAACCAAGGGCAAATCAGACTGTCCCCAGTTCTATCAATCGAACCAAGGGCAAATCAGACTGTCCCCAGTTCTATCAATCGAACCAAGGGCAAATCAGACTGTCCCCAGTTCTATCAATCAAACCACGGGCAACTCAGACTGTCCCCAGTTCTATCAATCGAACCAAGGGCAAATCAGACTGTCCCCAGTTCCATCAATCGAACCAAGGGCAAATCAGACTGTCCCCAGTTCTATCAATCGAACCAAGGGCAAATCAGACTGTCCCCAGTTCTATCAATCGAACCAAGGGCAAATCAGACTGTCCCCAGTTCTATCAATCGAACCAAGGGCAAATCAGACTGTCCCCAGTTCTATCAATCGAACCAAGGGCAAATCAGACTGTCCCCAGTTCTATCAATCGAACCAAGGGCAAATCAGACTGTCCCCAGTTCCATCAATCGAACCAAGGGCAAATCAGACTGTCCCCAGTTCTATCAATCGAACCAAGGGCAAATCAGACTGTCCCCAGTTCTATCAATCGAACCAAGGGCAAATCAGACTGTCCCCAGTTCTATCAATCGAACCAAGGGCAAATCAGACTGTCCCCAGTTCTATCAATCGAACCACGGGCAAATCAGACTGTCCCCAGTTCTATCAATCGAACCACGGGCAAATCAGACTGTCCCCAGTTCTATCAATCGAACCAAGGGCAAATCAGACTGTCCCCAGTTCTATCAATCGAACCAAGGGCAAATCAGACTGTCCCCAGTTCTATCAATCGAACCAAGGGCAAATCAGACTGTCCCCAGTTCTATCAATCGAACCAAGGGCAAATCAGACTGTCCCCAGTTCTATCAATCGAACCAAGGGCAAATCAGACTGTCCCCAGTTCTATCAATCGAACCACGGGCAAATCAGACTGTCCCCAGTTCTATCAATCGAACCATCGTTATAATAACGTCATAAAAACATAGTTCAACATATTTCACCAGCACTTAGCTTAGCATGCAAATATTAAAAGTTAGTTAATTAAAAGTAGGTACTCTAATATGATGTCAAAATAATTAATCCATTGTCAATAATATAATAAAATAATTTAAAAATCATTGAAAGTTAAATAAAAACAAAAATAATTAATTAATAAGTCAAGAATGGAATACAAAATCATGTCAAATTTAATTTAAGTAGGTACGTCATCGTTATCATTTATGAATTCTTCAATCGAATAATAGGCCTTAGCGATGAGATAATTGTTAACAGCCCGCTTGAACTCTCAAGGGGCCTTATTCTGCTATTTCGCCAACCATTGTCATTATATCGAGACTCTATTGATATTATATTGAGATTGTGACTTTATTTGGTATTCTACTAAAGTTTTAATAACATCGCAATATAATCACTATGGAGTCTCAATGGAATGGTAATATTTACCTTGCAGGTGTTGCCTAGCAACATGGTATATGTTGCTAAGTGATATAACGTTTTGACAACTATCGAGATTCCATTGAGCCACGGTTCTAGAGCAGAATACAAAAGTGAGTCAGTGGTGTGTCAGTGGTGTTTCGATAGAATAGTTAACGTTAGGAGAATACCAATTTGACATGTAATGTCATATTTTTGACATTAAATGTCTATTACGATTCTATCGACACACTATTGAAACACAATTGTGTTAGCAGGCTTATGCCCCTGCAGAACAATCAATTTGTCGTAATGATTTGGGAATTCCGTTGTATATTTCAGGGGCCATACAGAACACGCTAATTCTCATTTTATTTTCCTATTTTATTTATTTATTGTTTGGGTGTGTATGCGGGAGTTTACGACAACGCACGACGGCAGCGGGTTTGGCCGGAAGACCAGCACTGCAGCCAAGTTACAAATGACTGTGGCTTACAGCGGTGGTAGACCCATTGGGGCAGCACAATTGGCTTCTCAAATATTCTTAAGTTTAATGCATGTTTTTTCCTTATTTCTTAGTTGTTTAAGTAACCTATTTCTTTGTGTGTGTTAATTTAAAAGTTGTCGTGTGCCTGTACCAAAATGTTTTTCTTTCTTTCTTTCTTCTAGCCAAGTCCGCTTGGCGATACCACTTAGGTCGGTGGGTAGTGGGCTGGTGACTAAGCGACCACCGAAGGCTCTCACCAGAACAATTTCTGCAAACTATACTAAAATAATGCATCTTCTTTTAAAGGCTTTTGGACAAAACAGATAGTAACATTGAGGCACCTCCTATGATAGGGCTTTTGATAAGGCTAACAAATAATGCCTTACACCAAACCTCGAAAACGAAATGGATGGAACACATCACATTTATTTTATCAACCCATTTACAGAAAGAAATATCTATAAACAAACTAGCTGCGCCCCGCGGTTTCACCCGCGTAAGTCCGATCTTTAAATTCTCACCGTTTAAACCTTCCCTGGAATTCCACAAATCATTCAAGACCAAAATTAGCCAAATCGGTTCAGCCATTCTTGAGTTTTAGCGAGACTAACGAACAGCAATTGATTTTTATTTATAAAGATAGATAGATGTACTTTGATGTGCTTTGACGGCGGAAATCGAACCAGTAAACAGAAAGTTATTGCCAACAAACAACCACTAGCACTACGAGATCAGTATCAAACAATTCACAATAAAATGCGATGTGCAGTGGCGTAGTTTAGGTCAGTGTCGCCCTAGGGCAGACTCATAATGTGCCGCCCTTCTGACGTCTTCAAAATAATAATGTTAAATTTTATTCAGGTTAGGTTTTAGAGCTTAGATAGAATTATTTTATAAGTTTTTATAGTGATGTATATATTTTGTAATAAGAAGCCAATACTCGTAAATAACATTGTTCAAATTACATTTCAATATCATTTCGATCACAAATAACACCCTCAAAGTAGCTCAAAATACCCTCAAAGTTAGCTTTTTGTAAAAAAAAACTGACTTTGAAGGTATCTTTTGCAATCGAAATGCAATCAGGATGATGTTTAAATGTAATTTAAACAATATTATTTACGAGAATTGGTCTTCAGTTTGTTTTTATAAAAATCTAAATTTAAGAAAAATAAATGAATGAGAGAATTATAAGGTTAACAATTGACCGCTTTTTAACGTCATAAAAATAATCATTATTGAAAGCCGTCCTATAGACATTATATAAATATTAATGTTGGTGTTTGTGAGACAAACGTTACGATAAGAAAGAATTGAGAATTGAGTGATTTGCAATTATATTGCGCTGGAGGGAAATTGAATATGTGCAAGTGGGTAAGAGCTAATTTCTTGAAAAATCTATTGCCAGTGACCGCATGTGTTTCCCAATTTTGCCGCGACTTTCTTGAAAAGCAATTATATTGCGCTGGAGGGACATTGAATATGTGCAAGTGGGTAAGAGCTAATTTCTTGAAAAATCTATTGCCAGTGACCGCATGTGTTTCCCAATTTTGCCGCGACTTTCTTGAAAAGCAATTATATTGCGCTGGAGGGACATTGAATATGTGCAAGTGGGTAAGAGCTAATTTCTTGAAAAATCTATTGCCAGTGACCGCATGTGTTTCCCAATTTTGCCGCGACTTTCTTGAAAAGCAATTATATTGCGCTGGAGGGACATTGAATATGTGCAAGTGGGTAAGAGCTAATTTCTTGAAAAATCTATTGCCAGTGACCGCATGTGTTTCCCAATTTTGCCGCGACTTTCTTGAAAAATCAATTATCTGACTTGACTACCAGTGACCGCACAAAATTTTTTTTCTCCTAATATTTTCGCCCTCCTAATGGTGGCGCCCGGGGCAATCTGTCCCTTCACTACGCCCCTGTCGGTGTGTTTATCCTTAGTAAACATCGTTTCTCACAATTGTATTGCAAATATACCGAGTTACATAGCCGAGCAAATAGTCAGGGTCGGTCATAAAAGGGTACTAAGTACTTCCACATTGCTCTGCGCAGAGTGATTAATGTACAACGGAACGTTGTTACGTGCAATTTTGGTGGGAATTCGTGGAACTACAATGAATTTATGTCGGTTTTATTTAAAGTACTGGAGTGATATACAGCGTTATTGCGAGCGTTAAACAGCCTTGTAAACGCCTCAATAGTGCTTTAAAAATACTATTGTAACGCTTTTTGCTTCTGCCTGCCCTAAACCTAGAATGAACCTGACAAAAGAATTGTAGCATTTGTAGCCTACCTATTTTCTAGACTACAGAAATCTACATTATTCTTTACCCCACGCTAAAATTCAGAGAACAATCTTTTTAATTTAATCTAATCCGAAAGTTTGCTGTTTATATGTTTGTTTCTTTATCAAAAGACTGGACCGATTTAGAAAAAATCGGTATAATTTAGGGGATGGTGAAGATAAGATATTTTTTTCCGAAGCTAGAAGACAATAGTTTATCAAGCGAACCGAGCCGGATTCAAACGGCCGCGATTGTAACCAAAGTGCTTTGGGAAATTCAAAGTTAATCTAAGTCCAAACTGATAACGAACTCTCAATTATTATAGAGCTGTCAATGTTGACAGTTTGCCCTGATATGGGCACTGGGCCCGGTTTTAAGGCAATAAGGGCGCCTATACTGCGTTGATTATCTCGAAGGCTGCGTCCTAAGAGGAGGCGAATGTCAATAGTATAAAAATAAAAAAAACGTGTGGCAGACTGCCGCGGTAAAGCTATTGCATAGTATTTTTTAACCGACTTCAAAAAAGGAGGAGGTTCTCAATTCGTCTGTATGTTTTTTTTTTTTTTGTGTGTATGTTACGCGATCATTCGAAGACGGCTCAACCGATTGAGATGATTCTTTTTGTGTTCGAAAAGTGATACCTCAGGGGTGGTTCCATAAAAATTTGGTGAGGATCTGATGAGAATCTTCGGAGTGATGAACAGAATTGCACCTCGAGAGTGCAGCAAATTGCTCAGTTTTCGATTTCTACCAGTAGATTTGGCCCATAAACGAATAGTTACCGATAAATGGAATATCTGAAACCACCTTCTCATCAGAAAACTCTTCAATCATTTACGATTACAGGTTACAATTTGAAGATTTTAGTCGAATTTAGTCGTCGGACTGGGTTTGAATGAATGTTGATAGAGAACCCTATCTTAAATGAAGTTCTGATGAGGATCTTCGAAGTGATGAACAGAAATGCACCTCAAGAGTATAGCAAATTGCTCATTTTTCGACTTCCATCAGTAGAATTGGCCCATAAACGAATAGTTACCGATAAATGGAATATCTGAAACCACCTTCTCATCAGAAAACTCTTCAATCGGTTACGATTACAGGTTACAATTTGAAGAATTTAGTCGAATTTAGTCGCGGGACTGGGTTTGAATTAATGTTGATAGAGAACCCTATCTTAAATGAAGTTCTGATGAGGATCTTCGAAGTGATGAACAGAAATGCACCTCGAGAGTGCAGCAAATTGCTCATTTTTCGATTTCCACCAGTAGACCCATAAACTAATAGTTACCGATAAATGGAATATCTGAAACCACCTTCTCATCAGAAAACTCTTCAATCGGTTACGATTACAGGTTACAATTTGAATAAAATATTCGCTTTTGCCTCGCCGGACTGGGTTTGAATGAATTTTGATAGAAAACCCTATCCTAAATGAAGATCTGATGAGGATCTTCGGAGTGATGAACAGATCTGCACAGCGAGATTCAACAAATTGCTCAGGTTTCCATTTCCACTAATAGAAGTGGCCCATACACAAAAAGGATGAATGGGGCATCTGAAAACACCTTATCACCAAACTCTTCAATGGGTTACGATTAGGTACAGGTTGCAATTTGAAGAAACAGTCGCTTTTGCCTCATGGAGTAGAATTTTCAGTGACAGTGGCACTAAAAATGGTTAAATAAAAAATAAATATAAATTTAAAAAACCGACTTCAAAAAAACCTGAAAAGAAAAACTAACAAAACCTGAAAAAAAAAACCAAAAAGTGAAAAATAATCCATTTCGGGTCACTAAGACAGCAGATAACTTAAACATAAGTACTTACTTGGAAGTCGGACTGTTTTCTTTATACCTCTCAACATTCAATCTAACCCAGTCCGACTTCCAAGTAAGTACTTATGTTTAAGTTATCTGCTGTCTTAGTGACCCGAAATGGATTATTTTTCACTTTTTGGTTTTTTTTTTCAGGTTTTGTTAGTTTTTCTTTTCAGGTTTTTTTGAAGTCGGTTTTTTAAATTTTTATTTATTTTTTATCATGGTAGGCGGAGTGGAGGGCGTTACGGAATTTCTTGATTCGGTCGCTGCGCTCAAAGCCCTAAAATATAAAAAGCCTTTTTAGTTGCTTTTCTATGGACTGAGTACATTTTGTTTAGTGGATTAGTTAGTAGTTATAATGAAATATAAAAACAAACTTTCGAATTTATTATATGAATTGGGATGTTAATTCTTTATTTCCATCAACTGTTATTTTATTTGAGTACCTAATTTAGTTTTACTTGCACAACAAAAATAAATTGATTTCAGACTTAGAACATGATTAATAAACTGTCAAAGTGTCACACTGATTAAAATAATAGCAACCTTTTAGTTTTTGGAATAGAATATAATTTTAGATTACCCGTTAAATGCATTTGACTAGATTTTAGAGTTTACTATCGACCCGTCCCACCTTCGCACGGCTATATTATGCATGTATTATACATATAAACCTTCCTCTTGAATCACTCTATCTATTAAAAAAACCACATTAAAATCCGTTGCGTAGTTTTAAAGATTTAAGCATACAAAGGGATATAGGAACAGAGAAAGCGACTTTGTTTTATACTATGTAGTGATTTTTATGCAGGCCAAAGCCGTGCTTTAAAAAATATCTAGTATTTCCAACTTGCGAACCGTTCCTGAGAAAATCGGTGGTGACACACGGACAGACGGACAAGCCCTTATAAGTGATCTTATATGGGTTCCTTTTTACCTTTTGAGGTACGGAAAACTAAAAAGAAGGTAACGTTAAATTCGAGTGCCGTCTGCGCCACGTCCGCGCCCCTCGCCTCTTGTCTCTTGATCAGCTTTTGATTAATTTTGAGACATTAAGCTGTGTTGCGATAGTTATTATTTATTATGTCCCTTTGTAAATTATACAGGGTTATTGGTAATTCGCCAAGACGCCGCTGAATTTTCTTAGATATAGCTGGATTGACCAATCCAACAAGACCTTCTCCTATTTCTGTGAACCTTACAAACAATCAACTTTATTTCTAATAACTCCCGATCCCGTGGGAATATCAACTTATAAAAAAGATTCATCAAAATCGGTTGATAAACAAAGAAGATATGCGCGAACATCGATAAAAAAAACATACATACATCCGAATTGAGAACCTCCTCCTTTTTTAGAAGTCGGTTAAAAATAGCCTATAGACATCCTCGACAAATGGACTATCCAACACAAAAATAATTTTTCAATTCGAATCAGTAGTCCCTGAGATTAGCGCGTTCAAACAAACAAACTCTTCAGCTTTATAATATTACTAGCGACCTGCCCCGGCTTTGCACGGCTATATTATGCATGTATAAACCTTCCTCTTGAATCACTCTATCTATTAAAAAACACCACATCAAAATCCGTTGCGTAGTTTTAAAGATTTAAGCATACAAAGGGAAATAGGGACAGAGAAAGCGACTTTGTTTTATACTATGTAGTGACAGTGATAGTGAAGTATAGATATCGATTTTGTAAATAATTGAAACATTTTTTGAAATGGTAATTTCCGAATTTTTAAGGCCGGATATTTCTAGTGATTGAATGTATTTTAATAAGTACTAAATTTGATTAAAATCGGTCCAGTGTTTTCAGAGCATATTCTTAATAAACATAAAAACATGTTAGATTATAATTTCTTACAACAAAAACTCAGCGAAGGGTTTAGTGGAAATATTTTATTGAACCGAAAAGGGTAGGGTTTGGGAAAATGGTTTTTGCGATGAAAATTAACAATATAAATCGTTACGAACAAAGTTAATTAGTTTAATTACTCTAGGGACTACTAAATTATGAAACTAAACATCATATTTTCATATTTGTTAACCTATATAATATGCCTACTACTTGCGCCCCGCGGTTACACCTGCGTAAGTCCCGATCCCGTGGGAATATCAAAATAAAAAGTAGCCTATAGCCTTCCTCGATAAATGGACTATCCAACACAAATATATTTTTTCAATTCAACCCAGTAGTCCCTGAGATTAGCGCGTTCCAACAAACAAACAAACAAACAAACTCTTCAGCTCACCTAGTACAGATTAAGTTCCTTTAGCAAATATTAACCTATATATTTGCTATTTATTTAGATAGATAGATAGATAAACACTTTATTTATGGTACAGATAGTACAACACGCAAAACATTGAAAATAACAAAAATGACGAGAAAGCTTATTAACTACGAAATTGTACAAACAGGTAACCTTATCGCTTAAAGCGATTTATTATAAGATCAAAATGTTTTCTTTTTAATTTATTTGGAATTATCAATTTGGATAAAATCAAATTTTAAGTTGGGATTTGTGCCTTCGTAATATAACATTTATTTAATTAAATCTTCAAATAACATTCGATTTGGAACTCACTTCATCTTTTTTAAACAAACATGAGAAATAATTTTTGTTTTGTTTTAATTGATGAGATAGAAGACTTTAAACTTCAACTAGAAGCAGGTGTCTAGAATCTTGCTTGTGATAAAAAACATTCTTATAGCAGCCGTTTTGGAGCTCTACGGTGGGTCTGTAATTATGCAACCGACCGTACCTGCGGGTAACAAGGGCCACCTGCCACTTTATTAAAAACTAAATATTTCATAAAAATAGGAAAAATTAGACAACAATCTGGAATACAATTACTTACTTAGTACTAGTTTTAGCTTCGGGTGACCAAAGGGCTGGCTCGTACCTCGGACAACGGATAAGCATCGCCATCCAACGTGGTAACGCTGCCAGCCTTTTGGGCACACTTCCTAGGGGCCCCCATTTGGACTTTTAATTTAGTGTAAGTAAAGTAGGTAGTTTATTTAATTAATTTAAGTTTTCGTTATTTAATTGTTATTTAGTATAGTTTAGTTACTTACTTAGTTATTTTTTTTGATTGTTATTTTGTCACTACAATCATGGTTTTTAAAAAACCTTGTAGTGGCCCTTATAACCCGCAGTACCTTATTACGCAGATGTATTCGCAGGTAAAAGTTGTAAAGTACCGAAAATTCGGTCAATACAAACCCATCTAACAAACTGAATATTATTCGCCTTCAAACGCTAAAGTATTATGTTTTCATTTCATCCCATAATAAAAGCTATAAAACTAATTCAATGGTATTTTCCCAAACAAACCGAACACAAACAATAGCGAAATCATACAAATAAAACCGGCCAAGTTCGAGTCGGATTTGCGCAAGAAGGGTTCCGTCCAACAGAAATACATCATCTGTGAAAATCTCAACTGTCGAGCCGAGCTATCACGGTTCATAAGATGCAGCCTGGGCCCTAATTCTGTAAGGTAACAATTTACCGTATCTCACGTGTGACACGGTCAAATATTTTCATAAATTACTAAAAATTTGACACACGACTACCGCTGCTGCAGTTGCTAACTATTGGGCAGGAAAAATTTGACTGGTTGAATGTCACTGACTCGAAAAGAAGATGAAGAAGTCCGTTAGTTTCTTTTGTATATATCCTTATAAATATCTATTTTGAGTGGCTTTCATTTATATTTTCATAAATAAACGCCATTTCTGAAGTCGTACTTATGTCGCGATAGAAATAATCAAATAAATAGTCTTACTGAATTAGGGCACTGGTGACAGACAGACGGGCGGTCCAGTCTTAGTAAAAGGGACCCGTTTTTAAAAATAGGGGGGGGGGGGGGGCAAAAGTGTGTGTCTGTCTGTGGCATCGTAGGTAGCTCCCAAATGGATGAACCGTTTTTGATTTTTTTTTGTTTGAAACGTGAATTAGTCGTGAGTGTTCAAAGTTATACCATTTTTGACGACCCAGTTGGCACAATGGTCACCATGCCGGATGGCAAGCACAGGGTTGCGAGTTCGATTCCCGCCTCAGACATGTATTTATGCTTAGATATTTGTCTGTGGTCTGGTTGTTTCTATGTATTATAAGTATATATTTACAAAAGAAAAGTATATAAGTAGTATATTCGTTATCTAGCACCCATAACACAAGTCTAGTTACTTAGCTTGGGGCTAGATGGCAGTGTGTGGAATGTCCTGCAATATTTATTTATTTTTCTTATTAGTCGGTTTTTGCAATTAGTCTGACAATAATTTACCCTTGGGTTACGGAACCCTAATACAGAGAAACAACATCGTAATAACACTCGAGCAAATATAGCTCGCGGATATTAACTTGAGACCTCGGGCACAAAGAACAAAGAGTATCTACTCAAAGGATAAAGAAAATGACTTTAGGAGAATATCTTTAGTACTTCCTTCTTGCTTATAATAGCTTTTAGTTTGCTGTCAGTCTTGTCCAAAGTGTAGGTAATAAATAAATCTACTTAAATCAATAAATAAATACATAGCCATCTAGCCCCAAGCTAAGTAACTAGACTTGTGTTATGGGTGCTAGACAACGGATATACTACTTATATACTTTTCTTTTCTAAATATACTTATAATAGGTACATAGAAACAACCAGACCACAGACAAATATCTAAGCATAAATACATGTCTGAGGCGGGAATCGATCCCGCAATTCTGTGTCTGGCAGTCTGGCATGGTGACCATTGTGCTAACTGGGTCGTCAACTTTATTTATATATATCTATTTTCTTCTATAATTAATTACCTAGTTAATAATTAATTAAATGTTTCTTGTAAGTTGTAACTTTGTTATGTTTTCAATTCAAAAATTAAATTAAAATCCATACAATACACATAAATCACAAGAATAAAAAAAAAATAAAAAAAATAAAAAAAAATTCAATGTCACACTTAAATGTCAACTAAATGTTTTGTAATTTTGTACTCAAATAAATATTTTTTCATTAGAAATAGAAAAAGTTTCAAGTTAGTTTGTGCCAGTTATTAAATGTACGTTATTTTTGAAGAAACTGAACTAGTGTAACGCGTTCACGTTAAATATAACGCAGTCTCCTTTGACCTTACAATTCAAGATATTTAACATTCAGTACATACATATTAGTAGCGCTATTCTCATGTTTTTTGTTTATATCCTAACTAATAATATAAATCGGAAAGTTTTTTTTCGGTGAAACGACTGGACGGGGGCAGTTTAGGAAATGGAGAAGGACATAGGATATGATCCAAAAAATCCAAAAATATACACCTCCTCCTTTTTAGTGTTTCGTACCTCAAAAAGTAAAAAAAGGAACCCCTATAAGATTAGTCTCTTGAGTCTCTTGACCGTGTGTTTGAAGTTGATTAACAGAAAAATAATTTGTACCATCTTCGATCTCTTCATCACTATCACTCTCACTACATAGTATAAACATACCCTCCCTTTTGGCTTCGCCGTAGTCGGGTAAAAACCAAGGCGCTTTCTCTGTCCCTATGTCCCTATATCCCTATTTAAGCTTAAATCTTTAAAACTACGCAACGGATTTTGATGCAATTTTTTAATAGATAGAGTGATTCAAGAGGAAGGTTTATATGTATAATAGGTACATGCATAATATAGCCGTGCGAAGCCGGGGCGGGTCGCTAGTTTGTTATATTTCGATTGTCTTTTGATTATGTTTCATAAACCGAAATGTAGCTGTAACTTTTCTCGATAAAAACAAAAGTAGCAGAAATACAACTTGCATGAAATCAAATTGAAAAGTCTTCAAAACTAAATTAGGATTTAATTAAGAAGAAAACCTCATGATTTTCTTGTGCCTTCTTCTCATCTGTGGACGCGTTCCGAAGACACAAGAAACTTATCATGTGATCAAGTGATTATGTTTGAATCAATATTTACACTCATTTCACCAAACAGAATTGGATGATTTTAGATGTTCGTTCTTTCCAGCTGTAATTTAAATATCATCGTGTTTAGAAGGAAAGTTTTTATGTGAAGAGTCCGTCAGTCGGGAGCCGAATCCCTTGCGGTGACGACGCGCAACCTGCGCCGCCATTTTGTATTCCATTAGCGTAACCATAGTGATAAACATACCTCACTTCCGGTTCTAATCAATTGACTTGTTTATATTTTGATTTGTTGCGTTATTTTTTAATTGTTTTTGTCTAATTTATATTTTGTTTACGTATTTTATTATATTTCTTCTGTTTATTTATTTTATTTTATTTTATTCCAAAGCAAGGTTTAAAAGAGAAGTCCGTGGTTCAGATTTTGAAAGAAGGTTTATGAATAGTCCGTTATTTATCGTTTATTTTAGACTATGGTTTAAATCTTAATATCGAACTATATAAACCATTAGATTTAATCCATAGTCTAAAATTAATGTTACACAATATGATTATTTTAGACTATCGTTTAAATCTTATTTTGGAATAAAGGGGAAAGTGTTTGCTATGTAATTTTAGTTTATTATTATTTTCAATTTTGTTTATAATTTGCGTTTTTTAATAATTTATTTTCTTATACCTAAGTATTTACTTAATTGTTAATTTGAGATTATTTATTTTATTTAAGAATTAAAATTTATTTATTTATAGGGTTCCGTCCGTGTTTTACCTCATGAAGCTCCGGAACCCTGAAAATTAAAAATTGTTTTGTTTACAGTCTGTTGACATTTGTTTAACCTCTGGCTGATATATTATTAATATTATTATAGAAATCGGATATTAGTCACATTTTCCGAAAATTTGTAGAAACGTAACGTTAAAAAAAAAGTCCTAACTGACTGACTGACTGACTGATGACTGCACAGCCTAAACCAAAGGACGGATCGGGCTAAGGCCATACAGATGGATAGATAGATAAACACTTTATTTGTATAAACATTGAAAAATATCAAGAGGAAAGGGTACCGGGCGCTCTCTCCATACAAACGTAGTCGACTGTTTCATCCCTGAATACTGACACTAGAGCAAATATTGTTGTTGCATAAAACTTATAACTGCCATGACCATGCTCCTATGTTTTGTTTTTTAAATATTAATTTCTATGATAAATAAAAAATGAAAAAAAAACCCAAGACATAGGGGCATAGTCATCATGGCAGTTACAGGATTTATGCAACAAAAATATTTGCTCTATTAGTGTCAGTATTCAGGGAGGAAACAGTCGACTACGTTTGTATGGAGAGAGAGTCGGTACCAAAAAGATAGCTATTATGACGTAGATAGATACTTATTGCAAACACCAATTTTAAAATAATATAAAAACTAGCGGTTCAGGCAAACTTTGTTTTGCATTTACAAAAAAAGATGTTCGATTCTCAGACCTAACGAATATACCGAAAAAAATTCATATAAATCGGTTCAGCCATTTAGGTGGATATAGATAACTAACCGCGACACGAGCTGCGCTCCGCGGTTTCACCCGCGTAAGTCCCGATCACGTGGCAATATCAAAATATAAATTAACTAGCGACCCGCCCCGGCTTCGCACGGCTGTATTATGCATGTATTATACATATAAACCTTCCTCTTGAATCACTCTATCTATTAAAAAGAACCGCAACAAAATTCGTTGGGTAGTTTTAAAGATCTAAGCATACAAAGGGACAAAGGGACTTAAGGACGGCGAAAAGTGACTTTATTTTCTTTCCTTCCTTCCTTTGCCTTCCTCGATAAATGGACTATCCAACACAAAAATAATTTTTCAATTTGAACCAGTACTTCCTGAGATTAGCGCGTTCAAACAAACAAACTCTTCTTTATAATATTAGTATAGATAGGAAGGGATAAAAAAATTAAGCAAAGAAAAGAGGTATCCAGCTAAGAAATTATTTTGTTTTGGAAATTTTTATACCTACGCTGACGAAGTCGTGGACAAAAACTAGTGGTATTATAACTCGCTCAGAGGTAAAATAACTGTAAACGATGTGTAAATAGTATTGCGATGTTTTGTTTATCTATGTTTTATTTATCTATGTTTTGTTTATCCATGTTTTGTTTTTCTATGTTTTATTTATCTATGTTTTGTTTATGCGGAAAAGTATTTTTGTAGTGCACATTTTTTTTCTGCTGAATATATGTCGGCAGATGAGTACATTTACGCAAAAAAAATAAAAAATAAAAAACCAAAACTTAAAGTGAAAAACTTCCTGCAATTTCTAAATTATTGGGTATCTCAGTATTGATACATACAGTGACACGTAGGTACCTACCTTCATTTAGAGCGCGCTATTAAACTCGCTGGCGCTAGTATTGTGTCCATGGAGTTCGTCGTTTTGTTAGAAACACTTAAATGGTTATAGCTCTGAGAGTTTTTGAGTTAGCTCCAAAATAAAAATAAAAGTATTTTTTATTTTAATGTGCTTAAAACATACCGAAATGTGTGCACTACAAAAATACTTTTCCTGTATATGTTTTATTTATCTATGTTTTGTTTATTTATGTTTTGTTTATCTATATTTTATTTATTTATGTTTTGTTTATCTATATTTTATTTATTTATGTTTTGTTTATCTATATTTTATTTATCTATGTTTTGTTTATCTATGTTTTGTTTATCTATGTTTTATTTATCTATGTTTTATTTATCTATGTTTTGTTTATCTATATTTTATTTATCTATGTTTTATTTATCTATGTTTTGTTTATTTATGTTTTGTTTATCTATATTTTATTTATTTATGTTTTGTTTATCTATATTTTATTTATTTATGTTTTGTTTATCTATATTTTATTTATCTATGTTTTGTTTATCTATGTTTTGAAGTTTTTTTTTAAATCGATCAGTTACTTGAAAAATTCAATCGATTTCATAATTTGTGACGGTTGTAGCGAATTCAACCTTTTTGGGTTATTAACATTGAAATAAGAACTCTTTAGTTAGAACAAGACAATTTTACTTCTCTACTGCCGCTGCGTCCCGTCATCTATTTGTAATCATTACCTGTGTTTCTTTTTAGGGAAAATAATAAAACAAACTGTAAATTATGAATTGATTGAGTGCCAGTGAATGTGTGGAGACGGGAATCGAACCAGCGACCGAGATACCTACATTGGTAAGCAAAATCCCTGAGGCCTTGAAAAGTGAATTTATAGCTGCGCCCCGCGGTTTCACCCGAATATGTCCCGATCCCGTGGAAATTTAAGAATAAATAGCTCGAAGGGATATTAATATATGAGTTAATCCTTCAGCTATTTAAGTATATACCGAATTTCATCGCATCGGTCCAGTGGGTCCAGTAGTCCAAACAAACATACGAACAAAAACACAAACTTTTACATTTATGGTATTAGTATTAGTAGGGATTTACCATGAAAATTTAAAACTGAAATTACTAATAATTGACATTACTCTTACGGTGAAGGAAAACATGGTGGTAACATAATATTATGTATTTCGCTGCCTATACAGGGTTATTGGAAATTATACTAGCAAGCCGTTGAAGGCTACTTCTGTGCACCTTAACAAACAACTTTTGTTCTACGACTTTTGGAAATTAGATCATTTTTTTCGAAAATGTTAGGTTTACCTGAAAATCAGCTGTTCCTTACACGTAGAGGCCATTAACCTTAAAATTTTACTTATTTTTTAAGTTGTATCTACTGTTCTTAGTCTGAATAACCTTTGCTTTAAAAAATCAGATGTTTTTAACCGACTTCAAAAAAGGAGGAGGTTCTCAATTCGTCTGTATGTTGTTGTTTTTTTTTTTTTTTTTTTTGTGTGTATGTTACGCGATCATTCAAAAACGGCTCAACCGATTGAGATGATTCTTTTTGTGTTCGAAAGGTGACACCTCAGGAGTGGTCCCATAAAATTTTGGTGAGGATCTGATGAGAATCTTCGGAGTGATGAATAGAATTGCACCTCGAGAGTGCAGCAAATTGCTCAGTTTTCGATTTCCACCAGTACAATTGGCCCATAAACGAATAGTTACCGATAAATGGAATATCTGAAACCACCTTCTCATCAGAAAACTCTTTAATCAGTTACGATTACAGGTTACAATTTAAAGAATTTAGTCGAATTTAGTCACCGGACTGGGTTTGAATGAATGTTGATAGAGAACCCTATCTTAAATGAAGTTCTGATGAGGATCTTCGAAGTGATGAACAGAATGGCACCTCGAGAGTGCAGCAAATTGCTCAGTTTTCAATTTTAACCAGTACAATTGGCCCATAAACGAATAGTTCCCGATAAATGGAATATCTGAAACTACCTTCTCATCAGAAAACTCTTCAATCGGTTACGATTACAGGTTACAATTTGAATAAAATATTCGCTTTTGCCTCGCCGGACTGGGTTTAAATGAATTTTGATAGAGAGCCCTATCCTAAATGAAGATCTGATGAGGATCTCCGGAGTGATAAACAGATCTGCACAGCGAGATTCAACAAATTGCTCAGTTTTCCATTTCCACTAATAGAAGTGGCCCATACACAAATAGGTACCGATGAATGGAGCATCTGAAAACACCTTCTTATCACCAAGCTCTTCAATGGGTTACGATTAGGTACAGGTTGCAATTTGAAGAAACAGTCGCTTTCGCCTCATGGAGTAGAATTTTCAGTGACAGTGGCACTAAAAATGGTTAAATAAAAAATAAATTAAAATTTAAAAAAACCGACTTCAAAAAAACCTGAAAACAAAAATTAAAAAACCTGAAAAGAAAAACAAAAAAGTGAAAAATAATCCATTTCGGGTCACTAAGACAGCTGATAACTTAAACATAAGTACTTACTTGGAAGTCGGACTGGGTGACACCATGTTTTCTTTATACCTCTCAACATTCAATCTAACCCAGTCCGACTTCCAAGTAAGTACTTATGTTTAAGTTATCAGCTGTCTTAGTGACCCGAAATGGATTATTTTTCACTTTTTTGTTTTTCTTTTCAGGTTTTTTAATTTTTGTTTTCAGGTTTTTTTGAAGTCGGTTTTTTTAAATTTAAATTTATTTTTTATTTAAATTTACATAACCTCAAAATTTTCAAGTAAGTAAGTATTTTCGAATTTCCAAAAGTCGTAGAACAAGAGTTGTTTGTTAAGGTGCACAGAAGTAGCCCTCAACGGCTTGCTAGTACAATTTCCAATAACCCTCTATAGGTAACTTGATTTTTCTCGTACCGGACGAAACGTGATATTTTTAAATGAAACTCTGTCAAGAAAAATCACGTTACGTATGTTTAAACTCTACGAACACTTTATGAACAACTAGCGACCCGCCCCGGCTTCGCACGGCAATATTATGCATGTATTATACATATAAACCTTTCTTAAGAATCAGTCTATCTATTTGAAAAAACCGCAACAAAATCCGTTGCGTAGATTTAAAGATCTAAGCATACATAGGGACAAACAGCGGGAAGCACGTCACGTCCCGTCCCGTCCCGTCCGAGGTTTTATCCCGTCACGTATGCAGCGCGACCTTTATTTTATTTATTTTATTTCCATAGCAAAACATACAGTGATATAAAAAATAACAAGCAAGTTAAAGCAAAAAACCATTTACTTACACGTTTTTATTAATCTTTTATTTTCCTTTTTTTTGCGCGGCCACTAATACGGCGGTCTTAAAAACTAAGTTAGGATGTGTGTCTTTCTATGTTAAGAACAATTTGGTGTATTTTTACAGGACATTATTTCAAGAAACAATAATTATGTAAAACTGTGTTGTGTAGATAAGAAATAAAGCACTCGAGATTGATACTGTCAGGTAATTATGAATATCGGCTCAAATCTCATGTACGGTCGGTGTCAAATTTGCAGACCCACCGTAGAGTTCTAAAATTACGGAACGTTTTTATTCTAATAATATTTATCTAATAAAATGAGTTGAAAGACTTTAAACATGAACTCAAGCAAGACCTTAGAATGTTGCTTGAGTTGAAAACATTATAATGCCGTTTTGGAGTTCTACGGTGGGCCTGCAATTCTGACTCCGACCGTACCTAATTAGGTAGGTAGGTACAGTCGGCTGCATAATTGCAGCCCCCGGTAGAGTTCGAAAATTACTATTATTGGAATGTTTGCATTCTAATAATTTTTGTTTGATTAATTGATGAGTTAGAAGACTTCTGACTTCAACTAAAGCAGGTGTCTAGAATCTTGCTTGTGTTGAAAACATTCTTATAACAGCCGTTTGAAGCTCTAGAGTGAGTCTGTAATTATGCAGCCGACCGTCCAGTATGCGTAAATAGTGTACTACCAGTTAGCTACAATAATACTATAAACAAGTATTGGACTTACGACTTTCTTATAATAGACGTTACACACAAACTTATATACCTGAATTATAAAAGTACTCAGTGTGATTATTATTTGTCAACATGTTAGCTATGTATTTAGTTGTGTGAGTGGTATAAGTAGCCACCCGCTACACCAACCGACGTGGGTTCGATCCACAGGTTACGTTGTTATAATGTTCAAATAGTGCTGCACAGGATTGTAAACGTTACGGTGGGCAGAGACTTTTGACCGTTGGTTGTACTTACCTACACTCGAGTTTAATGTTAATGATTTACGAGATGTAACGCCCTAATCACACCTTTATCACAATCATCTTATCACTAACTACGCCGTAGCATCTCGTAGCACCTCGTAGCACCCTCTACGATCGCTACGGTATCAAAGAGATTCAATATAATTTAATTTATAGAGAGAAATCGCGTTTATTTTGTTTTCGACGTGTCGTCTTCAAATAAATAAATAATAATAAAGCCTGGGTCCCTCTGCCGACGGTCTTCTAGGTTTAGGTTTTTATAGCAATTTACTCTTTTTGACGTGATAATGTCTTCTAGATCGATGAACACCGTACTGCACTTCCAAAAAAGTGTCATGTTACGGTCACGTTACGGTAGGTGACCATACCAACGTATTTAAGTATGCAAAATGGTAATGACAACGATACAAAAGCACGTAATTAAATAAAGGACAGAGTTTAATAGTTTTTTATCACAGTTGCTCATAAAGTGGATCTTATTAAACCGCTTTTGGGCTCATAATGCAACATATTATACACGCGTGCGATATAAAAATATACAACTAGTGCTTAAATAAATGTTATCCCGATAAGTTAAATACGTATCTTACTGTTAATTACATGTTAGGTAGATGAGTCATTCTTAATTTATATGGGTTATACTGTTTTGATGTATAGAAAAAAGGTAAGTACCAACAAAGAGGTTTTTAAGCCAGCAAAAAAGGTTGTATCTAAAGTCTGATAACGAACGATAATTTTACGCGATAACGTCATTGAAAACAATTAAAAATTGAGTTTTGTTTTTATTTTGTTTTTTCTTTACATAAATATATTTTTTCTTTACCATTAAATTCTGTTTTTAACCCCTGAAGCAAAAATAAATGGAAAAAACCCTAAAAAATAATCGTAAGTCAGACGAGGCTGTAAAGGTTAAAAGTCTTTTGCCTGGCCGTTCGGGGTGTAATTTTAACAAAAAAAATATTGCCTATATAAAATATTTTAACAAGTCTTTTTTTATTCGCAACTGTGATAAAAAACGTCTTATAATAAGATTTTTTTGTTTTTTTTTTTAATTGATTAAAAATCTTTATATTAGTGACCTTAATAGTAGTAAGGTACAATAATATAGGTATCTGCGGGTAATAAGGGCAGTGGACCTTATTACCCGCAGGTACCTTACTACTACATATTATTAAGGTTGACTTGCACAACAAAAAAAACGTGTGGCACTCGGACTGCCGCCGCGGTAAAGCTATTGCATCGTGCGAGCTTCGTACAGTCGTACCATATACATACACGTTAAGCAAACGCTCGGCTTAGCTACATGGTAGGTGGAGTAGGGGTGTTAGGTTTTATTTTCGTTACGGAATTTCTGGACTCGGTCGCCGCGCTCAAAGCCCGCGATAAAAGCTATGCAATAGCTTAAAAACATTGATGGTAACCATAAAAGCAACGATAAAAAACAACGGTGTTCATCGATTTATAAGACGTTATCACGTCAATAAAAGCGTACATATTGAAGTTGGTTTATAAAAAGGTACAGATGACCTATCTATAATATTAATTATATCTCTTGACACGGAATACGTACGTACCACATTACGTACGTTATTTCTTATCAATATTCGACTGATATCCATGCAATTAACTAATACTTGCATTATGAACTTTGATGGTGAAGAATAAGGTTGGATTTTATATGGCAGAGTTTATATACGTGAAAACACGTAGAAGTCTAATGTGAATTCTATGGAGAATGGAATTAGGGACATCGCAGACTATTCTTGACGTAATAACGTCTAATAAATTGATGGAACACCTGCATTCACACAAAAGTGTAATAAATAAAAAAATATTTCATCCGTAAACCGACTTTTCAGGCAACTATTTTTAGTAAACTTATTTTTTAGGGTTCCGTAGCCAAATGGCAAAAAACCCATACGTGTGGGGGATATCTATGGATAGGTCTTCAAAAATGATATTGAGGTTTCTATTATAATTTTTTTTTAAACTGAATAGTTTACGCGAGAGACACTTCCAAAGTTGTAAAAAGTCCCCCTCCCCCCTGTAACTTCTAAAATAAGAGAATGATGAAACTAAAAAAAATATATGATATACATTACCATGCAAACTTCCACCCAAAATTGGTTTGAACGAGATCTGGTAAGTTGTTTTTTTAATACGCCTTAAACCGTAAACCGCCATTTATTCTTCATTCATGTATTTTACCACTAGCGCCATCTATTTTTATGCATTTGTTTTTGCGTCGGGGTTAAAAACAGAATATAGTGGTACGGAACCCTTCGTGCGCGAGTCCGACTTGCACTTGGCCAGTGATAACGTCTAATAAATTGATGAACACCGGCAACATTCACAAAAAGTGTGACGTCATCATTTTCCGCTCACGTTCCATAGCAACCAATGTTTCGTAAAATTATGGTCCGTATTTAATAATAATAACACTCATTTGGGCTTGTGTAATGGTGACTTATAAAACATAAAAAAAATCTAAAGGAAAAACAAATAAAAATTTCGACTTTTTTGTCGTTTTCTTATCACGTAAAATTATGTCGTCCGTAAACCGACTTTACAGACAACCATATTTTTATTTTCATTAACTAGGGCTTCGCACGGCATGCTTAAAACCACGCATGGCTTAGAACCAGCCAGTATCAGTTTATATTTTGCATCAAGTTATTACCTGTTATTATGGATGGTTCATTAGGGTTCCGTACCTCAAAAGGCAAAAAAGGAACCCTTATAAGATAACTTTCTTGTATGTATTATGCATGTACTTATTATATTTAAAAACCTTCCTCTTGAATCACTATCTATTAAAAAAAACCGCATCAAAATCCGTTGCGTAGTTTTAAAGATTTAAGCATACAAAGGGAAAAAGGGACAGAGAAAGCGACTTTATTTTATACTATGTAGTGACTATGTAAGGATATTGCAAGATTATACTTTTTATGAGGCTGTATGTGCTAAAATATATTTGCCTCCTACCTCGGGGAATAAACTAAAAAAAATATGTTTGCAAAAAATATTATGTGTCAGTCACCCTGCTGTCACCTTTCTTACCACTCGGGTTTTGGCGGGAACGAGCCAACAACATGTCGTGCTGCAGTTTTATTTACACGAAACTTAGTTGTGTAAACCGAGTTGAATTGTATAATTGTGGAAAGTTATCCAATTTAGTTACAAAGTGCATAAATGTAGTGAAAGTAAAAATCAGTGTCAAACATGGACTTTTCTCGTTGCCTCCAAAATCTCCTACAAGGTTATAGTAAAGTAGCCACTGCTTTATATATGACCCCTGACTTGACAAACTGTGACGACTTGACCATCTTGAAATACTTTGAGCCCGATTTCTGTAAATCGGGCCATAATTTGATTTACTTGATACTGGCTATATGCACAAAACATGCGAAGCCATAACTGAAAAAAAAAAAATCTTACCACTGCTGTCAATCACTCCATTTAGCCAGAGACGTTCAGTCACAAGTCACTTACAAAAGAAAAAAACACACTGACACCATTTGACATTGAGATTTGAATGACATGTGACAATTGTGACATATCGGGCTGGCTCCCCCTCTCCCACTAGTCCCACTTGTTGTTTGTTTGCTAATTTATTTTAGACCTTTTGTTTTTACAATTAAGATAAAAGCTTTCAAAATGATTATACATATTAAAATGATTAATAAGTCAAGGACAGCAGGGCGTAGCTCCGATGAGTCATTTAATGTGCAACAAAGAGAATTTAAATGATGTGCAAGTGCAAACGCAACTATTTGAAGTGATTTCGTCATAATTAATGTATTTTCTGCATTATATACGTTATGTATTATAATTAATAATAAATTATCTTTAATCGTTGGCTGCAAAAGTTGTATTTCTAATTGAATTTGTATGGAATACAAAGGTTTAGGACGAGAATTTTACTTACATATTACCTACACTGTATGTTCCCCTTGGTAAGTAACCTGGTTTTAAAATTGTAAGTAATTTACTTTAGGGTCTAGTGCATATAAATCATATACCTACAATAGAAATATGTAGTACATTTAATGCTTAAAACCTGTGTAGGTACATGGGTAATAATAATATAGGTAAATATATTGCAGGACATTCCACATCTCGCCGTCTAGCCCCAAGCTAAGTAACTAGACTTGTATTATGGGTGCTAGACAACGGATATACTACTTATATACTTCCTTTTTTTTTGTAAATATATACATATAGGTAATGCATAGAAACAAACAGACCACAGATCTTATATCTAAGCATAAATACTTGTCTGAGGCGGGAATCGAACCCGCAACCCTGTGTTTGGCAGTCCGACATGGAGACCATTGTGCCAACTGGGTCGTCAATAGGTGTAATAAATAAATATTATCAACAGGTTGCCCATTGCGAGCATACAACTTTATTGAATTACCAGCAGCACTCCGCGGTTTCACCAGCGCAACTCCCGATCCCGTGGGAATATTGGGATAAAAAGTAGCCTTCCTTGATAAATGGACTATCCAACACATAAAGAATTTTTCAGTTCGAACCAGTAGTGCCTGAGATTAGTGCGTTCAAACAAAGAGACTCTTCAGCTTTATAATATTAGTTTAGAATAGACTTGAAAGTTGAGTTCGGTACATAATCTCTTCAACATTCAGTCATACTTAACGTGACCATACGTCCCGCTTTCCAACTGTGTGTCCCACTGTCCCCGCCAAGGGTAGAAATGTCCCACTTTCATATTTGAATAAAGTGTCCCTAAACATTGTGATGACTATCGAGGAAATCAATGTAGAACCGAAGATCTATACCAATTTTAACTGTTGGAAACATGAAAAATTACTTAGTGTAGTTCTATGAAACTTCCCTGGCCTTCCACTTCCACTTTCCTGGCCTGTGTAACATCATTGCCGGCAAATATTTGGTACAAATATTACAATATTCTTCCGTTTTGTTGCAAAATCAAGCTCAACATTTCTTTGAACAAAATTCTGTAGTTGTCCCACTCTGTCTATAGAAAATTATGGTCACGTAAGTCATACTAGGCCATAAACTCAGTAGTATCTTTTTGTCTCGAAATATGCCTTTAATAGGAGACATCTGACCCGCTACTTTAAACTGAATCTACCCATACACATTTTGAAAAGTCTGTACATATAAAATTCTTTGTCCTGACTGACGGATCAATGCACAGTCTAAACTGCTGATTGTATAGACATGAAACTTGGGTGGTGCGTTCTTCATATGACGTAGGCATCCGATAAGAAAGGATTTTCTGAAATCCTACCCCTAGGGGGTGAATAAGGGATGCAAAGTTGGTATGAGAGAATGTGATTCCTTGGTGTCGTGACTTTACGGGAACGGGAACGAAGTCGAAGGCAAAAGCTAGTCCTTAAATAAAATTCTTGTGTCGCGGTGTTTGTTACCTATGTCCACCTAAACGGCTGAACTGATGAGAATCGAACAACAACAATTTTGCTTTTTTCTTAAAAATGGGAAAGCAATATTTGCCAGGACAACTAGTGTTTTAATAAGTATGCAAACTATTCATCTATATATTTATAAGAGAAAATCACTGACTCACTCACTCACTCACTCATCACGATATCTCAGTAACTACAAGTGCTAGGAGTCTCAAATTTTGCATGGGGGTTCCTTTTATGACGTAGGTGCTCACTAAGACGGGATTTTTCGAAATTCGACCCCTAAGGGGGGAAAATGGGGGGTCGAAGTTTGTATGAAGGTATGATATTTTTGAAAGGTAGGAACTTGAAAATTAGAATTCTATCTTCTTATTATAAATAAATGATCACGTGTTTCAGGGATTTTCAATTTTCCTATTTTAAGGGGCGGAAATAGGCGCCGCTTTAAATCCGAAAGTTTGTTTCCTCTTCACGGTTGAACGACGGGACCGATTTGGATGAAAATAGGCATAGCGGTAGTTTAGGGGGATAAACAAGGATATAGGCTACTTTTGATCCCGAAATTCCGGCGGTATCGGGACTTACGCGGGTGAAACCGCGGGGCGCAGCTAGTACAAAAATAAATTGAATCCATATGTACAGAAACTCTTGTTGAGTTAAAAATCATAGTAAGTACAAGCATAGTACAAGTCGACTTTGCAATAAATATTTTATTATTTCATAGTCATCTTGCACTGTGGAATTTACTTAATTAAATATGTAAAATCGGTGTTTACACACACACAGACAGACGAACAAGAAAGTGATCTTATAAGGGTTCTAATTTTTTACCTTTTGTGGTATGGAACCCTAAAAAGTTGGTAATATCCTTAATACCCATTTGACGACCCAGTTGGCACAATGGTCACCATGCCGGACTGCCAAACACAGAGTTGCTGGTTCGATTCCCGCCTCAGACAAGTAGGTATTTATGCTTAGATATTTGTCTGTGGTCTGGTTGTTTCTATGTATTATAAGTATATATATACAAAAGAAAAGTATATTATGTAGTAAATCTGTTGTCTATCACCCAAACACAAGACAAGACTATTGACTTAGCTTGGGGCTAGATGGCGATGTGTGGAATGTCCTGCAATATTTAATTATTCTTTCTTCTTTAATCTTAAATAACCATCTAGCTAATAAATAAGTTGAATTGCCTTGTTGTTTCAAGGGACCGGGATTAAGATTTACTAGGATTAAATCTATAAGTACTATATATATATGGTAGCCTATGCGTTAATCCCGGTCTAGCTATTATCTACATACCAAGTTTCATTACAATTGGTTCAGTAATTGCTTCAGGTGTAACAAACATACACACACACTGAGGTACAAACTTTCTCATTTATAATACTAGCGACCCGCCCCGGCTTTGCATGGCTATATTATGCATGTATTATACATAGAAACCTTCCTCTTGAATCACTCTATCTATTAAAAAAACCGCATGAGGAGGAGACTGGAGCAGTGGCGAGTGTTGCCATCGGGTGTATGTTATGATGTAAAACTATAAAGTTCTAAATATATAACAATTAAAAATTATAATGCTTATACCACATAATAATCATAAAGCCTTACTTTCAAATGTATAACTATCAAAATATATAAGTTGTAGGTTCATTATGACTATCAATATTTTGAACTTTTTGCTGTAATAGTTTGATTCGCTCGTAGGGTTTTGACAATTATTCATTTAAAGATTTATTATACATTTTAACATACACCCGTTGCCATCACATGCTAATCATTAAGGGTATGAGGGTACGTTGAATACCGACACTCCATTCTATAAAAAGTTTCAATTAAGGGCCTTATAATATGTATTTAAGTATTTTTAGTCAACTACTTTCACTATACAACTGATTTAATTTTATTTGTAGATGTACCATTAAAATCACCCAACACAAAATGGCCGATAACAAAACTCACTCTCTGTCTGATTGCTCGGACTGTGAATCAAAATCGGAACATGATTTCAAGTTGAAGATGGCTCAAATTGACCAAAATACCTTCAAAAACGTCAGTTTACTGTTCAAAACTCCTGAGGGTTATGGTGATGATCCCATACCAATATCGCTGTCAGACTATAGTGATAGTGAAAGCGAAGACGACCAAAATGAGCTATCATGTGAGTGTTTGAGCGACATTTCGACTGAAGAGCGTCTGTTGTTCATGCTGCCTTCGGACTACGTGGTGGGCGAGACGGTAGCAGACGGCAGCTGTTTCTTCGACTCGTTCCTGCAGGGGTTGCATTCTCTAGGCCGAGCGAGTATTGTAAAAAACCCCCCCCCTGCCTATTTTAAATCTAAAATCACTTACCTAAATTAGTCGAATTTATTTACTATTTTAATATAATTTAGTATTTATTTATTATTTTTATAGAAAAGCATTTATTATTTTAATATGGAGAGTTGTAGTTTAATATGGCACGTGACGTCTAGTGGAAATAAACCCTAGATATGAGGTGTAGTAACCAGGTCCTAGTGACTCGAGATTCTTAGCAAAATATTTTAAAATAATCTAAAAACCAAAACAATTCGTGAGCGAAGACGGGTAAATATCGTGTATGCAGGTATCGTATGATTTTAAGAAAATAATTAGAAAATTGAAAATTCTTAAACGAAGACGGGTTAATATGATGTATGTAGATATCTTAAGATTTTATGAACATTTTTAAAAGATTGAAAATTCGTAAACGAAGTCGGGTAAATATAAAGTATGTAGGTATCGTATGATTTTATGAACAATATTCGTAAGTAAAATTTATAAAGAACTCTTTTATATTGTTTATTCCAAATTAAGCCTATCTGACAGACTTCTGAGAAAAGTTAATAAATCAAGATGACAACTGCCTAACAGTAAAGGTAAACAAAGATCTCGTGTAGACATATTCTGCTGGATAATAGCTTTTCTCATGGGTTATAATCGCGCAGACAGCAGATTACAGCGAGCTTCGCCTCCACATCCGCCGAGATCTCGAAGAACTGCTCGATACCTCGGGCTGTAGAAAGAGTAGGGGTTACTAAATTTCCAACCCAAATGTATTTCGGAACTTGCTTACAACTGTTCAGGAACTCTTTGTAGATGCCTAGTCGAAACTTATAATTCGTAAGTACCCAGATATCAAAAAATTCTCTAATCCAGACAACAACCCAACGCCAGCTCTACAAAACAAACAACTTGAACTCACATGATTTATTTATTTCCCAGACTTCTTCTTCTAACGCTCCCGTACCTTAATTCCCTCTAGATTGAAAGACACGTTCCCACATCAATCCCTCTGTCGATTAGGGTTCATCTTAATCTTCCTAAAGTATGTAATTCTCTCGACGAATTGTCCAACTTACCATTTGTAAATGTATATTTATACTATCAGCTGCAATCAAACAATCTATTAGACAATAATATAATAATTAACTCTTTGCTTCCAGAATCTACTCAATGAAGACCACTCTCCTGACCTGGATACAAAACCTAGCCAAGACCTTGAACTATCCTCTTAGAACTACTACCAGTCCTGCATTCCTGATTTCCCGGGTTCATAAAAATTATTACAAAAATGTACTTACTGCATTATCTTAAGATTCAATGTTATGGAATACGAGTAGTTTTAAATGGTTCGATTTTTGAAGAAGTTATGTTTAATTTCCTTTACCTATTTTAATACTAATAAACTATTTTTAGTTTTTTTGGCGAAAATAGGCCCCAACCCCGCCTATTTTGTGGGATTCATTTCCAAATGTGTAATCCCTCCAGACCCAACCAATACTAGAGTAATTTTTCTGACTCTACTACCAGTTTGTAACAAGACTACCTTCTAGGCAAAACTGGTAAAAACCTAGAAGATATTGAAGTTAAATTACGTAAAGAATCTTCATCTTGCTGGGCCCACAAAACTAAGCTCTTTACACTCAAGCAAGATTTGTTTTATAGCCAAATAGCCTTCTAGCTAGTTTCTTTGATCTTTATATGCCAAACAAGATCTAGAATTTAGAAGATCGGGAATAAGGATTGAATGAATGATGAAAAAGGAAGGTGATAGTAAACAACCATGAACAAATTCTTTATCGCTCTAGAATGAAAAGTTATCACAAACATACAGGAAGTCTCTAGTCTTCTGTAGATTCATACTAAATCTTTTCTTTCTTTAGAAAATATTTAACTATTTTACTTCACTGTAAAATGAACAATCAAACATTAATTTGATAGAGAAAGGTTCTCAACCTGACCTTGAATAGTATTTCTATTACTTCACACACGTAAAGAAATGACTAAAAGCTCATCTCGGCTTAGGTCTTTTTCTCTCGCAAACCAATATCTAAAAGCTCTATTTCATCGATTACCTAACTGAATCAAACTTTAGGTTAAATTTCCTAGAAATCTTCCTGTAGAACTATTGAGACGATATGTAAATACATTTAATTAGGTTGAAAAGGATACAATCCATGTTGGAGGCGCTCAGGGTATGGTCGACTTCGTCTAAAGATCTCTCGTCCATATTTTGGTCTCTTCAGTAGGAGTAATATTCTTTCCAATTTACCTTGGGAATATTTCTAACACTCCTTGCGAACCTTTCCCTAGAAAAGAAACACTTTTAACTAACTTTTCTTGCCCTTTTCGGTTTTTCTTTCAACTTCCTCGTCTTCCTTCCGAATATCTTTTTTTTTTCTGACTTTTCTCTGTCAACCTTTCGAATCCTCTTTCATTTCTAAAAACCAACTGTTTTCTAAAAAGGATTCAATCCTTTCAAAAAGTTTAGTACCTTTGAGAATTTTAATTTATAGCCTAACGGATAAAGGGTGTTCCGTTACAATCGCCCCCCAAAAATTATGACGGCGATTAAGACTCTAAGCCAAAGTAATTTTTCCCAAAATTTACTTCATTGAAAAGTTCTAAAATTTAAATTCAGTATATCTCTATTATTACTACTATAGTGACCTACTATTAAAATTCATTATAAGGAAACCTGAGAATGACTTCAACGATTTGTATCACTCGCCCCCCGGAACTTACGACAGTAATCATTCTTTACACAATGTAAAATAATTCAAAATACCTTTTATTAATAATTTGGAATCAAATTTGTCAATAGTTAGAATAATCACACTAATGTGCATGAATGGAATGTTTATGAATACCTAGTGTAGAGTGTTTTTAAACCGTTCTGGCAAAGATCGATTACGCCGAAATAATTTTAGGAATGAGCATATAGCCATTCGGTTGAACACTTTCACAACCAAGTACCAAAGTCAACCTAAAGAACCTGGGTTGTGAGGCCAAGTCAGCCCTATGGCACGACGTTAACTTTCTTAGCACTCTATCTCTCTGTTGATTACTAAGACCATTCAACGTCGCTCAAAATCGACAAGAGCACTATTATGTCATGTCGTTGTTAACCAACAACAGTTCCGCAATTCCATAAAATAAGTAAACGAAATCCCTCTCTACTCAGATCGGAGATCGCTAAGTGTGCGTAAATTTGATTTGCTGCGTGATCGTGAATTCTTTTGTGAAATCAGTTTCCTGATGAATTGTCTGCTGACCTACCTAACACCAAACCCCATCACAAAAGAATTCTGTTTAGAGTAATGTTATGGACTTTTCCAACCATCAACAAACCATCTATTAACACATATATTTGAAAAATTTCCAACCCTTCATACAAAATTATAAAATCCTGAAACACAATCTATGAAAGAATACATTCATAGAAGATTCCAAACATAAATCAATCTCGCAACAACTATCAAAACTATTTATTTCCCTACCAACGCTCATAACCATAACTGCAAAAGTGGATATTTTTCACGCTGTCGGAAATATCTCAAACAATTCATGAAAACAGATTAAGAACAAATTATTAAAATCTTCAGAAAATAATTACCCCAATATAAAGTTTCCTAGATATTAATAAATAACACAAGAATTGGCAATTAAATTAATTTATTGAATATAATTATATTATAATTAACTTTAATTATTATTGGAACTATCATAATTTGGATTATTCTGATTCGACCTGATACGAATGAACTCAAATACCGAAATTATGAATGTGTGTTCATTAGAGTGGAGCGAAACAGGCCAAAAAAATTTTCTGCGAGTTTCAAAGTTTTTCAGCTACTTCTGCTGGTACAGTCTCAAAATCTTAGCTAACAAAAGCTTAGGAAAAGTGATCTATTCTTGATGATTGACTGGTGCAAATAGAATTCTTCATTTGTTTAATGGAACAGCTGAACTGACAGATAACTTGAAGAATCCTAGCTACTTTCACCATGAAAGTTTACGAACCAACTTTGTTTGATATCAAGTCAATATTTTCTTATAAATATGTTCCGATTCATGTCTTTAGCACTACTTTAAAATGTTTGCAGTAGGTTAGGTGAAATAAAAGTTAATAAAACCTCCGATGTAATGAAATATAGGAACACCGAAATTATGACAATCATTTCTCTAGAAAGTAATTTACTTGACATTGAAAGTATCCTACACCACTCAGGCAGTACAGAGATGCATCAAACTTGCATCAGAGGCTTCGTTGTCTATTTGTGGGAAAAAAAGATTTTTTTTTATTTTTGCTCCACCCTAGTGTTTATGCGTGAATACCTATGTATAGTATTTTTAAACCCAATTAAATACAATCCTAAGAAAATCCAGCCCAAAAATCTACTTATCTAAGGTCAAAAGCAAGACTATCCATCGCAAGATTTATCTAGCCTTCTAGGGAACTCGGGTTGTGAATCCGAATCGTTCCTATGAACTAATGTAACCATCAACAGGGTAATTCTCTCTCACGAACGCCTATGGCTTTTACAAAACCCTTTCCAAACTAGAACTATCCAAATAGCTGTTTATGACGAAGATCGGAAATTAGTCACTTTTATTCCCTAGCAAAATATTCAATTAGGCGCATGTGCAGTGTGGGGAAAATTTCTTTCCTGCATGTAGAGTCAAGAAAACTCATGAGGTCAGCTCTGCTGTTGCACATTTAACCTAACACCTTGCCTCTCATGAACCTTTCTTTGTTCAGAGTAGTGAATTATCTGAGTTCATCTTTCTCAGGCTGATTCCAACTAGCTGAACTGTCAAGGCCCTTTTATACGATACGTGAAACTAAACCAATAATTAAACTTAAACGATTTCTACTAAAAATAATCAAAACTAAATCAATTCTGCTAACAGACACCCCTTTTATGGCTGTTCATTCTCCCAAACAATCCAGCTTGTATTTCACGAATCTTTTTAAATCCAAATCACCTTATTTTTTTATATATATTTTATTATTATATTTTCCAATATTATTAGAAACTACTTTCGGTTTGGAACGCGCCAATGTCAAAGAGAAAACCGATAAAAACTCTTTGAGATAAATCGGTCACTGCGGCACCAAGTGAACGTTAAACTTATATAGAATCAAAATCATGAAGTCTATCAAAATTCAGATCTCCGAGGTCAATCCATGAAAGATTATTAATACTCAAAATGAATAAGTATTAAGCTTATCGTATTGAATGTCAGATTCGACAACTACCGTGCCATGATCTCTGTCGATGCTTTCTCCGTTGTCACTTGGATAGAGCATTTGTGTTGAAATCTAGAATTCAACACAAATCTCACTACCGGAGATATAAAAATATAAAGGAGTACTATAAACCCTCCACAAACATGTCCCTCAGATTTCCTCATCTCAACAGAAATCACAATATACTAATAGTTATACTCCTAAATTATAAAAACTCTTCAATATTATGAGAGAATAAAAATAATAAAATCAATACCAATTATCTCCGGTAATAATACAATAAAATCTCTGCTATTGAGAGATAGGCATGTTGAATCAGAAGAACCAATCATTATTGGCTTTACAGTAGTAAAATAAATAAATCATTTATTTCAGGCTACAAAGGCCCATAGATAAATACCTTATAACAATATATTAACGTACATATTTAAATGATAATTGAGTGTGTTAATAGGTAGCTTAGAACTATGTTTATAGCACTTCCATAACACTACACTTTCGTCTTAGTTTTTTCTTGTGGAATTTGTCCGCGGAAGCGACGGAACACCACGTCCTTCGGCCAGAAGCTTTCATCCATAACGCGAGGCAGATAGCAGTTAGGGACTTGCACTACAAACACCTTGAAATTGACGTTCCGATGCGACTCCAGCATATGCATAGCCCAGCTTCCGGCGTACGTACTCGACGATGTCCTTCTCCCCGACGGTGTAATGCAGGCGGGAGATGTACACCGGAGTGTTCGGCATCGCAGTACGAACTCCCAGACTAGAATCAGTCGGGGCTGTACCAATTCATGATAGGTCTCGGCCGGCGCGGTGATCATTTAATTGATTCTCCATACATTATTTCACAATCACAAGGTGTGCAACCTATACGATATGTTTTATGTTTGATGTGACGTTTTATTATATAATACTTCTAATTTAAACCTCAGTGAGAACCATTACAATAAGTTCTAAACTAACGACTTAATTCCCTATTTACTCTCTATACTGTATTTGACCTAGGATTTCTAACAGTAGTGTAAATCGGTTTAATATTTATCTGCCTTAATGTATCTTAATGTGAGTTCCATTATCAAATATAATACCTTTGGTTTAATAATTTCTGCAAAAAGCCTGACATTACCAACCACCGATCTAGGGAGTCAAAATCGTCTAAAAGACCAATCCCTTAACAACATTAAGTCGAATTTGCAAAATGTCGAATTGAGATTTGAGATGTGGACCATTTGTAAAGTGGACCAAATGTAATGTAGACCATGTCTGCAAGAAACCTTTTAAAATTTGGACCAAATGCGAAGTTAGTCCAAATGCGAAGTAGACCTAATGTGAAGTGAACCAAATGCGAAGTAGACCTAATGTGCAGTGAACCGTTTAAAATAAATCCCTAATATTATTGTGAAAGACCAAATAAATAAAAAAATTATTTGTTATTTTTTTTTAGTCCAAATGCGAAGTAGACCTAATGCGAAGTGATCCGTTTAAAATAAATCCCTAATATTGTGGAAGACCAAATAAATAAAAAAAATATTTGTTTTTTTTTTTTTAGTCCAATTGCGATGAATTGCGATGTAGACCTAATGCAAAGTGAACCGTTTAAAATAAATCCATAATATTGTCAAAGATCAAATTTAAAAAAAAAAATTGTTTACTTTTTTTTTTTTAAATATATTTTTCACCAAATACTTTTTTACCAATAAAAATTAAATTACCTAAACGTAAAAATCCAATCCTGGTGATCACGACCCCAATATAAACGAAAAGTCAAATCCTGGTCATCCTGGTAACCTTTTAAAACGAAAATTCAAATCCTGGTAAAATCCTGGTCAAATTTGAAACAAAAAGTCAAATCCTGGTCACGGGGCAGCAATTGTAAAAAACCCCCCCCCTGCCTATTTTAAATCTAAAATCACTTACC
This sequence comes from Idaea aversata, assembly GCA_907269075.1. Classification (NCBI taxonomy): domain Eukaryota; kingdom Metazoa; phylum Arthropoda; class Insecta; order Lepidoptera; family Geometridae; genus Idaea; species Idaea aversata. The sequence continues at coordinate 10,418,105 of OU026107.1, forward strand.
TAAATTAGTCGAATTTATTTACTATTTTAATATAATTTAGTATTTATTTATTATTTTTATAGAAAAGCATTTATTATTTTAATATGGAGAGTTGTAGTTTAATATGGCACGTGACGTCTAGTGGAAATAAACCCTAGATATGAGGTGTAGTAACCAGGTCCTAGTGACTCGAGATTCTTAGCAAAATATTTTAAAATAATCTAAAAACCAAAACAATTCGTGAGCGAAGACGGGTAAATATCGTGTATGCAGGTATCGTATGATTTTAAGAAAATAATTAGAAAATTGAAAATTCTTAAACGAAGACGGGTTAATATGATGTATGTAGATATCTTAAGATTTTATGAACATTTTTAAAAGATTGAAAATTCGTAAACGAAGTCGGGTAAATATAAAGTATGTAGGTATCGTATGATTTTATGAACAATATTCGTAAGTAAAATTTATAAAGAACTCTTTTATATTGTTTATTCCAAATTAAGCCTATCTGACAGACTTCTGAGAAAAGTTAATAAATCAAGATGACAACTGCCTAACAGTAAAGGTAAACAAAGATCTCGTGTAGACATATTCTGCTGGATAATAGCTTTTCTCATGGGTTATAATCGCGCAGACAGCAGATTACAGCGAGCTTCGCCTCCACATCCGCCGAGATCTCGAAGAACTGCTCGATACCTCGGGCTGTAGAAAGAGTAGGGGTTACTAAATTTCCAACCCAAATGTATTTCGGAACTTGCTTACAACTGTTCAGGAACTCTTTGTAGATGCCTAGTCGAAACTTATAATTCGTAAGTACCCAGATATCAAAAAATTCTCTAATCCAGACAACAACCCAACGCCAGCTCTACAAAACAAACAACTTGAACTCACATGATTTATTTATTTCCCAGACTTCTTCTTCTAACGCTCCCGTACCTTAATTCCCTCTAGATTGAAAGACACGTTCCCACATCAATCCCTCTGTCGATTAGGGTTCATCTTAATCTTCCTAAAGTATGTAATTCTCTCGACGAATTGTCCAACTTACCATTTGTAAATGTATATTTATACTATCAGCTGCAATCAAACAATCTATTAGACAATAATATAATAATTAACTCTTTGCTTCCAGAATCTACTCAATGAAGACCACTCTCCTGACCTGGATACAAAACCTAGCCAAGACCTTGAACTATCCTCTTAGAACTACTACCAGTCCTGCATTCCTGATTTCCCGGGTTCATAAAAATTATTACAAAAATGTACTTACTGCATTATCTTAAGATTCAATGTTATGGAATACGAGTAGTTTTAAATGGTTCGATTTTTGAAGAAGTTATGTTTAATTTCCTTTACCTATTTTAATACTAATAAACTATTTTTAGTTTTTTTGGCGAAAATAGGCCCCAACCCCGCCTATTTTGTGGGATTCATTTCCAAATGTGTAATCCCTCCAGACCCAACCAATACTAGAGTAATTTTTCTGACTCTACTACCAGTTTGTAACAAGACTACCTTCTAGGCAAAACTGGTAAAAACCTAGAAGATATTGAAGTTAAATTACGTAAAGAATCTTCATCTTGCTGGGCCCACAAAACTAAGCTCTTTACACTCAAGCAAGATTTGTTTTATAGCCAAATAGCCTTCTAGCTAGTTTCTTTGATCTTTATATGCCAAACAAGATCTAGAATTTAGAAGATCGGGAATAAGGATTGAATGAATGATGAAAAAGGAAGGTGATAGTAAACAACCATGAACAAATTCTTTATCGCTCTAGAATGAAAAGTTATCACAAACATACAGGAAGTCTCTAGTCTTCTGTAGATTCATACTAAATCTTTTCTTTCTTTAGAAAATATTTAACTATTTTACTTCACTGTAAAATGAACAATCAAACATTAATTTGATAGAGAAAGGTTCTCAACCTGACCTTGAATAGTATTTCTATTACTTCACACACGTAAAGAAATGACTAAAAGCTCATCTCGGCTTAGGTCTTTTTCTCTCGCAAACCAATATCTAAAAGCTCTATTTCATCGATTACCTAACTGAATCAAACTTTAGGTTAAATTTCCTAGAAATCTTCCTGTAGAACTATTGAGACGATATGTAAATACATTTAATTAGGTTGAAAAGGATACAATCCATGTTGGAGGCGCTCAGGGTATGGTCGACTTCGTCTAAAGATCTCTCGTCCATATTTTGGTCTCTTCAGTAGGAGTAATATTCTTTCCAATTTACCTTGGGAATATTTCTAACACTCCTTGCGAACCTTTCCCTAGAAAAGAAACACTTTTAACTAACTTTTCTTGCCCTTTTCGGTTTTTCTTTCAACTTCCTCGTCTTCCTTCCGAATATCTTTTTTTTTTCTGACTTTTCTCTGTCAACCTTTCGAATCCTCTTTCATTTCTAAAAACCAACTGTTTTCTAAAAAGGATTCAATCCTTTCAAAAAGTTTAGTACCTTTGAGAATTTTAATTTATAGCCTAACGGATAAAGGGTGTTCCGTTACAGTATGACCATTGCAGAGCTCCGAACTATCTGCGCAGAAGTTGGCAACAAGTCACCACTGTGGCTCGTTAATACTCTGCCTTCGGATCTTACAATTGCTGAGTTTACGAAGCGCACGCTGCTCTCTGACAGTTGGGGCGACGCTGAATTGCACGGCCGGATCTTGTGCCAACACTTTAATGTCAATCTATATGTACTAGAGGAGAACGCTGACTCCGGCGTGAGGTGCAGCCTCGTCACCGCTAGTGAAGTACACTGTGTTTGCGCTGCGTCATTCGGCTGTTCCGATACGATATACATCATCAACCGAAGCCCTAACCATTACAAACCCATACTACGTATCAGTCCTGAGTTTGAAGATATCTATAGCGCTATCAAGGCCGGTGATGTTCCACGCCTTGAAACGGCACTTGTGGATCACCGAAGAGTGTTATATTATACTCGGGCCGAACGCCAATTGGAACAGTGTTCGCTCCGTGAAGCTATACTCTCCTACAATATCCGCATTGTAGATTTGATGTACGAGCATTGGGCTGGTGCGGCGTATGCAGCCCATTCACCTCATTTTCACAACTTGCAGCGTCTCGGTCGCGCATTAGTCAAGGCGCGAGACTCCTGCCTGCCAGGGTTGAACCAATACCAGAACATGGTCGTCGACGTACACTGCATCATTGAGTTTAATAAATTTGAAGTACAGCTCTATCAACAGCTTAATGATTACCCAGTATCAAAATCGAACGACAGAAGACAACAGCTTCTCCAAATGATTGATATCCTCACAACAACCGTCAGTCTCTATGAACAATATTCTGACAAAAATATAAGAGCTACAAAAAACGAAGTAGTTGATATATTGCGACTGCAACCATTGTTGAATGACAAAAGTACGATATACCAGAAGTTCTTGAATTACGCCATGTATGAGATATACTATCGCAAATTAGACTTCTGTGTTTCAAAAGTAATACTAGAATATGTTCACTCTCTAAAAAGAAAACTAAAGTTACCTGAAAACACTTATCAAAACATAGAATGCGCACTCTATTACTTTTTGTACAGAGTGAATGAGGAATGGCGACTTTATATGCCTGAAAACAGAGAGAAGGGCAGAAAACACGCAATTTTGTTTGATACTGATTGCGATTTCTCGTATATCCGTGAAGACAACTGTCGTTTATTTAGCGGTCCAGTCATATATTTCGAATGGCTTAAGTTTAGAAAGTCGTTGCGAGAGTTCAATGAAGTCTTAGCAAGTACGTCTGTTGAGAATAATTTCCGAAAAAAAGGAAATCCGCCGGCAGAGGAAGTGAACAGCTTGACGCTGTTACCATACTTGCGCGACGAGTATGCGCTGCGCAAGGTCGTACAGTACCTGGAGGGAGCTGAACGTGCGATCCAACGTTTGCCCCGCGCTGAAGCCTCGCTCGTCGTGCAGCGTGCGCTGCAGGTCACCGGCGAGTGTCTCAAAAGCACCCCTAAATCATTGCACCTCTCGCTCACCACCAAGGCATTGCTGCAAGTGTACATCCCAGCCTCGACACTTGCAGATCTCAACACTCTTAGGACCGATTTTTCGAAGGTCAGAGATGCAAAATTAATTAGAAGGATAGACATCGAGGAAACCAACCCTGACCTTTTCTTTGAGGCAGCCAAAGATTTGGAAATAATAAAAAAAACAATTATTGAAGTACTAGCTGTATATAAACCCATGTTTGAGAAATATTTGCTTGATGAGGGTCTGCATTTAATTATAAATCGGGAAAATGAATTTCCGTCGATATTTGGTTATTATGGTCCTATTATGAACGAAATACAAGAATATTTAACCTATGGACATGAATTGTTTACGAATTTAGAAGATGATATAATAAAAAGTACTTCTGAATCGCATAGCGTACATTTTACTCGGCAATTTGCAAGAGAATTGGGCGCTCTGTTTAAGAATAAAGAAATACTACGCAGTGAACTACTTCAAAGAGATATTCAAATAATATCTAATGTGCAAACCCTTTTACAACCTGTTTATACATTAATTCAAAATATTGAAACACAAATTAACGAAAGGACAGACTATTCGTTAGAATGGTGTGAAATTAAAACTATACTCAAAAATATTGTTGTAAAGATGGACTTGTTCAGAAATAACCACTATGAAATAAAGCACAGTCATTTCACAGCTATTCTTAATAGGATTGATTATGGACAACCAAACGCTACTGGCGTTAGCGAAGTTAAAACTTTGCTATCTTTCATAGAATATGAAGTAAAAAATAATTGGAAAATAAAACAAACATCAATTCCAAGGGATCTATTGGCATATGAATACGGAGCAATAAAGCGATTAAAAGAGTTTATGTCGAAGAAAAAGTTTATTACAAACAATGAAATGAAATATCTAAAAGATAAATTGAACAGTAATGATATTGCTCATCCTATTATGAAGAAAATATTGAGCGGAAATGAGATAGCAGCAAAGGAGCGAAAAGTGATGTATACGAAAATAGAAGCATTGGATGATAGATGCAAAGCTATTGTAGAGAACTTAGTTATTAATAGTAAGCGAAATGAATGTGCTTTGCAGTGCTTGGCGCACAGAGCAAAGCTGTTAAGTGATGCCATCATCGGCGAAGACGTCCCGCAACTGGTGCAAAGGTACAACCAAGATAAAGGCTTTCAAATACTGACAGAATCCCTACTGGCTGACATTTACGCTGTATACTTTGAGCGTAACTTGCGGGATTTACTAGACGAAAATTTGCGACTATTAGCAGAATACCCAATGCGTAATATTCTCGCCCATGGTAATCCTCTACTGGAAGTATTAGGGAAGATGTTGGACTCGAGTGACTTTTCGGCGACGTTGTTTCGGTCCGCCCTGCGCGTGGTGGAAGATGCGCCGGCGCTGGCCGAGCTAACCCGGTTGTATGAACTAGGAGTGAAGCCCGAGCAAGCAGAACGGGAATGGTGCGGACCGAGTACGCCACGACTTCATCGTTACTTCAAACTATTAAACTCAGCGAGAGATGATAACGAACAACTTCATCCTGGAGATAATGCCCAAGTTGGTGATAATACTCAGGTTGTTAATGACCAAATTGATAACGAGCACATTTATACAATAAATAACAATATATCAAACAAAAAAGATCAAGACAAAAGAAAAACAATAAAAGATCAACGAATATTTATAAGAGAATCCGATACTATTTATTGTATTCAATATTCCGAAGACGATGTGAAAAAAGTTACATCTTTTATGAATAAACTCGAGAAAAAGAAGGCACAAAGTATGGCATCGAAGCTCATAGAAGAACAGGAAAACTTAGAAACAGGGCCTAATGTTGGAGTCATTGCCAAAGGTAAAACTAAATTAAAAGTAAAAGAAAATGAGACTGCAGAAACTTCTGCAAGTATAGAAGGAATTCGACAAAATATGTCTAATCTGCATATAACAGAGTCATCAACTAAGTCAGAAAAAGATTCTGTTAGACCTCAGAAGAGGCTAAAACTTAATAAAAACGTACGAAACAAAATGATTCATAGAAAACATTCAGAAAAAGCCACACAAAAGCCTCGGAAATCAGAAAAACCTCCTGTAAGTCCACAGCGGGGTCAAAAATGTGAAATGGGAGATCAAAAAATATCTAATTTTTGTACAACAGAAGACGAAGCGTCCATTATAAAGAAGTGCAATCGGGAAGATAGTGATATCAAAATTCCAAAATATTTCCTATTGACATATTTAGAAGTTTTAAAAAGTCAAGACAGAGGTATTCCTGAGGTAGGTGACCTCATATTGATGAAATCAATAAAAAGCGGCTAAGTGTGAGTCGGACTCGCGCATGAAGGATTCCGTACCATTATATTATTATGTTTTTAGGGTTCCGTACCCAAAGGGTAAGAACGGGACCCTAGTACTAAGACTTTACTGTCTGTCCGTCTCATGGAGGATGGAAGTCCTACCTCCATGGTCCGTCTGTATGTCCCCAGGCTGTATCTCATGAACCGTGATAGCTATAGAATTGAAATTTTCGCAGATTATGTATTTCTGTTGCAGCTATAGCAACAAATACTAAAAACAGAAAAAAAAATAAGTGGGGCTCCCTTACAACATGGCACGTTTGTGCGCGAGCCCGACTCGCGCTTGGCCGGTTTTGAAGCATTTGTTGTTATAGCGGCAACAGCAACATCATCTGTGAAAATTTTAACTATCTATCTATCACGGTTCATGAGATACAGCCTAGTGATAGACAGACAGACAGTGGAGTCTTAAATTTTAAAAATCTAGCTTATCTTGATAAAAGCGTCCCGTTTTACCCTATGGGTACGGAACCTTAAAAGGGACGTTTTCAACGCTAAAATCTCCCCACACCCCCCCTATACTATCACAAAAACGTACCTAATGTATGTGCCATTTAGTAGATAGATTGATTTTTAGTATTTTGTACACAACGCAAGAAAGAAGAATAAGAAGCTTAGGTATTAATAGTAAAAAATAAAAAAACGGTTGCACTCCGGGAGTGCCGACAGAAATAAAAACTTATAAAAAGAAAATTAAAAAAAAAAACTTAAAAAAAATTTACATTTAAAAAAAACATTTAAAAAAAATGTATAAATAAAAAAAATGAATCTTATTTACTTACTAAACAACTAAAAAATGGATGTACATACATGCATTTAAGAACACACTGTAGTTGCTAGTTGCGTCTCGTAACGGTGTCGCGAGTTCAGAGATTTTATCTCATCTAAAAATATGCGTACCGCGCTAAAAGAAGTTTTCACTTCAAAAAAATATATATACAGGGTGATTTTTTTATGTGGGCGTTCAGGGCTATATCCTAAACTATGAGAGATAGCGAAAAATGCTGAAAGGAGTTGCGTGCCCGATTTTGACAAAAACTAAAACTGCATCATTCGATTTTTGAAAAAGTCATTACCCTAGCCGGGAATCGAACCTGTTGATTTTGCAAAAAAATAATCATCCGGTGTTGCTGATAGAGATCAATTCCTGGAAACAAACATAGTATGTCAAAACAAAGGAAATGGCTGAATTTTGTAGTTTTCTGTAATTTTCACCTTTCTGTCTCTGGCAAAACAATAGTGTGAGACAGAGGACAAGTGATATTATTCTAAATATTATAAAATAAGTTCTAAATGAAGTTCTTTACATAAGATTTGTAAAAACAGTTCATACTTTTAGTGTAACAGTTTGTTACGTCATTGGCCATACCTCCTCACTGCATTTTTTGACGACCTCTGTGGCGCGTCGGGCGAACACCCGACTGCGACGCAGAAGGTTGCGGGTTCGATTCCCGCCGGGAACAAGTATTTACGCTTACCATAAATTCTTGTTTCTGGTTCTGGGTGTTTCCTATATGTATAATATGTATATATTTACAAAAAAAAAAAGTATATAAGTAGTTTATCCGTTATCTGGCACCCATAACACAAGCATTAAGTTGCTTAGCTTGGGGCTGGATGGCGATGTGTAATATGTCCTGAAATATTTATTTATTTATTATTTTATTTATTATTTATTTTTTTCTGGGATGGTTGTATGAAAATTACAGAAGATTACTAAAATGAGCTATTTCCTTCAATTTGCCAGACTATGTTTGTTTCCAGGAATTGATCTCTGTTAGGAACACTATTGATTGGTAAAAAAATATAGGATGACTATTATTTTTGAAAATGAACAGGTTCGATTCCCGGCTAGGGTAATGACTTTTTCAAAAATCTAATGATGCAGTTTTAGTTTTTGTCAAAATCGGGCACGCAACTCCTTTCAGCATTTTTCGCTATCTCTTATGGTTTAGGATATAACCCTGAAGGCCCACATAAAAAATTCACCCTGTATATTTAGTATTAATTTAATTTTAATCTATTTTGTATTACTAAACGAAATATTTAAAAATGTAATGTAAAGTATACATAATACTTATTTGACTTATTTTTTATTTTAATAAAATTTACTTATTTTTTTTTACATAATTTTGTTTTTCTTCTTAAACTTACGTTACTTAGGTAGGTGTATGTATTTATACATACCTACTTAGATAAGTAAGGTATGTTCGGGTAAGATCGGCAGTGGGGGAAGACCGTATGAATGAAATATCTCCCAAAATAGAAGGATTTTTTTAAAATTGGCCACATTGTCGGAAAGAGCATTTCACCCCGCCCCCGTCTGCAGCAAGTCGCTCCGGCAAGGGAGACGTGCGCTACGCACCGTTGAACGAATCAACATATTTTTTTCAATTTTTCAGTCAAATTTTTGGCCACATCACATTTTGAATCTTGTATATTTTCTAAAATATGAGAGTTTTTGTTATTATTGTTTTTGCAAACTTAGTTTATTGAATTAAATATGACAATGATCTAATTTAGACAGTCCTGCGATCGCTGTAGGCAAAGTTCCGAACTTCGCCCTTCGCGTCAAAGATCGGATGATGATCATTGGATCTTAAACCTTAAAAAAAAAGAAAGCGATTGTCAAACTTTTGTAGGTCACTAGCTATGCCCCGCGGATTCACACTTATAATTTCCGATTCCAGTACGATTTATAGAAAGGGTTCAGTTCTTTGAAATTTAATTTGTTACTTCTGTCGTATGTTAGGACTGATCTCTGTAGTACTAGTTGATAAGTTTATACTTTAATTATTATGTTATTTCATAATTATTTAGAAAAGATTCGTTAATTGATTCTATTCATTGATCAATACTTCAGTATTATTACATACTTTGACACCAATAAAATCAGGTAAGTATAGCTACTTATTACACATTCTTACATTTAGAAAAAGAACCAAAAACTTAGTTTCAAACAAGGAAGTCCGTAAATATTAATCTTGTAGATGCTTTGTATGTTAGTTAAGTAGTAAGTAGGTACTTAAAATATGGTGTTTTACGACAGAAATTTTAAATAATAATTAGGTAGATATGGTATGTTAGTTTGTCATCATAAAATGCCGCTCTTACCCCAAAGCATATGAATTACGGTAAACAATATCAAAGTTTGAGCAAAGTTTGAGAATCGCAAAATCTCGTTTGGGGTAAGAACGGATAGCCAAAACCAAAAAAAATACGAAGTTTCACAAAATAATTTGGGATACTCACAATCTATCGAATTTGTAGAACATTTTTATCTCATACTAGCTGTCCCGGCAAACGTTGTTTTGCCATATTAAAAAAATGTGTTAAATGAAGAACCGCTCGACCGATTTTGTGCAAACTTCACATAAACCATCTACTAAATAGTCCGAACAAAGCTTAAACATTTGGTTTGGATAGGTGAGCCCGTTCTTGAGTTATAAAATTACAACGAAAAGTGGCATTGATTTTTATACATTGTTTAAACAACAGTGACTGCTTGTAATTCAATATGAACTTTATACAAAAGCAATAAAGCTCGTTTTAGTTAGAAAACGTTTGTATGGGAAAAAGAAAATGGCTGTTTTTAGGGTTTTTCCGGCAATTATTCGAATTTTTCTCGCCGTAAAAACCATCTTTGAACTTCAACGAACATTTAAAAAAAAGAATTGGCCAAATTGGTCCAGGCGTTGTTGAGTTATGCGCTTACCAACACATTTTGCCATTCATTTTTATATTATAGATTTTTGTTCGTGAAACGCCGGATACACTCCTATAAATGACCTTATTCTACGAGCAGTAGAAGTGGTTTTAAATTGCTATCCGCTCTTCCCCCAATTAGGTGAATTTCTCATCATTCTTAAAATATCGTGTATCACAACTTTGAAGACGTATAAAACAAAAACGAGTGATAGTAGAGAAACAATTTAAATACAGGATCAAACTTCAATTTATTGTTATCAATCAATTAATTATATATTTCGTTTATTTCACGTTCACTGAAGCTGAGAAATCTGAGATTTTGTAAAACCTTTTGAATTGCTCCAAAAACCATCCGATCTTACTCTAACATACCTTACTTGTTATAGATTGCATATCTCTTCTCTACATATAATAAATTCGAAGTTTAGGAAGTAAGCGTTCTACGTCCATAATGATCTTAGCACTATAGAATTCGCTAACCTTATATAGCTCCGGTAGAAAAAAATTTTGCATGCGCGATTCAGGTTTTCTTAAATTTAGAAAATCACAAATTAGTTGATTATTCTTTTTGTTCTGCTTAAAAATTTTGTACACTTATGTATTTTAAGAATACATAGCAATATACACATTTTTTAACTAGAAAATAAAGTAATTAATTTAATAAGATATTTTTTTTAATTTCAAGTAACTAGCGCCATCTCTTCGTTTTCGCGAAACTACCATTCATCTCAGAAAATGTTGATTTTATTTGTTTACCTTTGTTTGTGCAGTCTAATTTCGGGAACTAGGAAACAGATTTTAACATAATCTTCACGAATGTGTTCAGAAAATATCAGAAGAGGTTTAGGTATTTCAAGTAGATTTATGTTACTAATTAAAATTTGATATTTCTTGGCGTAAAAAATAAACCATAATATTTTTGCATGAAAACGTACAGAACGTAGGGATGATGTCAAAATTGTCAGTTTGACATACGGAAAGAAGCATCTAGCGCCATCTCTTTTTATTTATAATTTTACTATGGCTTCGCATTATTACTATCGTGCATATAGCCAGTGTCGCGGTCAAAGAAAATAAAATCCAATGCAGGAGCGTTTTTTGAATTTGGAACATTACAACGCTCCAGCAATTTTGTATGAACATGTGTATGAAGCGGCGGTGTCCGTCAGCCGGGCAAAAAAAGTGCTTCTAGAGCGAATTGGTTCGGTGAATAATTAGTGCTCAGTCTGCTGTAAATGTGCGCGAAATAAAAAATTAGTGCATGTAGGCATTGAGGAAAAAAACGGGAAAAACAAATTCTGCTGGAATGACGGTGCTCCAGCAGGAAGATTTTTAAACGAATGACCGGAGAGGTATATAATGTATATCGGCGGATAGCTTATATTTGTGCATAATTGTGCGCGAATAATTAAATTTGTGCGTCTTTGGGTTTTCGAGATATTTCATTTCCTGCTGGGCTGACGTTTTGCAAAAACTTGTATCTCCGAAACCATTGAATGTGCGAACTTGGATTAAACATATATAAGTAGCTCTTAATTTGTGCGTATTTGTGCGCTAATTTGTTTTTCATAAATATCTACTGTTTAAGAGAAATCATGCAACCCTGAAAATTCGAAAGAAACTCCTTGCGCTTAAATGAGAACACGCAGAGGTTCACTGAAAGCGGTATTTGGCTCGTTTTGTTATTCTTTACATGTATAATAAGTTTCAAGACAGTACATACGCGCATTTTTCAATAATAACACTTCAAGTCAAATCTGAAAATGTCATAGCTTTGCAAGAAACCTATTCAACTAAAGATATGTGCGTATATACCAAAAATTAGAGTACCTTTTGAAATACATATCCTGAAAATTTCAGCTTCAAATGTCGCGTATTTAAGTAGATATAAACGAAAAACAAATCATAACTTCAGTTCTTGGCTAACCGACCAAATTCGAATGGTCACGAAAAAGCGACGGTTTCATACATTTTGATGACTTCTTAAATGGACTGTATTATACTGAAGCTGTTGTCCGTACAGTCGCGCTTAGAACGTTTATAGAGGTTTTAGTGCATTATCATTTTTTCAATAGGTAGTAGGTACATTAGAGAAATATTAATGCATGTATTTCTAAAATGACACGTTTATCTATAGGTACTTCTATACTAACCTTCTATACCTACAAAAAGGTAACGTTGGTAACATGTTTGTATGTGTGTATGTTGGTATCTCCAGATTCCAGAACCACTGGACTAATTTGGATGAAATTTTGCACAGAGATAGATTGAAGATAACTGAGTGTTATTGGCTATTTTTTATTCCGGCAGTGCCACGGAATAGGTAATACAAATCAATTGTAGCGCGTTTATCTCCCAAAACGAGTGACCTGATTTTGATTTTTTTTAATACTGAGGTATATTTAAGATCACAGTAGGACCTTGTGGGTAGTGCTAGGATCACATTAAATTACAAATCAAATAGTTTAAGACAGGTAATTGATTGTAATTAGAACACTTAAGAAGGTATTTATGCTTATACCTAAATTATTATACTAGTAGTTCGCCCCAAACTGAGACCTCACGAGTTTTTTTCAGCGGTTATTATATTTCAGCGTAAAGTAGGTACTAAAATGTATAATATAACGACGAAAGTCTCAAAATACGACAGGTCTATCTTATTTGAATGATAGGTGCCTAGTATCGCTATTATCTGACATTGGATGATTTAGACTTTAGAGAATCTAAACACTCCCCCTTATTCCAAAACGAAGTCTAAAAATTAAACTACGTTTTAGTGAGATTAAAACCATGGACTTAGATAAACGTTATTACAAAAAGAAGTTTACCGCTAAAACCAGGTTTGTCTGTCCTGTCAAAGATAAACTGCCGAGCACCCTAGTTTAAGTATACTTAGACCGAAGTTTATAACCTCAAAAAATTAAATTCTGACGTTCACCTTTTCCTCGTTACTCCAATTCTCGCTCCTTTTTAGGGTACCATACCCAAAGGGTAAAAACGGGGCCCTCTTACTAAGACTTCGCTATCCGTCCGTCTTCTGTCCGTCACCAAGCTCTATCTCAAGAACCGTGATAGCTAGAGAGTTGAAATTTTCACAGATTTTAACAACATATTACCTAAACCTACTAAAAACATAAATAAGTAAATATTTTTAGTACGTACTTATGTTCAAAGAGGATATAATCACTACGTTTTCTTATGTTTTTGAGAAATTTAGGTTATTTTCATGTTTACTCATTTTTAGGTAATTTTTTTTTTTATACTTCTAAAGGGGCAGGCAAAAGGCTTAAAGGCTTAACTCGAGCCGCGTTCCGATATACGCTACATAAATTGATGTATTTAAATACAACAACGTAATTGCGAACATAGAATAACAAAAACAAGTCACACTATTTCACAATAGTTGAACACACAATTTATATTTTTATCACTTTAACTTTCGATTTCTTAGATAAGTTTTTAATATTTACTCACTTACCACCATTTTGTGAAAAGGAACGGTGTTTCTAACGCTGAACGAACAAAAGAATGGTTTGTTTCGAGTTTGCTATCTATTGTCTATGGTTGCGACTAAAACCAGGGATCTTCTGGTCCTTGGTCTATTTACTTTTTGTAATAAGAATCAATTTTAAACCAAAACTAACACAAAAACCTAGATCTTTTAGTACAGGTTTAAACTATGGTTTTGTAGTTTTTTTGTAATAAGAGGGTAGGCATAACTTGTTGTTTTTAAGTTCTAAAAGCATAGGTCCAGCTCAATCATCACACCCGTTAAATTTGGATTAAGAATATTGTAAATAGTAAGCGTGTTACATTGTGATGCTACACCTTCATTATTTTTAACACGCTTTTATTAGTTTCACCTGTATGTTTGCTTGTATGTATGTATGTATGTAACCGACTAATTTGGGCACGATTTTGCCCTACTTAGAATGATCAGATTTAATTCAAACTTTGCACACTTGTCAAAGACCGATGACAATGCAATATTATGATAACATGGTGCTGATCTGATGATGGAGCTGGAAGGTGGTCATAGGAAACCCTATCGAGTTTGGGCTCGTTAGAATCGTCTTGACGAGTAGTTTGGCTTTCAATGGTGACCAGGGTCTGATCTAACATAATATTTCGGTAATAAAGACCAAAAAGTATAAAATAAATTAATAGGTTAAAAAAACTAAAAAAACACGCTTTAAAAAAAATCCAACTAAAAAAATAGAAAATAAAATTTAATTTTGGATTATGAATGTTGTAAATATGTAGTAAGCGTGTTACATTGTGATTGTAAAAGAAAAATAATGAATAATAATCCAAAAATTATTAATTTTTATTTTCTAGTTTTTAGTTCGATTTTTTTAATAAAGCGGTTTTATTTTTATTTTTTGAACTATCAATTTATTTTATACTTTTTGGGCTTTGATAACGAAATATGTTAGACCCATTGCCCCAATGGTTACCATTGAAAAACAAACTACTCGTCAAGACGATTCTAACGAGCCCAAACTCGATGGGGTTGTGCTGTGGTTGTGTCGTTTCATTGCGAAGTTCCTATGACCACCTTCCAGTTCCATCATCAGACCCTGGTTAACATTGAAAAACAAACTACTCGTCAAGACGATTCTAACGAGCCCAAACTCGATGGGGTTGTGCTGTGGTTGTGTCGTTTCATTGCGAAGTTCCTATGACCACCTTCCAGTTCCATCATCAGACCCTGGTTACCATTGAAAGACAAACTACTCGTCAAGACGATTCTAACAAGCCCAAACTCGATGGGGTTGTGTCGTTTCATTGCGAAGTTCCTATGACCACCTTCCAGTTCCATCATCAGACCCTGGTTACCATTGAAAGACAAACTACTCGTCAAGGCGATTCTTGACGAGTAGTTTGAATGAATGAACTATGAAGTATGGATAATGAGATAACTCCTGCTCTTTCATCAGATCAGCTCTATCATCAGATCAGTTCCATGGTACCATATTATTGTCACCGAAGTTACGCCCTTTTATTTGATACCCCACTCGGATATATTTGCCCTATAGTTTGTGTGCCATATAGGTAGATCCCCTTTTGGACCCCTATCTCCGTAACCCCCTGACCGATCCTGCTCATGTTCGAACTTAAAAATTCTATGGACCTCAACTACTTGTATACCAAAAATCATGAAGATCAGAGCAACGGTACTCAAGTTATCGTCGAACAAACATACAAACATACAAGCGACCGACCCTTCTCAACACTAGACCTCTCTCGCTTCGCTCGTTCGGTCAACTATTATGTTTGAACTTAAAATAAAATATTAAGGAAATACAAAAAAAAACACATTTTTTTTAAATATAATATATGTATTTCTATATAGTTTTGATCAATAGAATACTTTTCAAAACTTTAATAGTCTCATAAATACCTCTTTTTACACGTAAGTATCTCGAGACTGTTTTAAATAGGGTTTTATAACATAATGGCTTACATCCTACTACTACTACGTTTGTGTGTGTGTGTGTGTGTGTGTATATGTATGTTTGTTACTCCTTCACGCAAAAATTATTAATGACAAAAAATATTAATGACAAACTTATTACTACGTGGAATTGAAACTTAAAATGCCAAATCGAGCATAAGATTATGCTAAATTGGCAACACTAGATATACCCCGGACACTATTGGAGCGGGGTGAGTGAACCGAGAGCACACCGAGAGCGGAGAGCGGTGCGGGAGGCAAAGAGCGAAATACGTCTTAACTAGCGTCTGACTCTTTCCCACTAATGCCGCATTCTGTGTCACTGTTTCACACAGAGCGAGTTACAACCACCCGGCGCGCGGCGGCCGGAGATTTGAACCTACACAATCGTCTTTTTATGTAATTTTAAAATCAATGCAATGGTGCCCGCACATTGATACGCGCCGAATTGTTTGACGTCCACCTTATAATAATAGAGATAAGGTACATACCTACATTTATTCATTTATTTATTTCAGTGTCGGCCGCCTCTGACGATGCGGACGACTCTGATGACGTCATCGGAAATATAAATGTAGATACCTTATCTCTATTATTATAAGGTACCTTTTTCCGTGGACGGCAAAAATTCGGCGCGCTCGGCGCGTATCAATCTGCGTCCACCTTTAAAGTAATATTATTATAATTTTATTACTTATAATATTATTTATTAAGCACAAACCCGACATTTTTGTTTAACTTCGTATTGCGAACTTAGTAAAATGAAGTAGATACTTACTTACCTGAGCTATCAATTATCTATAATAGGTAAGGAAGATAAAAGCGTACTTACTAGTTTCTACTATCTTAATCTCAAAATAAAACTTTTGCAACTTCTCATAACACTTTTCCAATTCACAGTACCTAAACCCAATTAACTGCTTCAGTATAATACAGTCCATTTAAGAAGTCATCAAAATGTATGAAACCGTCGCTTTTTCGTGACCATTCGAATTTGGTCGGTTAGCCAAGAACTGAAGTTATGATTTGTTTTTCGTTTATATCTACTTAAATACGCGACATTTGAAGCTGAAATTTTCAGGATATGTATTTCAAAAGGCACTCTAATTTTTGGTATATACGCACATATCTTTAGTTGAATAGGTTTCTTGCAAAGCTATGACATTTTCAGATTTGACTTGAAGTGTTATTATTGAAAAATGCGCGTATGTACTGTCTTGAAACTTATTATACATGTAAAGAATAACAAAACGAGCCAAATACCGCTTTCAGTGAACCTCTGCGTGTTCTCATTTAAGCGCAAGGAGTTTCTTTCGAATTTTCAGGGTTGCATGATTTCTCTTAAACAGTAGATATTTATGAAAAACAAATTAGCGCACAAATACGCACAAATTAAGAGCTACTTATATATGTTTAATCCAAGGTCGCACATTCAATGGTTTCGGAGATACAAGTTTTTGCAAAACGTCAGCCCAGCAGGAAATGAAATATCTCGAAAACCCTAAGACGCACATATTTAATTATTCGCGCACAATTATGCACAAATATAAGCTATCCGCCGATATACATTATATACCTCTCCGGTCATTCGTTTAAAAATCTTCCTGCTGGAGCACCGTCATTCCAGCAGAATTTGTTTTTGCCGTTTTTTTCCTCAATGCCTACATGCACTAATTTTTTATTTCGCGCACATTTACAGCAGACTGAGCACTAATTATTCACCGAACCAATTCGCTCTAGAAGCACTTTTTTTGCCCGGCTGACGGACACGAAGCGGCGTCACATGAGTAAATAATACAACCAGAGACTAATGTGTCATACAAAGCTCTCTGACAAGTCCACTACTACAAGCTTGACGCGCGTGTGTGCGTGAGCACTGGCGGCACGTCACGTACGGAGAGAAACCGGTCTATACTGGCTCGGCCAGTGCCCAAGTTCAGGGCTGTCACACTCGCATGCGAGCGGTAAACATCACGCGTCGCATGTTTGTTTCATATTGTTTAATAAAATATAGTGTTATTTATTTGATCTTAAGTAGGGAGGGAGTGAGTGTGGACCATTCTTGTGTTATGGTGACGAGTGACGAAATAGAAGACTTCAATAATTTTCTTTCTTTCGAAGGAAGGGTGGGAACGATTGACTGAGTGAGTGAGCGTGTGCTCCAGTCTAAGCAACTAGGCTTGTGTTATAGTGACTAGACGCGACGGATATAAGACGCGACGGATATAATAGTTATAAATATGTACCTTTACTGGGTGGGAATTGAGTGCGTGAGTGCCCCAACCTAAGCAGCTAGGCTTGTGCTATCGTTACCAGACCACGGATAGCAGATTTTCTTTTATAGAGAGGGAGGGAGGAAGGATGAAAACGATTTAGTGAGTGAGTGCTCCAGTCTAAGCAACTAGGCTTGTGTTATAGTGACTAGACACGACGGAAAGCATAGTTATATGTATGTATAACAAACTACTTGTGAATTCTAGTATGTCAACGTTTATCTATTTAACGTTCGATTCTGTGTCATCAAAGTTTCCCGGAAAGCCATAAAAATTTCTGATTTAGGTATTAAGTTCATCATTCATTTATTTACCTACTAGCTGCACACCGCGGTTTTACTCGCGTAAGTCTCGATCCCGTGGAAATATCAAAATAAAAAGTAGCCTTCTAGAAAAATGGACTGACCAACACAAAAATATTTTTTCAATTCGAACCAGTAGTTCCTGAGTTCAAACAAACAAACAAACTCTTCAGCTTTATAATATTAGTATAGATTAATCATCAAAATTCAGATTACATTGTTACCGCGTAAAATAAACGCCCATAATAAAAGACACTGAAACACATTTTTTTTGGAACGAAGTTCCTTACCGCTCGTTGCGAAAAAAGAGACGGAGAAAATTAAGACCAAAAGATGTAACGACACTTTTTGCATAGAAAGCAAGCCAGTTATTTTCGTTTCGTCTTTCTATTTCGCATTGAACAGTGTGGTGTCGCGACGATTATTTACAAAAAGAAAGTAGATATAAAAAAAAATTAAAAAACAAAAAACTTTATTTTATTACAACTCCTTAACTAATTAATCGAAAGGAACCTCGTTCTATCCGGGTGTCCCTTGACACCTCTCAAGTTTTTTTTATTTAATATAATCCACCTGTGCCAACCCTACATGATTATGTCACAATTACGTATTCATTTTGACAGCTCCGAACAACCTTAGCCTCTGGTCATCTCTACTCATGTGGCGGCGTGCTGGGGTTATTAAAAACTTAAATACTCTTTGATTGGATCTCTTTTATCAAAGTACTAGCGACCCGCCCCGGCTTTGCACGGCTATATTATGCATGCATCTTCTTATCTATATCTATACATATAAAATCCTTTGTCCTGACTGACTGACGGATCATCGCACTGCCTAAACCGCTGATCGTAGAGACTTGAAACTTGGAGGGTGTGTTCTTTCTATGACGTAGGCATCCGATAAGAAAGAATTTTCCGAAATTCTACCCCTAAAGGGGTGAAAAAGGGGGGCAAAGTTTGTATTGGACAACGTGATTCCTTAGTCCAATCTATTTCAAATTTTGCATAAACATTCTTTAACAGAATTAATGGAACACGTGTTTCGTATTTTATTGAAATTCATCCCTAACGGGGTTAAAAAGGGGAAGAAAGTTATTTTGGGAGTGATTTGCTTCGAAGTTGATATCAATACTCTTTAGTGCTTTTGATTAGATTGGTAACATACTCATTAATCTATGATTGGTAAGACGTCACTTCAAGCTGACAGCGTTAACGTAAAACCTAAGAGGTTGAAAACTTCGAACATTGAACTGAAAAAAGGTGTCTTGCCATTTAGTACTGGGAACTTGACATATAGTATTTTTTTTTTGCGCGATACGTTTGCTAATACCTGTTGATAGAGGACATTACGGCAAATGAATACGGTATTTGACCAAACGTTATGACTAAGATTTTATCAAAAGTGCGCTGTGCACAAATAATGCTTTCTAACCAAACTTCTAAACCATCTCGGAGACGGGATATTTGTTAAAACATAGAACTGTTATAGGATAGCCACTGAATCACTTAAAACTCTATATTTTTATTAGGATAATACGCCAAAATTACTCTCTGCACAACTGTTCAGCCCTACCTAATAATAAAATTTTGAACAATTTGCCAAAAGTCACAGTTCCCAAAGTTAGTAATTTAAAAGAAATATCTTTTGTTATGAATACGAAAATACCTAAACAAATGAATAGGACTTTTACACCTTTTTCATTTTTAAAATGGACAGGAAAGTGATCTTAAAAGGGTTCCTTTTTTACCTGTTAAGGTACGGAACCCTAAAAACACAAAAGATGACTATGATAGATAGGTAATTACTAATTAGCACGATATGATTAAAGATTTACTCATGTGGTAATCGTAGAGTTTTGTGCATTATTGGCTCTGTGTTAGAAAGACAGAAATAGAAGAATTCATTTTTTTGGTTTAGAACTTTAGGTACTTAGACGTATAGCCCATTTTGGACCCCATCCCAAGAGAATTGGGTGCACCCGAGGTTTTCGTGTTCCAAGTTAAAATACATCTCATTCAAAATCTATCTTCTCTATACATATAAAATTCTTTGTCCTGACTGACTGACGGATCAACGCACAGCCTAAATCGTAGAAACCTGAAACTTGTAGGGTGTGTTCTTCGTATGACGTAGGCATCCGATAAGAAAGGATTTTACGAAATTAATTACCTACCGGGTTTAAAAAAGAGTAAAAAGTTATTTTAGGCGATTTGCTTCGACTCGAACTCCTTAGTGCTTTTGATTAAATTAAGTAAGTACATTTTATTTTGACACACTTGTTTCAAACTCAATCTAATTTGAAATCAACAAAAAATAATCCTATTTTAACTATTTTCGACTCCTGCGCGGACGAAGTCGCGGGCAAAAGCTAGTAAATAAATAAAATAAAAGTTTGAATCCTACTATCCTACGTCCTAATCCTATCCTACTAATATTATAAATGTGAAAGTTTGTGTGTGTGTGTGTATGTATGTTTGTTACTCCTTCACGCTAAAACCACTAGACCGATTGCGATGAAACTCTGTATGTAGATAGCTGGCAACCTAGATGAACATATAGGCCACTTTCATCCTCTGCGTAGGTTCTGATCTCGCGGGAATTTCGGGATCAAAGTACGCTATATCTTTCTCCATCCAACAACTTTGTTTCTGATCTTCATTTGTTTATTTTTCGATCGTCGTTTGTTTCCGTTACGACCGTTTTTTGTTTATTTTTTTCGATCGTCTTGGAAATTGGAAAAAAATGTAAAGTGGTTAAAAATAATCAGGATTAAGATACTTTAATATAAGGTAACTAACTATAAGGAAGTAATAAGAGCCACTAAGTGTTTTTTTTAAACCTTGATATTAGTGACAAAATAACAGGAAAATAAACAAATGAATTGCTTTTCAGATTGACAACAAAGCAAATATTTATCTAATGACCTGTTTTGAGTAGTTGCACTTATTACCTTACTAGCGACCCGCCCCGGCTTCGCACGGCTATATTATGCATGTATTATACATATAAACCTTCCTCTTGAATCACTTTATCTATTAAAAAAACCGCATCAAAATCCGTTGCGTAGTTTTAAAGATCTAAGCATACATAGGGACAGCTAAAAGTGACTTTATTTTATACTAGCGACCCGCCCCGGCTTCGCACGGCTATATTATGCATGTATTATACATATAAACCTTCCTCTTGAATCACTCTATCTATTAAAAAAAACGCATCAAAATCCGTTGCGTAGTTTTAAAGATCTAAGCATACATAGGGACAGCTAAAAGTGACTTTATTTTATACTAGCGACCCGCCCCGGCTTCGCACGGCTATATTATGCATGTATTATACATATAAACCTTCCTCTTGAATCACTATATCTATTAAAAAAACCGCATCAAAATCCGTTGCGTAGTTTTAAAGATCTAAGCATACATAGGGACAGCTAAAAGTGACTTTATTTTATACTAGCGACCCGCCCCGGCTCCGCACGGCTATATTATGCATGTATTATATATATAAACCTTCCTCTTGAATCACTCTATCTATTTAAAAAAACCGCATCAAAATCCGTTGCGTAGTTTTAAAGATCTAAGCATACATAGGGACAGCTAAAAGTGACTTTATTTTATACTAGCGACCCGCCCCGGCTTCGCACGGCTATATTATGCATGTATTATACATATAAACCTTCCTCTTGAATCACTCTATCTATTAAAAAAAACGCATCAAAATCCGTTGCGTAGTTTTAAAGATCCAAGCATACATAGGGACAGCTAAAAGTGACTTTATTTTATACTAGCGACCCGCCCCGGCTACGCACGGTTATATTATGCATGTATTGTATTGTATAAACCTTCCTCTTGAATCACTCTATCTATTAAAAAAACCGCATCAAAATCCGTTGCGTAGTTTTAAAGATTTAAGCATACATAGGGAGGGATATAGGGACAGAGAAAGCGACTTTGTTTTATACTATGTATGTATAGTCACAGTCACAGTCAGCTGCGAGACATTGCGTCGATCGCACGCACGATGTTACGTTCCCCCCCACACACTGGGGGTGCTCCCGCGTGTAGTGATGATACCGGTAGCAAGTGTAAAGAATGTTGTATGATTGTTAACGAACTTTTGGCTTTTGTTAGTAATAAAGTCGACACTCTCCCTGAGCCAGGAATCATTCAAATATGTCTTAGTGCCTACTCGGCGGCCGAAATTGAAAATGCACGATCCATAGCCACATAGCATACAAACTAATGGCTTCAACAAAGAAAAACTTGAGAAAAAAAGAAGGAACGGAGGAGAAGAGTCTCAAAGAAATAATCAAGATCATAAAAGAATCTGACCCCGAGAGCTTGCCTATTTTTGTCGCGAGAGATTTAAACAAGCTTCCAGCGGTTTCGTTCGATTTTATCGATGTGACAAGTTTTCTTAAAGAGTTGACGCTGCTCAAATCTGACGTAGCCTATATGAAGGCAAAGACAAGTGAGCGTAACTCATGCACAGCAATACCTGAATTTGACGAAGTGCGGAAAGAGATCGAGAGCGTCAAGACAATGTTAGCAGAGCTGAGGATTAGCTGCACAGACAATGCAACGAGGAGTTGCCGTAATCCCGACGAGTTTCTTAGATCTTATCATAATGATAAGAAGACTAGAAACAGCGTAAATGCGGGTAGAACGGAGTTTGGCAGTGAGTATCATGTATCCGAGCCCGTGCCGCCACCGCAGCCGGTTGCGTCTCCCGCACCCGCTGCACCGCAAGGTGCACCCGCGCCCGCGCCCGCGCCCGCGCCTCCGTTTCTACGTCCGCCGCCTATAGTGCAGCGGGGCGGGGAACTGAGAGGAGCGGGGGATAGTACGTGCGGGGTGAGAGGAACTGCGCCGGAGGCGTTCGACTGCACGATGACGCATCAAACGATGACAACGCAGCTTAACAATAGACGACAACTGACTCCAGCTGATAATACGGTGATACCTACTTATAGGGATATGATTGTACGGAACGACGACGCCCACAGATCTACAAAGGATAACGACGGCTACACGGTTGTTACTAAGAAAAGACAGGCTTATAAATACAGGAATATTCGAGGTACACTTCAGTGTGATACTAATTGTGAACTACAAGCAGCAGATATGTGCGGTTATGTATATTTATCTCGGACAAAAAAGTGCACTACTGTAGCGGATATCATAGACTATATAAAAAATATGAATGAAACATGTACGGAGGTAGAAATGTTAAAACAAGGTCGTGAAACTAATTTTAATTCATTCAAAATCACTGTACCTTTAGTTAAGTTAGATAAATACCTACAAAAAGAATTTTGGCCCGAAGGTTTAGTATTTAGGAAATATAAACAATACCGTAATATAAAGAACGACGATGCTAATAAACAATAATGGATGTACAAAATAATATACCAAATAATAGTATCTCAAAGTTATCCTTAGCCTCGTTTAACTGTAGGTCGGTTGTTAGATCTGTGGTAGATGTTCGAAACTTATGTAAAAGTGCTGACGTTATCGCACTGCAAGAAACCTGGTTATATCCACATAACTTGAACTACATAAATAACATCGATAAGGAGTTCAGTTATAGTGCAAAGTCTTCCATTGATACGTCGAAGGGTATTCTGCGAGGAAGACCCTTTGGAGGAATTGCTTTATTGTGGAGATCGAGTTTGTTTACAAGCGCGGAAGTACTGCAGTGCGATGGAAGGAGTCGCTTGAGAACGGCGGTTTGCAACTGAATGTGGCGAAGACAGAGTACTTGGCTTGCAACACCACAGATCCCACACCTGTCTGCGTAGACGGTCATATGGTCGAGCGGACAGACCAGTTTAAGTACTTGGGATCTGTGCTTCACGCGTCCGGCGACATCGATTGCGACGTCAAGTCACGCATTTCAGCGGCTTGGGTCTAGTGGCGTGAGGTGACTGGTGTCATTTGCGACCCCAAAATGCCGGTTAAACTAAAGGGACAGGTCTATAAAACCATCATTAGACCTGTCCTTTTGTATGGTAGTGAGGCGTGGCCGGTACTAGAGCGACATAAGCAGGAGCTGCGTGTCACGGAGATGAAGATGTTGCGCTGGATGTGTGGAGTGACGCGAAAGGATCGCGTCAGGAACTCCCGCATCCGGGGCAGCCTTCGTGTCCGAGACATTGCAGATAAATTGCAAGAATGTCACCTACGCTGGTACGGTCACGTCTTGCGAAAACCGGCTAGTTACGTGGGGAACAAATGTCTTGCCATGGCGCCTCCGCCGGGCCGTGGCAGACTGGGTAGACCCAAGAAGTGCTGGCTTGACGTCGTCGTACACACAGAGAAAAATGTTGTTAGACGTACGAGAAATCTCGTAAGTGCAACCAGAACTTCTGTTTGGATCCGTGACAGCAGTACCCACTAGTTGTCTTTACCAAATATTTTTTATTGAGGACCAACTAGAAGTTATTGTACACACTACTATTCTACTAGTATACACGGATAAACAATCTAGTTACGTTTACTAGGTTATTGTAAATGTAACTAGATATTTTTGTAGTGTATAAAATATTCTAGTTCCGATAATTGCGTTTGATGTATAAATCAATTATAGTAATCCTTGACAGCAAAAAGGAATATTAAAGTTAGACTACATTGTCTCATAGACTACGCGTCAGCACGCTCTACGAGTAATGCAGCACTTATGGCTATAGTGCAGTATAGCCACATATTGCTATAAGTGCGGAGTCCGTAATCCGTACGCATCCGCGATACAAAACAAAATTTTCGTCTCGACCAAGGTAATTTGATAAAACACAACGATAGCGCGATCTAAAATTACTACTGGTGCCATCTAGTTGTGACTCATGAAACTAAATAAATAAGTAGCTACACATAAATATAATTATTTAACTAGAATATTCTTGCATTCACAAAAAT
Source organism: Idaea aversata (assembly GCA_907269075.1). Lineage (NCBI taxonomy): Eukaryota > Metazoa > Arthropoda > Insecta > Lepidoptera > Geometridae > Idaea > Idaea aversata. The sequence continues at coordinate 10,443,108 of OU026107.1, forward strand.
GTAGTCTTGTAGTTTTAACAATAATTTTTATGTTTGATGTAAAAGAACACAGTGTAAATTAACATGATATTCACCTATGACAACTTAATTATTTTGTTATTATAACAATTTGTTTTAGTTATTTTCAGAAACAAACAGAATAGTAAGGATAATTATACATTCTTGTAGTAATTAAAATAATGTTGTTGTGGTTACAGGCAACTTCGTAGTGCATTACAAACATGACGATCATTAATCAGAACACTTTATTTCGTTAACTGTACATTTTATTCAAGTAAACATTACAAATCATTTCGTTTATGAAGCAAGAATTATTGTTTTACATTATTGTAGCTTTGATTTAAAATATTTTTCTAGTGTACCTTATTAAACATTTAGTGAGGTTTAAAATAAAATCGTAGAGATTACAAGAAAACAGTATTTCAGACTAAAATTGTCGTAAAATAATTTAACTATACAGTTTTGTACTTCTGGTTGACTCCTATTTCTCTGCGTGTAGAGGGTGATATGCGTGTAAATGGCCTTACTAACCAGGATGCCGAAGATCGTGCGAAGTGGAGGTGTAAAAGTAGGAAAGCGGACCCCGGGCTCCCGAGAGGGATGCAACCGGGAACATCGCTCGGATGATGATGAGTGACTATGTAGTGATGATGATTAGGTCATCGATTTCCAAGATTTTTGAAAAAACACCTAGGTGGGTAAGTAGGTACGTACCTATATGTTCTTAGTTTCCTAGAAATTAGTAAACAATTACCTTGATCCAATCTAGCAGAGTGGCGGTCGCTCATATAATAGCTTACGATTCAGAGGGAAAGGAGAGGGGGTTCCTGCTAATGACACCAAGACCTTTCTTCCGAACTACCGACGAGACGCACAAGTGCCATGGTCACAGTTTAATTAGGAAATGCAGTAGATCGACTATTTTTTCCCCGTTTCGCCCGTGGAAAAACTTTCTACGCAACTAAATTTTTTGTTCATGTGCTGTCTTGTGATTGGTCAAATCAAAGTGACCGCGCCTCGTCTCGCTCGCGATTCATTAAGTACTTCATCATATCTACTTGTGCGATGTCAAATTGCGATACATCTTATAATAAGCCCCTAGCAGATATTATTTAACTACAAGAGAAAAAGACTCATTAAAAATCTGAAATTTCGGGGGTTAAGTACTATTAGCACCTATTAGATAGTAGGCGAGCGCTAAGAAAAGATTTCGGAAATTCGACCCTACAGGGGAAAAAGGGCTGATGTAGTTTTTAGTTACTACCTATTATGTATTAATCTTGTGTTTGTAGGAAATAAATATCACTACATCACTACATAGTATAAAACAAAGTCGCTTTCTCTTTGCCTATTATATCTATGTATGCTTAAATCTTTGAAACCAGGCAACGGATTTTGATGCGGTTTTTTTAATAGATAGAGTGATTCAAGAGGAAGGTTTCTATGTATAATACATGCATAATATAGGCGTGCGAAGCCGGAGCGGGTCGTTAGTACCTAATCAATAAAGAGAGTGTACAGCGGGTTCAACCGCGGGGCGTAGCTAGTTATCAATACAAGCCATTGTACAATGGTCACCATGCCAGACTGCCAAACACAGGGTTGCAGGTTCGATTCCCGCCTCAGATAAGTATTTATGCTTAGATATTTGTCTGTGGTCTGGTTGTTTCTATGTATTATAAGTAGGTATATAATGTACAAAAGAAAAGTAGGTATACATAATACCTATCCGTTGTCTAGCACCCATAACACAAATCTAGTTACTTAGCTTGGGGCTAGATGGCGATCGATGTGTGGAATGTCCTGCAATATTTATTTATTTATTTACAGTCAGTAGGTAAGGTGTTTGAATCTCGTTCATCTACTACTGCTCGTACGTAACTGTGTTACCACGCTCACTCACTTTCGTAGTTCTTTTAAATGAACGTTTCTCAATTAACTTTGTTCCACTTATCACGTCCCGTTCAAATAGGAATTGTAGGTAAAAAAATACTTAGGTTAGGTAGTAGGTAGGTATTTCCGTAATTGGCTTGTTGCAAGTTTTAAGCTGGGGACACATTGCTCGGACGCGTCCGACAGCCGCGACTTATAGGTATCTATGTTATGTAAATGTACGTAACTGTGCACACTATCGGACGTAAGTCGCGGACGTAACCTTGGGCTGCCCTTGAGCGTCCTAGAGCGATCTGGCCAGCCGGGCAGCCGGATGTTTCTATCAGCCGAAAACGTCCGCGGATGGTGTGTTTTTCTGAATTGTTAAAAAATACAGATTTTCTGACGAATCTAATAGACTATGTACCGTGTTTCTACTGAAAGTACTAACTACTGAATCATCGTTCTCTTTGCCTCAAATCTACCAAAAAAGTAGAAATCTACTCAAAGTGTCAAATCTAGTCACACTGCCGCCTGATTTGCAAGTCCGAATGACCGTGCACACTAATCAGTCGCGGCTGTCGGTCGTGGCTGTCGGACGCGTCCGATAATATGTTCCCAGCTTTATTTTTTACTAGCAGCGCTCCGCGGTTTCACTTGCGTGACTCCCGACCCCTTGGCAATATCAAAAGTAGCCTAAGAATATTCCAATGAATCAATGTATCCTCATACCAAGTTTCGACAATATCGGTCTAGTAGTTTCCGAGCGTATTCAATTCAAACAAACAACAAAACGTTTCCTCTTTAAAAATATTAGTAGGTAGGTATACCTACTCAGATTTATTTATTACCTACCGATAAACTGTTGTCGATCGAGCGTGCGAAGCGTCTTCTTCAAGTCTAGCAAAAGCTTTTCTCTCTCAGTATGTAGCATGTATGTAGGTACTAGGAGGCTTCCGGGCGGCGACTGGGACCGCAATTAACTGGAACCGCGGTCCCGGTTGCCGGATTCATTTATTTTATTATTTTTCTTCCGTCGAGTGGGACCGCTCGCAAATAAACAAAGAAATCAATTGTTCAAGAAAAATAGTACAGTCAAACGAAAAAATGTTTGAAGTAATAATTTAAGAAAAAAACTCTTTGATTCAAAAATATCATTGAAAAAATACGCGAAACCTTTGATTATTTTTAATTAAAAAAAAAAAAGACGTACTTAATTAAATACTTTTATTTTCAAATGTTCAAATTCCTTTTTCAAAATGACACCCATAGAATTTGAGTTCGTTTTAATTAGGAGTGATTGTTGACTGTGATTATTGTATAATACGTATTTATGTGTATATTTTTATTTTATTTTAACGTCTAAGGCTGACTATTATCAAAACATGCAAATAATAGGAGGTTTGTACCAGGGTGTAAGAACAATGTAGGAGGTATACTGATACGTATGAGAGCAAGCCCTTACACACCACCACCACTTTCTGTTTCCTACAGTGTGAATTGTATGAACTTAGTAGAAGGTTAATAGAAAAATCATGCTCGATATATTTTAATTCTTTTTTCAGCTTCTTCAATACCTTCAAAGCCATCACATACACATAGGTACAGGAAAAAAATGGAAGAGATAGAGATAATTTAATAAGTGTGATTTATATCTTCTACTGACTTCTGATTGCCTAGTACTTTTTACAAACTAATGACCATTTTCTACAGCAAAAGTGATGGCAAAAGTCATGGCTGATTTAAGTAGGTACTTACATAATTATGTTTATTTCAATAGTTGTTCCAAGCCACCCATTAATTGTTTGTAAATTGTTGATTATTTTTAGCATAATTTAGATGTATGTTTTGATTGCGTAAATTTTAAATAAGTAACAAGAACGATAATCAAAGAGTGTTTTTTTATATTAAATAAATAAATGATATTATTTAATCAAAGAGTTTTTTCTTTAATGATTACTTTAAACATTTTTTCGTTTGACTGTACTGGTTTTGACTTGAACAACAGTATTTTTATGTTTTTTTATCAGTCGACGGAAGAAAAATATTTAAAAATATTAATCCGGTAACCGGGACCGCGGTTCCAGTTGATTGCGGTCCCAGTCGCCGGAAGCCTCGGTACTAGATACCTATGTATGTTGGTACCTCTCCGCAGGTCGTTGGTATTTTACAACCGATCTGGATGAAACTTGGATTACAGGTTTGACGATTTAATAGAATATTTTGTCATTCATATTTGAATGGGGGGAGGGCTTGGGGTAAATTAATTAGTGAAGGAATTGTAACATTTTTTTTTTCTTAAATATTCGTCGTGATACCACACTGTTCACTGATTTTTTTTTTTTTCGCTAGATCTTCGATACGATCGGACGTGTTGATTATTTAATTAATGTTTTAAAATTATTAATTGCTTGCAAAAATTGTGACCTAGACTTTCATACGGAATCTATCTGGGTCACTCGGACATTCATTTTAACGATAATTATGTGTGGTGTGTTCCATTAATATAATAATGGATAGTCCCTTTAAGGAACGTAGCGCGTTAACGCGTCGTACCCCGCCGCCCACGCCTTCACGTGCGCCTGTGCCCAGACCACAGGAAGAGGACTCTCTAGGATTAGTGAGTACCTCTGAGATCCAAAGCTGGATGACCTCTATCGAATCATGCCTAAATGAAGTGTGCGCTGTGGCAGCCGAAGGAAAGTTGAACGCGGACCAAAAGCTAAGGATCAACAATTTATGCCGCAAAGTGGGTCACGGGACATCTCAGCTGGCCGTCCAATATCAATCACTTAAGGCAAAGGCCATTAATACGCATACTTCCCTACAAGCTCTTAAGGAAAAGCAGGACCTCTCGCAACGTCTCCACGACCTCCAACAAGCCCTTGAAGAGTCCTCTAAACCAGTCTCCGCAAAAGTTTCCTTCGCCGACATGATAAAAAAAGGTACCAATGATTTTGTTCAGCCCAAAAATATAAGCTCTGTCGCAATTTATCCCACAGATAAAATGAAATCTAGTGAGGAGACAAAATCTTTGGTCCAAAATATCATCAAGCCAGGACAAATGAAACTGCACGTTAGAGGACTGCGTAAGACAAAGAACGGCGGCATCATCATCAGCACTGAGACAAAGGACGATATTGAAAAACTAAAGCAGTCGGCGCAACTCACTACTTCTGGCCTTACTGTGGACGAGCCACATAAACGCAGACCTAGAATTGTTGTAATCGGGGTTCCCGCATCCATGAAGGAATCGGACGTCTTTACTTGCATTTATCAACAAAACTTGGCTGATAAACTTCAAGGTACAACACTTGAGAATTTTTTGTCCTTGATTAAGCTCAGTCATAAATCTGGAAAGAGAGACGCCGAGACCTGTAATTACGTACTGGAAGTCCCGGCACAAATTCGAAAGGCCCTGATAACCAACGACCGAGTCTTCGTAAATTGGTCCTCGTGCCCTGTCAGAGACTTTACACTCGTCACAAGGTGCTTTAGATGCCAGCAGTACGGACACGCAGCCAAGACATGCCGGGAGGAGGTCAATACCTGTGGACATTGTGGCGAAGTAGGTCACGGGATAAAGGACTGTAGAAAGACAGCTGAGACGCCAAGATGTGCTACCTGCCTACGTTTCAAGAAGCCGTGTAACCATAAAACTGGCGATCCCACCTGCCCCGCAAAATTACTTGCAGAAAATCGGCACATTAATTCAATAGATTATATAGGCACTTAAACACCTTTTACTAACTTTAAACATAAGTAGTTTTTTAAGAATAATTATTGTCCTACTAACCTTAAAAAGTAAATTACCAAATCGATCTCGCACGCATAGTTTTATTAAATGTAAACAAACTTCGACGATTTATAAGTACAAATATTGGATTTGACACAGTTTTTTCTGATGATGATGCGAATTCTTGCATGTCGCATTTAATAAACATAATTTCCACAAGTCTTATTTAAGAAATTTGACATAGATATAATTCGATTAAGTAAATATTTGTTTTTACCTTTATACGCATTTTAAGTACATGATTATTGATTCTAGCCTTTGTGAAGAAAATACGAATATTTAGCTAGTAATTAGTAATTTTATTTTATAAGTTAAAGTAAGTCCTGATTCGCCTGAGATACAGGAATCTCCTAGTTCAGGCATATGTGTTTTTATTGTTCTCTTGTATGTTTAGTTCTAAGTTTACTATGTAAAATATGTTTTGATTAAATATATTATTATTATTATTATATTATTATTACTGTTCAATGCGAAATAGAAAGACGAAACGAAAATAACTGGATTGCTTTCTATGAGAGAGAGAGATAGACAGAGAAACACGCGCACGCGCACGCCGCACGGCTTACAACTATAGCAAAAAGTGTCGTTACATTACAACCAAACAATGTCGTTACAACTTTTACGCGATGATTCTTGTTTTATTTGAAAGGCAGTAACTTCATGTTGGTTTAAGTTGGTAAAGATCTGATGAGGGTCTTCGAAGTGATAAGAAGAATAACTCTTAAAAATGCAGTAAATTGCTCACTTTTAGGTTTCTACCAGGCCCTTTAATAATATGTGGGGATTGATGAAGTATATAAGTAATAACCACATTCTACCGTTCGCAGAATGAAGTTTTTATTACGGTAGCTACATCTGGAAACTACCGAACTATTTTTTCGTACGTGGATTAATTTGGTTTGCGCCTACATTTCAGCTAGTAGATTCATGTGTCAGTAGGTAGGGTAGGTGTGGCACTAAAAAGCAATGGTGACACATTTTGAATTCCCCACGGACCTAATAATTTAATTAATTAATTTTGTTTCTTCGAATACCTACTTTTCATCGATATCTCTATACTGCGACGCCTTATTACATCGACGTATTGTTACTGCGATGTAACGTTACATCGAAAAACTATTCTGCGAAGGATTTTACTGCGAAAATACCATACTGCGCAGACTTGTTTAATCGACATCTTGTTACTTCGAACTTTACATAAAATAATTAAATTTAAATTACAACAGGGTTGTCGGAGAATACCGAGGGGTACCTAATTCAACCCCCAAAAGATTCGCGGTTTTTTTCGATTTTGCGTTATTTTTTTTCAGGATCTTTAAAATATTTATTTTTGTATAGTAAACATATTTTTAGGTTTTTTTGTTTCTAAACCTTTATAAATTGTACATTAATTAAAAAAAATAGGACGTCACTTCTCCGACGTACGTGCCTAATTATTTTTAATTTATGAACAATGACTGTTGTAAAACAAAAAAAACCTATAAAAAATTCTACAATGCAAAAATATTTTCTTAAATTAAAAAAAAACCATAAAAAAATAACGCATAACCGAAAAAAAACCGTGATACTTTTGGGGGTGAATGAGATACTTACCCTTCGGTATGAGGTACTTACCTAATTTTTACGTCACTTCTCCTACCACCCTGTATTTTTCACGACATAAGTATTTTTAGTTTAATTAATTTTTGTAAATGTCGCAGAAACAAGATGTCGATTAAACAAGTCTTCGCAGTATGGTATTTTCGCAGTAAAATCCTTCGCAGAATAGTTTTTCGATGTAACGTTACAACGCAGTAACAATACGTCGATTTACTTAATAAGGGGTCGCAGTATAGAGATATCGATGAAAAGTATTCGAAGAAACAAAATTCGATGAAAAGTTTTTCGCAGTGACGTAGGTATCCCACATAAAATATATGATATGAAAAACTTGAGAGGTGTCAAGGGACACCCGGATGGAACGAAGTTCCTTTCGATTAATTACTGAAGGAATTGTAATAAAAACATTTTTTTTTATTAGGTACCTAGGTACTTATTTTATTTTTTGTAAATAATCGTCGCGACACGACACTGTTCAATGCGAAATAGAAAGACGAAACGAAAATAACTAGCTTGCTTTCTATGCAAAAAGTGTCGTTACAACTTTTGATCTTAATTTTTTCCGTCTAGCCCCCTTTCGCAACGCGCGATAAGGAACTATAGTTCCAAAAAAAAAAGGATAAAGGGACTTCGTTCCAAACGGGTGACTAACTGACTACTATCTAGAAGTAGCATCTAGAAGGTACCTATACGCTCGTTACTCAAAGACCGCCCAATAAACGGGGGCCTTCGAGGGAGACGAGTGAAGGTAGGAATATTGAGTGGAACAACCGACTCGTCCTCCTTTTTTGGCTGTATCGGAACACGGACAAGTCCGCAACTTAGGCCATTCCATCGGATGACGAATCACTGGCCACTGCAGTCACTGGTCTGTTACTAATCTGTAGGTACGTTTTGTTTTCAATCAATTGCACTCGTTATGCATTTCTATTTTATGTAGCTACGTTACCTAAATACCTACCTATTGCCTATTATCACAGCTATTAGTGTCAGTTCTAACTTATCAGATATCATCGGGCTATGGTGCCCCGGACCTTTGGAAGGCGTGCGTGGAGCCGAAGCCCACTATCTAACACGATGGTAAGTGACGATGCGGTCTTAAGATGTAGCACGAGGCTGGAATCGAATCCGCGAACTTCTACGTCACAAACGGGTGTTCAACAAGTTGTCAATTAATGAACTATACCTATAGGTGTTCAAGCAAAGATGCCTGTCACAAAGAAAACCCTTCAAACGCTGAGAGTAGAGTAGATAGCTACCTACCTACTATTACTGATTGATGTTTTTCACCAGAGATAGTTTTCCTTCTACTCGTATCTCTACATAGAGGTACATAGATGTTTCTCTAGGTATATCTAATTCCCAACGGGTGACCATTAAAGAGATTAAATTAAATGAGATTAGACAGGACATCTGAAATGTTTACGATAATGTGAAACGAAAACCCGTAAGAGAAACTGTAAAGGCTTTTACACACGTCCCAATTTGGTCGGGTCCGACATACAATTTGGTCGGGTGTACAACCAAATTGGGACGTGTGTATCATGGTCGGGCAGACTTAATTATTATTAATTGATCAAATTGGATACGCCCACCCAATTTGGTTGTATCCGACCAAATCGGGACGTGTGTACGCATCGGACCCAACTTCGTGTTCGAAACAAACAAGTGTGAGTCGGACTCCCGCACGAAGGGTTCCGCATCATGTTGTATTTGAGCTCCACTTCATTTTTTTTCTTTTTTGACCGAACGAGCGAAGCGAGAGAGGTCTAGTGGCGAGACGGTCGGTCGGTTGTACCTATGTATCTATGTATGTTTGTTCGACGATAACTTGAGTACCGTGGCTCTGATCTTCATGATTTTTGGTATACGAGTAGTTGAGGCCCATAGAATTTTTAAGTTCGAACATGAGAGGGATCGGTTAGGGGGCTACGGAGATAGGGGGTGCAAAAGGGGATTTACCTTTATAAAAGGCAAATAATTAAAGCCTTCTTTTGAATTTAAAACTTCAAAAATGACAACAAAGAGAATATAAAACATAGATAAAACTCACTGATAAAACTACGTAAGAAATGACAATGTCAGGTTTTTATTCTGTCATTGTTGAAAAGAATATGATTCACAGAACCATAGAAATCCATGTTTGTATACCTTCTCAAAACATCTTCAATATCTTCGTGATATTTTGATTAAAATAGATGATTCATATAAATTTGTTCATCCCAAATAAATTCAAATATTCGCGTAAAAGTTGATAGTGTAAAGTTATGCACGGAAGGTGTAATTTTACTTCTATAATCCATAAACCAATTCTACTGTCATGTTTGTTCCCGATGGCCTATAAAGAAGCTAATGCTGGAACCAGCTATTCCAGATCAGCTGAAAGGAAACCAAGGCGATAACTGGACAACCCTACCATGGTTGACGTCGTCTGGGCCACTCAAGTTGTAGGTATCAACGATCATCCAATGATCGTAATGTATTAAGGGATGTACTTGTGTGAAGACATGCTGAAGACTGTGGTTTTTATAAAGTTTATATTCTACTTTCTCCTAAATTCGTTTGCTTCCTCTGTTTGCTTCAGTGCTAGCCGACAGAAAGATTTTAAATAATAAGCTTGTCTTTTTATTATTTTTATTTACTTATAACAGGACATAAGTCTCAAACTTCTCTAATATATTTGTATTGAAGTCTGTCTCCCTTTTTTTTCTTTTTCGTTTTAAGATCACGATGAGTACATAGGAACCATGCCATGAGGTACATAGGTATTAAAGAATTGAGTGTTTAGTCTGATGATAAAAACCCTGATGAGAAAGGTAACCAATAACCATAATAAGAACTTATCTTCTGAGCAAGATATTAATATCATGTTGGACTCGTTTAAATCACCTTGAAAAGTAGATACTCTTGGTACTGAAGAATCATCTGATATTTGGAATTAGGTGATAGAACACAGAACCGGAGAAGGGCTTTACCTCGCCATGACGCCGAGTGGCGTGACATGGCCGGCTACGTATTCATGGCTTATTCTATTAACCCTAGGTCGGTAAAATATACATTTTACTGGCTACTGTGGCTACGACAGGACGCCATCGTGCCAGAGTATCCGAGTAAGTGAGTACACGTGTATACGTGTAAGATGCGCCTAGGTAGGTACTCTAGGTACTGAAAAATAAGCTGATATCTTTGGTCTGGTGATGGAGCCGGAAGAAGGCTATAGTAACTTATGTCCTAGACAAGAAAGGCCTATCGCGTTTGGACTCATAAAGTCGTCTTGAGGATTAGGTACTCTAGGTATCTACTGAAGAATCAGCTGATATTTGGTTTCTGGCGATAGAGCTATCGTATTCTATGCAAGATGTAGGCTATTTCCGTTTCGACAGATTTTCGTTCCGTCAGTTATATGTGTCGACAGCATAAATTCCGACGAAACGGCATGCGACAGTTCCTAGATGGGATGAGTCTATAAGCAAGATAGGCCTTTCGCGTTTGGACTCGTTAAAATCGTCTCGATATAGCCAGAAGGGGGCATAGGAGCTTTTTAAACTCATACAATTTGTATTTCAAGTTGTTATTATCCCGTTAAACACGTGAAATAAAAAAATACGCGATTAAAATGATAAGCACCTATCATTTAAATTAGATAGATCTATCGTATTTTGAATCTTTCGTCGTTATATCATTTTAGTACCTACCTACCTACTTTACGCTGAGAAGTAGCGATTTCAAAAAAAATGTCGTGAGGTCTCAGTTCGGGGCGAACTACTAGTTTAGTTGTTGTTGGTAAAGCGACACTAATGAAATACATAATCTGTGAAAATGTTAACTCTCTATCCATCACGATTCATGAGATACAACCGGATGACAGACGGACAGAAAGGCAGACAGACAGACGGACGGACGGATTTACGGACGGATGGAACTGATAGACGGACGGACTGATGAACTGACAGTGAAGTCTTAGTAATAGGGTCCCGTTTTTCCCCCTGAGGAATGGAACCCCAGAAACTACTTAATGACCACGATGTGTATCAATGTACTCTCTGAATAGTATCCGACCAAATCGTAGGGAGTGTATCGATACCCAATTTGGTTGTGTCAATTTGGTCGGGACGACCAAATCGTAACGTGTGTAAAAGCCTTAAGGTTTTTATTTGTTTGTACAATCAACGGTCAAAAGTCTCTGCCCACCGTAACGTTTACAATCCTGTGCAGCACTATTTGAACATTATAACAACGTAACCTGTGGATCGAACCCACGTCGATTGGTGTAGCGAGTGGCGGCTTATACCACTCACACAACTAAATACATAGCTAACATGTTGAAAATAATAATCACACTGAGTACTTTTAATTCAAGTATTTAAGTTTGTGTGTAACGTCCATTAGAAGAAGGTCGTAACTCAAATATTTGTTGATAGTATTATTGTAGCAAACTGATCATTTACTTATGACCCATACTGTAGGTACCTACTAATAAAACCAAGGACTGTTATCTACTCCGCTAGGAGTAAAATGTTCCGTATTGTAAGTATATCCAAAAAGCTTTTGTATTGCAGAAATCGATGTTTAACCTTAAGCTTTGAAGCTTTGAAGGAAGAAACTTTGAAGGTCTATAACTCCTAAACCATTCCAGATATTAAAATGCGGTTTTTACGAAACGATTAAAGGCATCAGCGGCAAGCCCTAGCCTTCGGATTACTACCCCTTCGTCGAAACACATGATATAATAATATATTATCTCACACATTAAAATAAATAACAAAAAAAAAGATTTTTTTAATTTTATTTCGCTATGATTTAAATATCTTGACAAGGAAACCTGTTATTTGTCACCCGCCCATCCTTTAGTGGCTACCTTAATATATAAGCGAGATAAAATCTCAAGATCCCACTGGTAAAAATATTCGCTGGTAATGCTATTTTAAAGGACTCTTTTGTTAAAGTAAAGTACTCTTAAGAATATTGAAGTAGTACTTAGAATTTATGTAGATTGTAGGAAATCAGAAATCAGAAATATTTATTGAGTACCTTAAATTACCTACCTGTGTGTTTTACAGATGTTAGGTAATAAGGTACCTGCGGGTAATAAGGGTCACCTGCCACCTTAATTAAAAAGTAAATATTTCGTAAAAATATGGACAACTACTTAAAAACATCCATCTCAACATTCTCATCTCCGCTGCATGCAATCTTCTCTCAGTTTATTATATAATAATGTCACACTTTAAACAAAATTTAAACATTAAACACCACAGACAGATCTTCTCTCATCCTTCTTCTTCACGGCCCAGCATTCCGATCTATACATGACGGTCTTATCACGGTTTTATAGATTTTACCCTTCTACAGCAACAGGCACAAAAATATAATTAGGCACCAAGTCTACATTTTTGGCCCGTTTTTTACTGGCAGCGTCTTCTGCCGCCCCCGGCGTACAAATAGTCCTAGGTAAGTGGCTGGCAGGTACAGTGTTGACGCAGGTAGCGTCCCACGCCAGACACCTTCCATTACTCCAGGGCACCAGGGTCAGCCCGTCCGGTCTCTTACTATCTGTTGTAAACCATAAGTCTAGTCATTGCATTTAGAGACAAACGCCCGAATATTGAAAGGCTACTTATCATAAGTGGCGATTAAATTGTCATTTAAGTTTCAATTCCGGATAGGAGCGTCTTAATTATATAGGGGACCCCTAAATATTTGAGAGTCGTTTGAGTATTAGCAATTAGTTAGAGTATTTAGCAAATATTTATGTATTGACCTTTTTAAGTAGTGTTCCCTATTTTAACGTTATATTTAGTTTTTAATTAAGGTGGCCCTTATTACCCGCAGGTTACTTACCTTATTCCCGCGGGATCGTTTAAAAACAAAAAAAGCCAACTGAAAAACAACTAACAAGTGTTCTTTAATCTCTCAAACAACTTTCGTAAAAATAATTTTATTATGGTGACTTGATAAAAGTAGGCAATTTACAGAAATAATATAATAATTTATAAGCAGGCAAAGTGGAGAGTCACGCGATCAAGGGCTATGCTTTGTTCTTTGTAGCAGTTTGAAATAATAAGTATTTCATTTAATTTAATCATTTATTTAGCATATCCTTACTAATCACTACATAGTATAAAACAAAGTCGCTTTCTCTGTCCCTATATATCCCTTTGTATGCTTAAATCTTTAAAACTACGCAACGGATTTTAATGCGTTTTTTAATAGATAGAGTGATTCAAGAGGAAGGTTTATATGTATAATACATGCATAATATAGCCGTGCGAAGCCGGGGCGGGTCGCTAGTTCTAACAAATAAGGTAGGTACAGTAAGCAAAGGACTGAGACTGAGTTTTTTTTATATACGATTCAATAATTTTGGTTATTCTGCATGAAATAAAGTAACACTTAGGAAGCTTTCAACCCGAATACTTTACTGAAGCGTTATTAAAAAAAAATTAACTTTAAAATATCCACCTGTTACCCTCAATCTTTTTTTTACTATATCTGCGGGTAAAAAGGGCCATCTACCACATTAATTAAAAACTAAATATTTCGTAAAAATGGGGAAAATTCTGAAAAACATAAGATAATGGATGGATGAACATGTTCGTTTTTTTTTTGGATACCTAGATGAAGATGTTATATCCATATCTACGCCTTGGCATACTCAGATTTCTTAATTTAAGCTTTAATAAGGGTAAAATCTGTGGATGAAGGTGTTATGTACATGATAAACCAGTTTTCTTAAAGAAAGAATGTGTCAAGGGCACATGACGATCGACTTTACTAGTATATTACACAATCTAACAACAATTAATATTACTAGATAATAAAGCAAATATTTAATAATTTGCTTTATTATCTAGTATCTGAAAAAATTGTCTTGTTATTTTGTCACTAATAGCAAGCTTTTTAAAAAGTGGCTGTGACATACGGCAGACAAACAGACATGACGAATCTATAAGGGTTCCGTTGTTAACCGACTTCAAAAAGGAGGAGGTTCTCAATTCGTCGCGTATATAAGTATATTTTTGCCATTTGGCTACGGAACCCTAGAAACCGTTTTGTAGCCCTTATTACCCGCAAGTACGGTATTATAAAACCGAAAGTTCGTTTGTATATTTGTTTAATTGTTCCCTTTTCATGGTCAAACGACTGAACAGATTTGGATCAAAATCGGCATAGCCGTAGTTTTATGAGACGGAGAATGAAAGGATACTTCGTCATAATATTCATATTACCTGTCTCTTTTCTTCCAGAATGAAAACAAACAAGTGTGAAAGAGAAAGAAGATGCAGACGAACGTACAGATCGACACGAAGACACTCCATCGGTCGCCTGACCATCGGGGGACCAATAAAAGAGTATCTCGGATGACTGCAGAGGTAAGATCCTGTTGAATTTCTTTGAAACCTTTATTAAACAAATACCAAAGTTATAGTCAAATGCATTTACCGTTTAATCTAATATTACCGTATAGCTCCAAAACTTATGAGGTATACCTGCTGGTAATAAGGGCCACCTGCCACCTTAATTAAAAATTAAATATTTTGTAAAAAAAATAGATAATACTTAAATATTTGCTTTATTTTCAATCTAAAAAAAAAAAAACAATTTATTTGTCATTATGTCACTAATGTCAAGGTTTTAAAAACATATTGGTGGCCCTTATTACCCGTCGGTAGTAATTTTAGAACTCTACGGTGGCTCTTCAATTCTGTCGCCGACTGTACCTATATCTAGTATTTGTTATATTGAGCTAGTCATAGGGAAGTTCAACAAAGTTACCACATGAAACTAAAAGGTTGGCATAATTTTATTACAAGTATGGAAAGTTATGCTACGAAACAAAAAACCGGCTAAGTGCGAGTCGGACTCACGAACGAAAGGTTCCGTACCATATCATTATATATTCTGTTTCTAGTCGGTGTTTGATAGTATAGCGGCAACAGAAAATTTCATAAGAAATATATATGAAAATTTCAACAGTCTAGCTATCACGGTTCATGAGATACAGCCTGGTGACAGACAGACGGACAGACAGTGGAGTCTTAGTAAAATGGTCCCGTTTTTGACGTGACAACGTCTTATAAATTGGTTTGCCGGGTGACACTTCAAGAAACTGCGTTACGCTCCGCTGACGTTATGCGCTCACAATGAGAGCGAGTGAGAGGCACGCGGGCATGGTTAGCCCGCCTAAGAGCGAGAGAGACAGACATAAAAAGTGAAAGGCACGCGTCCCTTCCACTCGAGCACAGTTGTTGTCACGTAAAACTTTCGCCCGTATACCGACTTTACAGGCAACCAGTTTTTACCCTTTGGGTACGGAACCCTAAAAATGGCGATAAACTTTTTATTAACCTCGTAAATGTATGGTGCGTGCCATATTTATTCTATAATTTAACACACCATTACTATTTATCAACAAATTACAGGTCGGAAAGAAAAATGGCACAGACCGAGCGAGAGAAGCGTCTCTGCTTCAAATCTAGCAAAGCTTTCATTATTTATGTTGGTACTCCTATCCTTTATATCATAAAATATAATCAGATAGGTACGGTAATACGCAGAATTATTCTGCGTATAATTATGTCCTTTTTTAGGGTTCATATTACTAGCTAAGACTTCGCTGTCTGTCCGTCTGTCTGTCACCAGGCTGTAGGTCCCTATCTCTATAATTTTATTTTTAAATTTTAGGTTATTTTCATGTTTACTGTTTATTTGGCAATTTTTTTTATTAATTATACTCTCAAAAGGGCAGGCAAAAGACTTTTAACCTATACAGCCTCGTTTGACATACAATATTGTTTTTATGGTTTTTTCGAAGGGTTTTTTTGCTCGATATTAATAGCGGTATAATAATTTATGTTTATGGCATTTTACGAATAAGCATTTATTTAACAAGTAAAAGTCGACGTTCTTTATTAAATTGGAATTATACAATTTGCAAGAATCCGTGTCCTGTTAAAAACAAAATTAAATGTAAAAAAACAAAACGCCATTTTTCCTTTCAAACATGCCATATGTGCCCCCGAGACGAAAAATCGCGATTGTCAATTCTACGTGATTGATACAGCTGATTGATCATCTACCAGTGTGATTCAGCGATTGTCAATCAGTACTACGTGATTGAAGTCGATTGAAAGAAAATTTAATTGAAGCGCCGATTGATGCAATCGATTGATCGTCTTCCTGTGTGATTGACAATCGTTCGGACATTCGTGCTTCGAACGCTGAATAGGAAACATATCCGATCTAGCCGAAATAATTGAAGAACTGATTGAAGCTCAAACAATCAGACTTCAATCGCGATTGTCAATAACGTAACGCGATTGACAATCGCGATTGATCGTCTCGGGAGGCCTTTAATTCGATACTTCATTCAATCAATCATCTCTCTCTCTCTCTCTGGTCGATCCTTCATGACTGAAGATCGCGACCACCACTCTTCTTCACCCAGCGGTTTGTAAAGGTCCTCCACTTAATCCGGTCTGCGGCCATTCGAACCACTTCCTCAAACCTGGACGAGCTCTCCTGTTTCAGCTGATCTGACCATCTCATCGGGGATCTACCACGTGACCGTTTGCCCTCTACATTTGCACAGATGATCAGTTTCTCCAGGTTCTCGTCTTGACGTCTGATAATGTGGCCGAAATAGCTGAGGATACGTCGCTGGCATATCGTGGAAAGACGGTCTTTAATCCCGAGTTCTTTTAGTATAGACACATTAGTGCGGAACGCGGTCCAAGGTATCCGGAGCATGCGTCGCCAGCACCACATCTCAAATGCGTCTATTTTCTTCCTTTCAGCTTCTCGGATTGTCCACGTTTCCGCACCGTACAAAAATATTGGGAGAACCAGCGCACGAACCAAACGGATCTTCGTATTTTTGGTGATTCCCCTGTCCTTCCAAATTACTTGCAGCCGTGTCATTGCATCTTTTGCCATCCCAATTCTTCGTCTAATATCGGCACAACAATCACCATTATCTTTGATAGAGGCTCCCAGGTACACCATCTCTTTCACCGTGTCTATACCTGGTACAGCGTCGATATCAGCAAGTGTGCCGGCGCGGTCAACGATCATGAGCTTGGTTTTACTTCTATTGACGGATAAACCGAGCGATTCACTCTCCGCCTCCAGAGCCTCCAACATCTCTTTCATCGTCAACATATTTGGCGCAAGTAAGACGGTGTCATCAGCATATCTCAGGTTCGCAATCTTCCTCCCTCCAATAGTAAAACCACTGTTCCATTTCTCGGCACATTTACGAATGATGTATTCTCCGTATATGTTGAAAAGCATTGGTGAAAGTATACAGCCCTGTCGGACTCCCTTCTTTGCTTGGAATGCATTCGAACACTCTGAGTCAATCCGCACATACGAGCAGTTGCTACTATATAAATTGCTGACCAAGGATACGAGATGACTTGGCACGCCCATCTCAAGCAGTATGTTCCACAGTTTATCCCATCTCACGCAATCAAATGCCTTAGCATAGTCAATAAAACACAAGATGACTGGTGTGTTAAACTCTCGGCTCTTTTCAATTATCTGCCGCACGTTGAGAATCTGCTCCCTGGTACCTTTGCCTTTCACAAAGCCTGCCTGTTCCTGGGGAATTTGGCCATCCAAATAGTGTTTAAGCCTTTTGTTAATAATATGCAACATGATCTTGCTGGCATGTGAGATAAGGGCTATGGTGCGGTAGTTATTACATTTCTTTGTAGAGCCTTTTTTGTGCAAGGGAACAAACACTGACTCAGTCCATTCATCCGGCCATCTTCCACTTGTCCAGATGGCGTTGCAGATATCTTTGAGATAGTCTACTCCCTTCTCAGTTACATTCTTTATAAGTTCTGCCGTAACACCATCCTTTCCCGGAGATCTATTTGGCTTCAAACATTTAATGGCATGCTCTACTTCCGAGCGCAATATGTCCGGTTCTGGCTCGGTAATTCTTATTTCCGTATTTTCTATACCATCATTGATGTTATACAGATTTGAGCAGTATTGTTTCCACCGCTCAAGAACTTTTGCCATTTCAGACAAAAGTTGTCCCTGCTCATCTTCAACTGCACAGGTTCTCGGGGCTTTTTTGCGTGTCAAATCACGGACTTTCCTAAAAAGGTCTCTAGTCTCGTGTTTCTCTGCGTGCCTTTCCAGATCAGAGCAGATTCTATCTATGAATGAAGTTTTGTCCTTGCGACAGAGTCTCTGCACTTCCTTGCTCAGACTTGAGTATTGCTTACGATCTTCTGCGCTTTTAATACCTCTTTCCTTAAGAAGTCTTCTCTCCAAGATAACCTCTGCAGTCTCAGGACTGAAATGTTTCTTCATGGTGGCTGTACAGGATGGTAATGCATTGTCCATTGCTGCTTGCATCATGGCCGTCTTCAGTCGCATCCATGAAGCGTTACTATCTGCGGTTTCATGTGGTGATAGACTCTGCAATTGCTTCTCCATATCACTTCTGAAACCTTCCAAATGGACATTCTTTAAATTTGGTGGGGGCTTTGTCTTTCGCATCTGCCTCAGCCGTATTCTAATGGTCGCAACAAGAAGCTGGTGATCGCTTCCGCAGTCGGCCCCTGGGTAGGTTGTTACGTTTAGGACTGATGACCGCCAGCGTGTTTGTATCATCACATAGTCTATCTGATTTCTGTTTCGATCGCCTGGAGATATCCATGTGTAGAGTCTTCTGATATGATGTTTAAACCATGTGTTCATTATGGTGAAATCTTCCTCTGCACAAAATTGTAACAGACGATCCCCACGTTCATTCCTCTCACCGACTCCATAGTTCCCAACCAATCTGTGCAAGTATGGATCGTCTTTTGTTTCACCTATCTTGGCATTTAGATCTCCAATTATCATCACCATTTCTCTGCTTGGTATCTGTTTGATGGTAGTTGTTAAATTAGTGTAGAACTCCTCAATGGCCTCTTCTGAAGACTGAGAAGTGGGCGCATATACCTGGATTACGTTTAGTTTGCAGGGAGTAGTAAGTAGCTTTAATGATATGATACGATCATTTACAGGATTATATCCAACGACACATTTGTTAAGCTTAGGTGTCACTACAAAAGCTACGCCATTACTGCTCGAGTTTTCGGGTCCTGAGAAGTAGACAGTATTTCCTGAGTCCGTTATGAAATGACCTGCGCCTCTCCAATGTGTTTCGCTCAAGCCCAGAAGGGGTACGTTTTTTCGTGCTGCCTCGTCCTCGACGATTTGTAATTTCCCATCCTCAATTAGACCACGGACATTCCACGTTCCGATTAAACTTGGGTGTGTTACCGACTGTTTGCTATGAGGTGTTGTTTTAGCAGGTATGTAAACTCCACGTGCAGCTTGATGCACCACGTACACGTGGCCGGTAGCAGATTTCACACCACTGGTCCCGGTATGCCGGTGGCGCCGGGCGTCAGCCGGATCACATGACAAACTCGCTTTATTTTTCGTGACTTTCATGGTGATTTTCTTGGGAATTTAGTGCAGTGGTTTCCCGTTGCCTTCTGCACCAGACATTTTAGGAGTTATTTAGACCCCAAGGCTCGCTGTAGCCCCTTCCGACCAGTTGCCCGGCCGGGGGTATGGTTATTACCGCCATTGCTCGGTCGCCAGAGCCTCGTCTGTTATCTAGCAGGGAGCACCCGGTATCCGCTTGAATACCGCCGCCGAAGCGCGTGCAGGTGAGGTTGACACTTGGGTCGGATATGATGTTAGTTTCCGTTCTCCCCTTACCCCCCAATCAATCATAGCCAACCTAAAAAAAAAAACTTTAGTTTTTCCGCCATTTTATTAAACAAGAGGACTGTCTCGCTCCTCTCTCGCGAAAAAAATTCAATAAAATCAATAAAAGTCGAAGTGAAAACCTAAAATAGTGTCGATGGACCTGTGTAAAGTGAATTTCAAACTGTGCTTCAAGCGGGGCCCTGCAGAAGAGGATAATATTTCAAATATAAGAAACTACGCGAAGAACAATAAGTAAGTCCTATTGCCTTCCAGAATTCTCCCAAATCAAAAATCGATCAATAATAGATCACCTTGGAGAAGGATATGGGCAATTTTTTTTCCCAGTCCCAAAGGAAACTAGTCTAACATAGGCTATTTTATTTAGTTTCCTGTTAATATTCAAAACATGATTTATAACAATCCACATCTGTTCAAACTCCATCATTTAGTTTAAAAAAGTTTTGACTAACGGATCCATTTTGCACTGAAAATACTCATAATCATCATTATTGGTTCATGTGTAGGTATAAACAGTTACAAGATAGAACGCTTTATTGCACACACAAGTTACAGAAAATGACAACACAATAATTATTACAAGTATATAGGTACATAAAGACACAAAATGAACCCGGTTGGGCATACAATACTATATTATTATAATAAATGTAGGTAGGTACATACTTAAGTATACTAAACTAAATCAGAAATCATTTATTGATTGACTGTGTTTTTAGGGTGTTAGGTTTACAGATGTTATGTAATAAAGGAAAAAAAATAGTATTATACCTAGGTAAGTAGGTACATAATATCTTATTCCTGTAATTACTTATTATACCTAATATATTATGTATTATTATCAATAATACAGTCCACATCAAAATTAATAAGACCGTTTGTATAATTATCTCTTTAATTTTACTCTATGTGATTCCCTGTAAGTAAGCCAACATTATTACAAGCATATTACAAGTTAACATTTAAAATATTCATGTAAAAATTATACCTAAGTAAGTATGTTAATTTCATATTTATAATATTTGCTGAGGAGGTACTCTATCAAAGAAAATACCTAACACTTAAGATTTGTGTTAACATTAACATCAAATGGAAAATAATGTTTTATTCATGTACAAAACAAAATAAACAAACTCCAGCCTTTCAACGAAAGCTTTTTGGTTGATTTGATTTTAGTTCTGTTATCCTCCGCCCCGCAGCACAGCAGCGCTACGAGTGGGGAGTAGCAGAACTATTTCAAATTGAAAACTTTCTACTACGTAGTTCTAGCACTTTAACATAGATGGCGTTGATATTAATTTTGTTATTTATTTTGATATATCTACTATTTAAGGAACAACTTCTATCTGGAATGAATAAATTGCTATTTATTTCAAATCATTTCTATTTATTTAACAAGTTTCATCGCAATCGGTTAAGTAAGTAAATAAGTATACCTAACGAAAACTTAAATTCAAATCAGCTATTCATTAAGGAAAATATGAACTGAATAAAGCTTCTTCAGTAAATAATTTAAAGATAAGAAAGGCGGTCAAGCCGCTGTATGAGGGCCCCTTACCAAGTTACTAATACATTAAGGCTGTCGCTGTTCTATCGTTTTTTGTCATATTTATTAAAGGACCCTTGTACTATGTTATCGTTCTTGGAACTCAGATAAACCCCTGAAATTTTGTTGTTAGGCGTAGGCAGGTAGGTAGGTAGCTATATAATGTGTTTCGAACGGGGTATTTTATTAGGAAAAGGTAACAAAAAATAAATATAAAAAATATTGCAGGACATTCCACACATCGCCATCTAGCCCCAAGCTAAGTAACTAGACTTGTGTTGTGGGTGCTAGACAACGGATACACTACTTATATACTTTTGTAAATATACAGTGTGTCCCGTAATGAATGGCCAAGCGGGCACCTACGGATAAAAGACACTGTGCCGGATCAGAAAAACGAAAGTTCGAAATATGTTCTATGAAAGTCTCACGGTTTCCGAGATATATAACCGCCATTTTTAATTTTAATTTCTCTATGTTTTGTGATGCCAAAACTGCAAATGAAGGAATTATCCCAATCTGTTTTTTGGATAGTATTCCAGGATAAATGTGCTATCAAATGCAAACAATATTTTTTATGACACATTGAAAGTTTTTTTTTAAACTAAGTTTTTACTCAAACTTAATGGTTTTTAATTTTTTATTCTGAACTTTAACCTTTCCTGGTGTAAAAAAAATGTATGGTCACCCTAGTGCCAAATAAAAAAAAACTTGCCTATTTCACTGAGATTCTGAAATGGTATAATATGTGGTATTGCCAGCATTCAATACAAAATTAATTCCTATTAAAGTGAGCCAGAAAGTCACTTTTCGCCGTCCCTATTTCCTTTGTATGCTTGGATCTTTAAAACTACGCAACGGATTTTGATGCGGTTTTTTTAAATAGATAGAGTGATTCAAGAGGAAGGTTTATATGTATAATACATGCATAATATAGCCGTGCGAAGCCGGGGCGGGTCGCTAGTATAAAATTAAGTCACTTTTCGCCGTCCCTATTTCCCTTTGTACGCTTAGATCTTTAAAACTACGCAACGGATTTTAATGCGGTTTTTTTTAATAGATAGAGTGATTAACGAGGAAGGTTTTTTGATAAAATACATGCATAATACAGCCGTGCGAAGCCGGGGCGGGTCGCTAGTATATTATATCTAAAAACCTTACTCATTAATCACTCTATCTATTTAAAAAAACCGTATCAAAATCCGTTGCGTAGTTTTAAAGATTTAAGCATACTAAGGGATATAGGGACAGAGAAAGCGACTTTGTTTTATACGATGTAGTATAAACTCGTGTAGTGTAAAATCGGAAGGTCTCGCGGATCCCCACTAATAATTAGTGGGGATCCGCGAGACCTTCCGATTTTATTTTAAATTAGCTCTGATGAGAGAGTAGTGATCAACATGGGATTCGTTAGGACCATTGGGAGTCAACCTTTTTAGGGTTCCATGCCCCAAGGGTAAAAACGTGACCTTATTACTAAGGCTTCACATAATATATTACGTCCATGGACTTCACTGTCCGTCCGTCTGTCTGTCTGTCCCCAGCCTGACAGTTGAAATTTTCACAGATGTATTTCTGTTGCCGCTTTAACAACAAATACTAAAAAGTCTAAAAACATTAAACACAAAAAGTTGGGCTTCCATACAACATGGTACGGTTACGGAACCCTTCGTGCGCTAGTCCGACTCGCACTTGGCCGGTTATAGTTTTTTGTAATGTACAATCCAAGGTCAAAAGTCTCTGCCCACCGTAACGTTTACAGTCCCGTGCAGCACTATTTGAACATTATAACAACGTAACTTGTGGATCGAACCCACGTCGTCGGTTGGTGTAGCGGGTGGCGGCTTATACCACTCACACAACTATACACATAGCTAACATGTTGAAAATAATAATAACACAGTACTTTTAATTCAAGTATTTAGGTTTGTGTGTAACGTCTATTAGAAGAAGGTCTCAACTCCAATACATGTTGATAGTATTATTGTAGCAAACTGATCATTTACTTATGACCCTTAATGTACCTACGGTATGCGTCATAAGTAAATGATCAGTTTGCTACAACAATATATTAACCAAGAATTGGACTTACGACCTTCTTCTAATAGACGTTACACACAAACATAAATTCTTGAATTAAAAGTACTCAGTGTGATTATTATTTGTCAACATGTTAGCTATGTGTTTAGTTGTGGGAGAGGTATAAGCCGGCACCCGCTACACCAACCGACGTGGGTTCGATCCACAGGTTACGTTGTTATAATGTTCAAATAGTGCTGCACAGGATTGTAAACGTTACGGTGGCGTGGACTTTTGAACGTTGATTATACCTACTTAGGTGTTTTAGTTAGTTTCGATTTACCCCGTATGGTGTTACAAGCTTTCGCTTATTTACCCTAGTATCCCAAATTCCGCGAACTAATGACTTATTTCTAACTCTGAAGTAGAGACAGACTGGCCACTAAACGGTCGGTCGATTCTTTTTTTGGAGTTCCGTACCCAAAGGGTAAAAACGGGAACTTTTTCTTAGGACTCCACTGTCCGTTTGTCTGTCACCAGACTATAAACATAATGGTACAGAACTCTTCATGTTCGAATCCGACTAGCAATTGGCCGTTATTAAATATTACAGTGCAATCAATAAAATGTCATCTAGTCCCTAGTTAAGCAACTAGGCTTGTGTTATGGTAGCTAGACAACGGATAAAACTACATGCAGTATCGGGAAATAAATATACAGGGTGAATTTTTTAAATGGGCCTTCAGGGCTATATCCTAAACTATAAGAGATATCGGAAAATGCTGAAAGAAGTTGCGTGCCTGAATTTGACAAAACTTAAACTGCATCATTAGTTTTTTGAAAAAGTCATTTCCCCAGGAATCGAACCTGTAGATTTTGCAAAAAAATAATCATCAATAGTGTTGCTAATAGAAATTAACTAGCGACCCGCCCCGGCTTCGCACGGCTGTATTATGCATGTATTATATCTAAAAACCTTCCTCTTTAACCGCATCAAAATCCGTTGCGTAGTTTTAAAGATCTAAGCATACAAAGGGACATAGGGACGGCGAAAAGTGACTTTATTTTATACTATGTAGTGATAGTGATTCCTGGAAACAAACATAGTATGGCAAATCAAAGGAAATAGCTCTTTTTTGTAGTTTTCACCATTTCTATGTGATCTTTGTACAAAACGTATTAGGCATTCAAAAAAAAGAAAAAAAATTACTTTGACTAGGCCAACACCGCACCGCTTTGGGAGGATCGTGCAGAGTTATATGGCACGTACTATAGAATGAATATCGCTAACGTATCGCTCTACGCCCCGTACCAAGACACGAAGCTATCACTCGTTATCCATCGCTCCGAGTCTCTCAGTATCGGTGGCGAAGGCGGGCTGGACGCACGCCGCCCGCCCAAACACGCGACCAAAGTTTTTACCAATATATTTTATAGATAGTCTTTATTTTATAACCACTTATACAAGTCCCCTAGTTTTAGATATTGTGGTAGGTTACCCGTAAGTATAAAAAATATAGTAAAAGTCGTTAGATATATTATTTTTATTTGGCCATTAGGAACGGTTGTTAGGGTTATGTGTTTTTAATATACAGGTAAATAAACCTAACTCATATCAAATTGTACCAAATATCTACCTAAGTAATTTTACCAAAAATTTGGGAAAAAACGTGCTTAATAAAAACGGAGCGATATTATTTTGATTTGGTTGCTAAAACTGCTGTTAAGGTAATGCGTTTTTAATATATTGATAGGTACCTAAACAAACTTAGTTCATAATAAGTTAACCAAATATAAATAAATAAGTATTTCAGGACATTCCACACATCGCCATCTAGCCCCAAGCTAAGTAACTAGACTTGTGTTATGGGTAGTATATAACGGGTATAAGTACTACTAATATACTTTTCTTTTGTAAATATATACTTATAATACATAGAAACAACCAGACCACAGACAAATATTTAAGCATAAATACAAGTCTGAGGCGGGAATCGAACCCGCAACCCTGTGTTTGGCAGTCCGGCATGGTGACAATTGTGCTAACTGGGTCGTCAACCTAACTTAATATACCTAAGTAGGTATACCTACCAAATATAATAATTGAAAATTATAAGTTTTAAGAGGAAAGGGTTCCGGAGGCTGTCTCCATACAACCAATTACAAACGTAGTCGACTGTTTCCTCCCTGGATAATGACACTAGAGCAAATATTTTTGTGCCATAAAATCTATAACTGACTGCCATGATTAAGCCCCTATTTTTTGTTTTTTTTTTTCATTTTCTAATTATCATAGAAATTAAGAATAAAAAACAAAAAATAGGGTCATAGTCATGGCAGTTATAGGTTTTTTTGGCACAAAAATATATTTGTGCTAGTGTCATTATCCAGGGAGGAAACAGTCGACTACGTTTGTATGGAGAGAGCGCAGGTACCCTTTCACCTTAATTACTAAATTATTTTGGTTATGTACACATACATAACCAAAATAATTTAGCTACTATACAGTAAAATACCTATTAAGTATACTATATTATCTACTAACCGAAAATTAAAGGAAAATCGTATAAAAGTACGTGTTTCCGCGAAGGGTTACAATTATTAACCGACTTCAAAAAAGGAGGAGGTTCTCAATTCGTCGCGTATATATATATATATATATATATATATATTTTTTTATGTATGTTCGCGGATTACTCGGATTACTCGGATGAAAGGGAATAACTCAGAGGTGGTCCCATAAAAATTGGATGAAGATCTGATGAGGATCTTCGGAGTGATGAACAGAATTACATCTCGAGAGCGCAGCAAATTGCTCGTTTTCGATTTCCACCAGTAGAATTAGGCCATAAACGAATAGTTACCCTATCCTAAATGAAGATCTGCTGAGGATCTTCGGAGTGATGAACAGATCTGCACAGCGAGATTCAGCAAATTGCTCAGTTTTCCATTTCCACTAGTAGAATTTGGCCCATACACTAATAGGTATTGATGAATGGAGCATCTGAAACCACCTTCTCATCACCAAACTCCTCAATAGGTTACGATTAGGTAGGTACAGGTTGCAATTTGAAGAAATAGTCGCTTTCGCCTCATGGAGTAGAATTTTTAGTGACAGCGGCACTAATAAAGGTTAAATAAAAAAAAAATTAAATTTTAAAAACCGACTTCAAAAAAAACCTAAAATAAATTTAAAAAAACTTTAACTCAAAAACTAAAAAAATAAGTGACAATAAAAACTAAAAAACCTGAAAACAAAAACTTATAAAAAACCTGAAAACAAAAACTAAAAAAAGTGAAAAATAATCCATTTCGGGTCACTAAGGTCCGTATTAATAAACCGAACTCAATATCGATTTCAATCTTGAGTTTGCTCTTGAGTTGTTGCGCTGATTAATAAACCTATCTTAAGACGCGATTAAAGAGCGACGTATCACTTGAGTAATACCGTATTAATAAATCAAACTCAGCTCTCAAGATATGTCTCAAGATGTAGTTTCGTGAACTCAAGTCTGATTGCGGGTCATACATGACATAAGTTAGCTGTTTCGTTAGTTTTGTAGTTCAGGAACATGGAGCTAGAACAAATTTTGTCAGAAATCAATTATTATGATGATATTTTATGCTAATGACTTTTTGAACAAATCATTCGCATTTAAATAATTATTTAGTAGTAAAATCTTACATTTTGTAAAAAAATTCACATTAAAAACAAGTTGACAGCAAAATATGACGACACTACCTACCATAGGGTAAAAAAGTCGGTATACGGGCGAAAGTTTTACGTGACAACAACTGTGCTCGAGTGGAAGGGACGCGTGCCTTTCACTTTTTATGTCTGTCTCTCTCGCTCTTAGGCGGGCTAACCATGCCCGCGTGCCTCTCACTCGCTCTCATTGTGAGCGCATAACGTCAGCGGAGCGTAACGCAGTTTCTTGAAGTGTCACCCGGCAAACCAATTTATAAAACGTTGTCACGTCAAAACATACCATTCAAGGTAAGAACAAAGCGTTGCTGTCATTCAATGTCGCTCTCAAGATCAGTTTCAAATCTCAAGAGCGATATCAGCCTGGTTAGAACTTGAGTTTTATCTATTAATTAACGCCTAACTTAAGATAGTGACCGCATCTCAAGACTCACTCAATTGATACGCACTCAAGATCGATATTGAGAGCGATTTATTAATACGGGCCTAAGACAGCAGATAACTTAAACATACTTGGAAGTCGGACTGGGTGACACCATGTTTCCTATAATACTTCTCAACAATAAACCTAACCCCTAAAAATATATTTACAAAAGAAAAGTATATAATGTAGTATATCCGTTGTCTAGCACCCATAACACAAGTCTAGTTACTTAGCTTGGGACTAGATGGCGATGTGTGGAATGTCCTGCAATATTTATTTATTTATTTTAATTTATTTGGGTTAAGGTATTTTTTAAATATTGATCGTTAGGGATACCTATAGTTCATCTTATATATATAAAAGAAAGTCGTGTTAGTTACACTATTTATAACTCGAGAACGGCTGAACCGATTTGGCTGAAAATTGATGGAGAGGTAGCTTAGAACCAGGAGAAGGACATAGGATACTACTTTTTTTTTTTTTTTTTTTTTCGATATTCAAACGAGATCGGGATTTACGCGGGTGAAATGAAAAACATAATTATACGAATTATATAAGGCATATAAGGCCGCATAGGTAAGTCCCGATCCCGTGGGAATATCGGGATAAAAGAATGCTACACTATTGTATTCTGTGACGTTCGTCTTTGTTGTAGCGTTCGACCGGGGGTTTTCTCGAGCGGCTGCAGTTTTTTTGTTGATTACTCAGCACCTACTAATTGGAATTTGATGTAAAGTATACCACGACTTTCCTCAGATTTCACTTGGTTTAGGCGTTTTTAATTGTATATTATGTAACAAACAAACAGACAGACAGATATAATTTTGTTTTAATACTTTTTCGCACAGATCCACAGAGCCATTTTTTCTATTTGCTCTATTATATAACTAAGTAGGGCAAAATCAAGCCCAAAGGAGTCGGTTACATACATACATACAAACATACAGGTGAAACTAATAAAAGCGTGTTAAAAATCAATGCCACTTTTCGTTGTAATTTTATAACTCAAAAACGGGCTCACCTATCCAAACCAAATGTTTAAGCTTTGTTCAGATTATTTAGTACCTAGATGGTTTATTTGAAGTTTGTACAAAATCGGTCGAGCGGTTCTTCATTTATCACATTTTTTATATGGCAAAACGACGTTTGCCGGGACAGCTAGTAATAAATAAAATAAATAATATATTAGGTATATCTGCTTACCAAATATTAGTGGACCCGTTATCCTGTTGTGGCTGCACCGGTCTACGTGTCTGAACACGAACAAGTCTGCTGGATGATACCACTTAGGCCGGTGGGTGCTATGAAGCCGCGGCCGAAGCTTCCCACCAGGGACCTTATTCTGCTATTTTGCATTAATGGATTAACCATTGTCATTATATCGAGACTCTATTGATATTATATCGAGATTGTGACTTTATTTGGTATTCTGCTAAAATTTTAATAACATCGCAATAGAATCGCTATGGAGTCTCAATGGAATGGTAATAGATACGTCGCTGGTGTTGCTTAGCAATATATCGTTTTGACAACTATCGAGATTCCATTGAGCCACGATTCTAGAGCAGAATACCAAAGTGAGGCAGTGGTGCGTCAGTGGTGTTTCGATATAATAGTTAACATTAGGAGAATACCAATTTGACATGTAATGTCATATTTTTGACATTAAATTTCAATTGCGATTCTATCGACACACTATTGAAACACAATTGTGTTAGCAGACATTTTTTTTACCACCTATCTCTAGCGTTGAGCTATATGGATCCTGGCAGGGTCGCCATGAAACAATTGAATGTTGAATTAAGACTAATTTATTATTCTAATTACAGAGAATATAAAGTAAATCATAAATAGGTACATTGTTAGGTAGAACAAGTTTTGTAGCACTACCAAGCCCTGTAGTACTACTAGTAGGGATAGGGGGTAGGGGGAATACAAGTTCCTCTTATACGAACCGATATGCTTAAAACAATAATAAGTACTGTCAGTTTCAAAAAAATACTAATTATTGTGGAGGGAAAGGGGGAAGCCTATGTACATAATGAATTGAAATAGTCAAAATCCCCCAAGAAATTACAAAACCATGACGACATGGGGCAGTCACTACCAATAACGATATTCCATGGCTAAGTAGACGGTACCAATCAACACGGTTACATAGGTAGCTCCCTAAATATATCTGATATAACTATATATCACAATTTATCTTATAAAGAACAATGATAGATAGTAAATCAGGCTTTAACGTTTATATTCTGACGAGGGTCTCGTGCTGACGAATAAATAGTTCTACTTAATTCGGTACTTTCCAACTTTAACGATAATATTATTTTATTTATATTTATTTGCAAAATGTGGCGGGTTCGATTCCCGCCACAATAATACAGGGTTATTGGTAATTACTAACTATACTTATAGGAAAGCAATTCAAGCCTACTTCTGTCTACTTTAAAAATCGACTTTTGTTCATACGAATATTAATTTGGTAATTTTTGAGGTACCTAACGTTACTTCGAAAATCAGATAAATAAATAGATACTCATACTCATTTATTTAGACTGTAGGTACATACAAAACACTTAGTCACGTCAGAAAATTACATATTTTGACGTGACAACGTCTTATAAATTGGTTTGCCGGGTGACACTTCAAGAAACTGCGTTACGTTCCGCTCACGTTATGCGCTCACAATGAGAGCGAGTGAGAGGCACGCGGGCATGGTTAGCCCGCCTAAGAGCGAGAGAGACAGACATAAAAAGTGAAAGGCACGCGTCCCTTCCACTCGAGCACAGTTGTTGTCACGTAAAACTTTCGCCCGTATACCGACTTTACAGGCAACCAGTTTTTTTAAGGACATTGAGTAAATTACATCACAGGCATAATAATATTAAAATCTAAAACAATTATAAAAAAAAGAAAAAAAAAAAATCATTCATAAATAGGTGCTGCTGTAAAGGGGCATTGTCAAATTTCAGTTCATTTAGTAATTTTATATAAAATACTAGATAATAGATAATAGATAGATAATAAACATTTTATTGTACTATAAAAACAAAACTCAAGTAAACATGATTAGGTACTTAAATATAAAAAAAAAAAAACATAAATCAGCTGATTTATTTAAAAAAAAAGTCTTTCACAGTTAGATCAGTCGATAAAACTTAAAAAAATAAGTATAGTGTTCAGGTTAATGACCTCTCCATGTAAGTAACAGCTGATTTTCGGGTAAATATAACCTCAAAATTCAAATTATAGTCATTTTAGAACTCTACGGTGGGTCTGCAATTCTGTTGCTGACTGTATTACAGTCAGTACTTACTTACCTATTTGTTTATGGTCAGGGTATTTCTAAAGAATAAGGCTAAAGTCACTACATAGTTAAGTATAAAACAAAGTGACTTTCCGCTGTCTGTCTGTTGCTATGTATGCTTAGATATTTAAAATTACGCTACTGATTTGGATGCGGTTTTTCCTAAAGATAGAGTGATTCAAGAGGAATGTTTTAGTATATTAAACAGAACTACAACGCATACGAAGTCGCGAGCAACATCACTACATAGTATAAAACAAAGTCGCTTTCTCTGTCCCTATTCCCTATGTATGCTTAAATCTTTAAAACTACGCAACGGATTTTGATGCGGTTTTTTTAATAGATAGAGTGATTCAAGATGAAGGTTTATATGTAGAATACATGCATAATATAGCCGTGCGAAGCCGGGGCGGGTCGCTAGTCTAGTTTAAAATAAGGCTAAAGTGTCTATAAGTAGGTAGTAGGTACATGTATTTAATATAAGTGAATAAAGGACTTTACTATGAAGAAGCGGCCACAATATACTCCTTATTTTATACGGACGTTAAACCGGACACAGTGATTGTCAAACTTTATTGTATAAAGTGTTTCGACGAGGTACGGTCGGCTGCATAATTGCAGCTTGGTAGAGTTGAAAAACTACTGTTATTGGCATGTTTTCATTCTAATATTTTGGTTTGATAAATTCATGAGTACTAAAGCAGGTGCATAGAATCTTGCTTGTGTTGAAAACATTATTATAACAGGCGTTTTGGAGCTCTACGGTGGGTCTGTAATTATGCAGCCGACCGTAGTAATTGAAGGTTGCTTGGAAGAGATCGCCCGCCCATTGTGCCATAAAGTTAGTTTTTTTTTTGGGTTCCGTACCCAAAGAGTAAAAACGGGACCCTATTAGTAAGACTCCGCTGTCTGTCTATCTGTCACCAGGCTGTATGTATCTTATGAACCGTAATAGCTGAGAGTGGAAATTTTCACAATTTTTCTGTTGCCGCTATAATAATAAAAAAAAAAAGAAAAAAATATTAGTGGGGCTATCATATAATATACTAGCTGCGCCCTGCGGTTTTACCCGCGTAAGTCCCGATCCCGTGGGAATATCGGAATAAAAAGTAGCCTATGTGTTATTCCAGGTCTCCAGCTATCTAGATACCGAGTTTCATCGCAATCGGTCCAGTAGTTTTAGCGTGAAGGAGTAACAAACATACATACACACGCACACAAACTTTCACATTTATAATATTAGTAGGATAGGATTACGGAACCCTTCGTGCGCGAGTCTGACTCGCACTTGGCTGGTTTTTATTCTTTACCAGTTAAACGGAGCTGGAGTAAAAAGCTTCGAGATTATTCCAATTATACTAATAAGTTATACCTAATGAGAGTATTAGAAACGCCCTATGGCTTCATCTGTCTTGTATTTATATACTTACGGGTGGGTTTTTTTAACCAGAAGGTCAATTCTCGTAAATAACATTGTTCAAATTACATTGCAATATCATTCCGATTACAAAAAATACCCTCAAAGTAGCTCAAAATACCCTCAAAGTAGCTCAAAATACCCTCAAAGTAGCTCAAAATACCCTCAAAGTAGCTCAAAATACCCTCAAAGTAGTTCAAAATACCCTCAAAGTAGCTCAAAATACACTCAAAGTAGTTCAAAATACCCTCAAAGTAGTTCAAAATACCCTCAAAGCAGTTCAAGATACCCTCAAAGTAGTTCAAAATACCCTTAAAGTAGTTCAAAATACCCTCAGAGTAGTTCAAAGTAGCTCAAAATACCCTCAAAGTAGTTCAAAATACCCTCAAAGTAGCTCAAAATACCCTCAAAGTAGTTCAAAACACCCTCAATGTCAGCTTTTGGTATTCTCAAGAATACCAAAAAAGTATTTTTTGTAATCGAAATGATATTACAGTAATTTGAAAAATTTTGATTTACCAGAATTTACCTTTTTAACCTTTTAGTTGGGTCCCTTTTTGCGTGAGGATGGAGTAGGCTTGCCCCGCACTAAGCTGACAGGGTAGTATCCCTGTCAGCTTAGTCGACCATGTCCATAGGAAAGAACTTTTCAATACGTCTGGAGTATAAAGACAACTAAGCCATGGGTTCCATCACGATGTTTGCCATCACCGTAATAGGAAATTAGTGCACATTCCACCCACGTTAATACCGATCTCTTGAAAATATCTGAAAAAAAAATTAAGTTAGGTTTCGCTACGTTATTCCAGGAAGAAGTATAGATCTGTTCACTCACGAAGGCGCGCCCCTCCAGGGTAAATTTTCTCGGTGTGCACTGTGCATTAATATGAGTGTCAAAGCGTCATGCATCCACCTTTCTCGTACGCACTGCTAAGAAATGGAACTCTCTACCCGCGTCGCTGTTCCCACAAAACTACAACCTTGGAGTCTTCAAGTCTAGAGTGAATAGGTACCTTCTAGGCGAGCATGCTACATCTTCGACCTCATCTTTGCTTCCCATCAGGTGAGATGAGGTCAAATGCAAGCCTAATTAGTTTAAAGAAAAAAAAGTGTCGCAAAAGCTAACAAGATGTCTTAATGTGTGTGTGAAGACTATCAGTAGAGACAGCATACAACAGAGATAGAATTATATACAGATTATGTTTACAACAACATTCATAAGGTGTGGAAGGGCGCGCCTTCGTGAGTGAACAGATCTGTAGTTCCATTCTAAATAATTCATCTTCCATTGTCTTCAAGTCGCGAGTGAATAGGTATCTTCTAGGAAAGCATGCAACATCTTAGGCTGCATCGTCACCTACCATCAGGCAGGTGTGATAGTGGTCAAAAAAACCTTTCCTGGCGTAGCTGCGCGTGGACACGCGGAAATCATCGTCCCACGTTTCCCACGGGATTGAGATCTATTGCGACTAAATCCCGGGATGATAGCCAGGTGTAACAAACGTACAAACTCACAAACTTTACCATTTATAATATGTTTGTAGGTATTAACTTTGTGAACTTTAATCCAATAAATTCTGAATACTGAACGAGTTGAAACTGCCTTAATGGATTTTAAGCAAATTGTATTTGACTGTTGTTTGCTATTAAGATTAATAAAATTTTAGTATCAATCGAAATAGAGTAAATTACGAATATTGCAGGACATTTCACACAGCGCCATCTGGCCTCAACTTTAGCAACCAAGTTGTTTTATAGTGACCAGACAACGGATCGATTAAGTTTATCTAATTTTTGTCGTTTAAAATATTTAAATCAATGTCCTGATAGTCTGCTAGTCCTGGTGTTAATAAGCACACAAACAGGAGCGATGATGGCCTTGGAGTAGATACGATTCCTCGACTTTCATTATAAGGGTCGTGGGTTCGAATTCGGGCTGGCCATGCACCAATGGATTTAAAAAAATGATGTGTGCTAATTGACATTGCTCTTGCGGTGAAGGAAACCATCGTAGTAAAAACTCGCGGCAGTTTGCTTCCGATGTAACACTAGTTATTTTCTATGGACACGATCTACTAAGCTGATTTGTTTCTGTTACGATAGTCTTTTCGATTGTCTTTTGTTTTCATTTTGATCGTCTTTTGTTTCCGTTCCGAACATCATTTCAATCGTCTTTTGTTGTTATTTGTTTGTTTCTAAATCAGTGTTATGCTTAGTTGGTATTTGGCGTAAGTGGTATTTTCCGAGTTAGGCGTTTTACGTAACGCGTATTTGGTTTTATCTCGGTGGGTTTTTTGCTTCGAAAGGGCGGAAAAACAGCTTGTATGCAAGCTCACGAACAATTTTCTTATAGTAAGGTTTTGAATGAGGGAAATTGAGATTTACTAGAAAGAAATATTTGTATTTTTATTTAAACTAGCGACCCGCCCCGGCTTCGCACGGCTATATTATGTGTGTATAATACACATAAACCTTCTTCTTGAATCATTCTATCTATTAAAAAAACCGCATCAAAATCCGTTGCGTAGTTTTAAAGATTTAAGCATACAAAGGGATATAGGGACATAGGGACAGAGAAACCGACTTTGTTTTATACTATGTAGTGATAAATAAATAATTTTTGTTTAAGTATACCTACGCCTTTAAGTAGTTGCGAATATTTCTATTCAGTCAAGTAGTTGAAAGCGACGACTACTTCATCTAAGGTTGTCGACGAGTTTTAGTGGATACTTGAAAATTCATGACCATCTCCTTGGCCTACCTGAAACTTCATGATTACTTGTAGGCATTGTACAAGGCATTTCAATTAAGAAGTAATCTACGTACCATTGGACCACTGGCACTACCAGTGTTCTTCTTCTTCTTTGTATCGATAGTAAAAATTAAATGGGAGTTGATCATGGGGCAGATCCGCCCGCTCCAGTGTGCTGCCAGGTCTTTGGCGTTTTTATTAGCTGAAATTAGGTTAACCAATGTACAGCTGTTAGGGTTAGAGTAAAAGGTGTTAAAGAAAACATTTTTCTTAACAACTTAACTCACTAGCTCATATTTAAACGCTCGCTACGTGAATGTTTTGTATTATTTTCGGTGAAAGGTACTGCAGATAGACGCTGTGACGTCACAGTAGAAACTGTCACGTTTTTGTACCTTGCTTTGTAATCAACAATCAAAATCACAAAAAAAAAATATTTAAATTAACAAATATTTAAAAAAGAATAACTACTAATACCATAGAAACTAAAAAAAACTAAGCCGCACTTTTTTTTTTGTATTTGTTGTTATAGCGGCACCAGAAATTTTAATACGTAATCTTTTTCAACTGTCTAGCTATCACGGTTCATGAGATACAGCCTGGTGACAGACAGACAGACGGACGGACTGACGCCGGACGGTCAGTCAAGTCTTAGTAATAGGGTCCCGTTTTAACCCTTTGAGTACGTAATCCTAAAAAAAAGCGTGTTAATTAGATGTCCATATGGAGGTCCCTAGAGGTTAATTTAAGGGGGGTCCATACGCCAACGACCTTGCGTACACAGCCTACTAAATAGTTACTACCGGCACCGGTCGCCTTCGTTGGTGAAAAGCGTTGATTGTTACGAATGTGTTTTGTTTTTCTCAAAAGTGCTGAGATGGAATTGTAGGTGAGATTTTGACCGATATTTTGGTTTGACTTTGAGCCACAACATTCCTTTAGTTTTCAAGCTATCCTAAAATGGAGAATTAAAACTAGTCTAGTTTTGAAATGAGGAGGAATTTTCGTCTCAAATTACCCCAAAAAATGGGTAAAGATTTCACCTACAATTCCATCTCAGCACTTTTGAGAAAAACAAATCACATTTGTTACAATCAACAATGTTAGTTGTAAGCGACGGGTATTTCTGGCGCGTTGCGTTTGGCAGCATCAATAGCCTTAACGGGAAAGTTTGACAATCTATTGTATATTCCGATCTCAGTAAAGGTATTAACCATTTTATGTGCGCGTGGTAGCGGTATCGCTCATAATTTCAGCTTTATTGTTCTCTTAAACCATCATCGAAATTGGTTCAGGTATGGCAGATTTTATGGTGAAATTTAATTATAGAGGACTAGCGATATCTCGCGGTTTCACCCGAGTAAGTCCTGGTCCTATGGGAACATGGGATCGAAATAAAACGTAGCTGTTACTCCTAACAAATTAAAGTTTCAGTGAAGTTTTATCCTAATTAATACAGAAGTTTCGGAGCCTATTCGTCACAAAAAAAGTTTTTCTTCCTAATAAATAATAAATATTCGTTGCACACAGCCCCATATATGCTTGTGTTATGGTAACCAGGCAACGGTGGAGTATATAAAAAAGTAAATAATGTCTTTGGTAAATACATACTTATGAAACACTCAGATTTGAGATTAATATCTCTATACAAATATTTATTCGTCTGCGGGAATCGAATCCGCTGCCTTCTGCATCCACAGACGGGTTTTCACCCATCGTGTCATAGAGACCGTCATATACCAGACACGAAAATAGTTTGTATGATTACGTCATCGAATCGACGATGCATAGAGAGATAGAAATTTAATGAACCCAGTCCTGAAATGTCCAGTTGCTAATTTATCCAGTTGTGAATCTGTCCATTTGCGAATCTGACCAGTTGCTAATCTATCCAGTTGAGTATCTATCCGGTTGTGAATCTATCCAGTGCTAATCTGTCCAATTATTAATCTATCCAGTGCTAATCTGTCCAGTTGTGAATATATCCAGTTGCTTATCTGTCCTGTTGAGCATATATCCAGTTGCTTGTCTGTCCAGGTGTGAATCTATCCAGTGCTAATCTGTCTAGTTGTGAATTTATCCAGTTGTGAATCTATCCAGATGTGAATCTATCCAGTGCTAATCTGTCCAGTTGTGAATGTATCCAGTTGCTTATCTGTCTAGTTGTGAATGTATCCTGGGGCCTTATTCTGCTATTTGGCCAACCATTGTCATTATATCGAGACTCTATTGATATTATATAGAGATTGTGACTTTATTTGGTATTCTGCTAAAGTTTTAATAACATCGCAATATAATCACTATGGAGTCTCAATGGTATGGTAATATTTACCTTGCAGGTGTTGCCTAGCAACATGGTATATGTTGCTAAGCAATATACCGTTTTGACAGCTATCGAGATTCCATTAAGACACGATTGTAGAGCAGAATACAAAAGTGAGTCAGTGGTGTTTCGATAGAATAGTCAACGTTAGGAGAATACCAATTTGACATGTAATGTCATATTTTTGACATTAAATTTCTATTACGATTATATCGACACACTATTGAAACACAATTGTGTTAGCAGACTTAGGCCCCAGTTGCTAACCTATCTAGTAGCGAATCTGTCCAGTTGCTAATCTGTCCTGTTCTGAATCTGTCCAGTTGCGTACCGGTGCAGTTGCTACTAAGACCTTGATCCGACCACTCCGTGCAATAAAGGTCAATGCCAAAATAATTAAAAAAATAACATCTAAGAAAAATTGAATTTTAATCTCTAAAGCTGAAATCCGCACGAAATTAAGCTCGAAATAATCCCACTGATGTTTTTGTGTTAACCTAAATAATTTTACTCACAAAGGCAGAATTCTTGCAAAAACAATTTTGTAATATTCTATGTAATAATTTTATTTTTGCACTAACTGTTTACCGCAGTTCCACTTGCCATTCTCTTAAAGACATCTCAACAGGAAGTTTATAACGACTGAACTTACGTAATTAACTGTATACTACAACGTTCGTAGTCTTCATAACTTTTAAACTACTGAAGTTCCACTTTCCCAAAGTCATTCTCACCTAACGGAAGTTCATATAATATGTGAAGTTCTGCTTTTGCGGACTTTAAACTCTGAAATTGTCTATCTTTTGTGATATAAGCAATGTCTATTCAATGTGTTTCAGCTAGGGTAAACAAAAGAGGGTTCTACTAGCCATCCCTAAAGAGACTAATTTTAATCTAGAAGTAAATAAATATTGCAGCGCCAAACCTAAACTAGACTTGATAAAGATCATAAATGTTTGGAAATAGTAGTCGAAACACAATAAACAAATGAAAACTTTAAATAAATCACCTGAAAATTGCGAATTTCTGCTAAGAAGATCAGCTAAATTCCGAATTTTCAACAGTCGTACAACAAAGTTCGCCTAGACGCTTATGACAGCCCCCTCACCGAAACATTGTATTGTATTTAATAAAGTTAAGCCCTCACTCAGTCTTCATTAAGTATTTATCTAGTTGGGTACTAGCTGCGCCCCGCGATCCCATGTGAATATCAGGAAATAAGTTCCTTGGTAATCGGTTTAATAGTTTTAACTAACAAACATTTAATATTACAATAAAACAAAATTAGTGTAAGCAGAAGGATTGTATGGTCTAACTGCCATGAGCACAAAGATATTTTTCTCTTTTTAACGTAGGTTTGACTAGTATAGGCTCACGGCTTCCTACCACAATATCTAAATACTAATTATTTCATTTTCAGTGATAAATTTAGAAAAAAAATGTTTACCTAAACAAAATCCTTTAATAATAATACAGAAAAAAGCTACATAAAAAGGACGTGTATAAAAAATATATAAAAGTAGAAAAGACTGATCACTAGTGGGATCAAAACTGGAAAATACAGGACAATGCTAAACCGTTTCTGGTAAACCTGAGTTAACATTATCATATCTGAAAAGCAATTTATAAAAAAACCATATCAAGTTTTTTTATTAATTAAACGAAAAACATAAATTACGAGACAATTAAAAAATTGCTTCGGTGTGCGATAAGTGAACATTGTGTTGTGCAAAAAAGAGCTTTGGGTACTGATGGATAGAGTTCTATATTCAAGGGATTACGGTTACAAATAAGGCACACTTGAAGTAATTTCAAGAACACGTGTATGGCTTCATTTCTAGGTCTAACAAAATCTAAGTAAATCCTTCAACATTTGCAATAAAACTTACCAAAGAAAACAATCAATTTTCAACTTTAACCGAACAAAAATAAAGTAAAATTTAACACAAACCCTCTTCAATAAAAGTTCCCAATTGAATTTGAACTTAATCACCTAATCATAAGGTACAAAAATGTATGCTGCAAATTGCTTAGGAACAATCGATCGACGGTTCAAGACGATACTGTCGTAAGTGAATATTTTGTGAAAATGGATTTTGTGTTTTAATCGTCTGTGGAGAAGGTTGAGATATGAGCGCCGGGATGAAGGGAGGTCCAGCGCCCACGGTGGCTGTGGTGGCAGTCCCGGAGAGTGAGATGGATGCCCTGCTGCTGGGGAGAACCGCGGTGAGGACCTTTGATCAGTACATGAGAAATGTATGTATTTAACATAATTTACGTACTATATTGCATAAAATGCAACAACTTGTTTTAATATTTATTTATCGTTATGCTTTGTACTTATTTAATATATATTATCTATCTAAGCTGCGCCCGGTGGTTTGAACTGCGTAAGTCCCTATCCCGCAGGAATATCAAAATAAAAGTTAGCTTATAGCTTTCCTCGATAAATAAATAAATATTACAGGACATTCCAAACCTCGCCATCTAGCCCCAAGCTAAGTAACTAGACTTGTGTTATGGCTGCTAGACAACGGATATACTACTTATATACCTTTTCTTTTTGTAAATATCACTACATAGTATAAAATAAAGTCGCTTTCTCTGTCCCTATTTCCCTTTGTATGCTTTTTTTTTAAACTACGCTATGGAGTTTGATGCGGTTTTTTTTTAATAGATAGAGTGATTCAAGAGGAAGGTTTATATGTATTATACATGCATAATATAGCCGTGCGAAGCCGGGACGGGTCGCTAGTATACTTATAATACATATCCAGGCCCCAGACAAATATCTAAGCATAAATACTTGTCTGAGGCGGGAATCGAACCCGCAACCCTGAGTTCGTCAAAATAAAAAGTAGTTCATAGCTTTTAGCTCGATAAATGGACTATCTAACACTAAATTTTACCAGGAACCAGTTGTTCTTGAGATATATGAAATGTATCCCTATTTCCCTTGGTCAAGCCATAACTTGAGAGCGGCTAGACCGAGTCCAGGGAAAGTTAAAGTGCTGAGAAAATATGAAATTAATAGGAAAATGAAGGTGAAACCACTGAGCTATAATATATAAACGTCACTAATTTTATGTATAAGTATTCTATATTTTGAGCTTTCATATGATTGACTTTGCTTAGATTGTAGTTAGATATATCTAGCAGTATTGTGATTTGTATGTTTTGTAGCATACTGATTATTATACGACGACCTCAGTGACGCGACGGTGGAATACCTGCCTACGACGCAGGAGGTCACGGGTTCGATTCCCGTGAACAAGTATTTGTGTGCATAAAAACAAAAAATTGTAGTCTTACCCTCAAATACTGAAAGGCTACTTAATCTTAAGTGGCGCTTAAATTGAAATTTAAGTGTAGGCTTCAATAGAAAGCATACACTTAACGTCAATTTTAACGCCACCTAAGATTAAGTAGCCTTTTAGTATTCGGGGGTTAGTGTTTTTGTTTGTATTGTAATGTCAGCATGCCTTCGTTACTACCTACTTTTTTCTATACGGCCAGGATTAGAATCTATGACCCTTGCTTTAGGTCTAAAAACCAACGGAGGAAAACGAAATGGAACAATTCGATCATTATTTTTAAATTTTTT
Source organism: Idaea aversata (assembly GCA_907269075.1). Lineage (NCBI taxonomy): Eukaryota > Metazoa > Arthropoda > Insecta > Lepidoptera > Geometridae > Idaea > Idaea aversata. The sequence continues at coordinate 10,484,220 of OU026107.1, forward strand.
GAGGATGAGTTAAACTGAACACAGCAGATTTTTCTAAATATAAGAAGGTGATTCAGCCTTAGTACAGTCGATAAAACTTCAAAGATTAATGTAATCTTAAGGTTAATGACCTCCCCGTGTAAGTAACAGCTGATTTTCGGCTAAACATACCCAAAATAGTAGAACAAAAGAACTAGGTCTAAACCACTTTTTAAATGTGTTTTATTGTGTTTTTGTATTTTTTAGTTCATAGTTTTCATTTGTAAAATGGTTTTTTGGATAAATTTATTTATTTATTCATTATTTATTTATTTTATTTTACTTTCTTATATGATTACTAACAACCTTGTATGTCATGTCTATGATACTAATAAAAGTGATTTATCTCTTTGAAGTCACAAACAATAAAATAAAGTTTTATCTCGTTCAACTTTGTTTCGTATTTAGTGAACTGTGAAACCTCTGTGTGACGTCACTGGCCACAAACCGTAATTGGGAAGCTGAATTTCAGTAGGTACCTATACATTGTACCTAATGGTTCAGTCGGTAATTCGTGGAACATTACATTTTAGCTTAACGTTAATTTTGTATTTAATCCATATACCTACTTCCTTCCTTCTTCTCATTGGTGGGTGCGTTCCGAAGGCACACATCCCAGCTTAGTTTTTAAGACGTGACGTTTTAATAAACAATCTTAAATTAAAAACGCACGCGTAGTGGCTTGAAGTGTTATCATCAGATAGCAAAGCCAAGAATCGAACCTGTTCATTTTGCAAAAAATCGCCTAATTTTTGTACCAATCGACTATGTTACTAAACGTCACAATTAAAAAGAAATGTTCTGAAGGTCAACTGTCGTAAATAACACATTTCAATATCATTTCAATCACAAATAATACCCTCAAAGTAGCTCAAAATACCCTGAATGTAAGCTTTTTGTAAAAAAAATTGTTTTTGAGTGTAGCTTTTCCAATTAGAATGCAATGGGAATGATATTGGAATCACTATCACTACATAGTATAAAACAAAGTCGCTTTCTCTGTCCCTATGTCCCTATATCCCTATGTATGCTTAAATCTTTAAAACTACGCAACGGATTTTGATGGGGTTTTTTTAATAGATAGAGTGATTCAAGAGGAAGGTTTATATGTATAATACATGCATAATATAGCCGTGCGAAGCCGGGGCGGGTCGCTAGTGTAATGTAAATGTATTTTCGAGAATTGGCCTTCTGATTTCCAAAAGTCTTAGAACAGAAATTGTTTGTTTAGGTGCACAGAAGTGGCCCTCAACCGCCTGCTATTATGATTACCATTAAGCCAATATGTAAACATTGAGATAAATATTACTATGTAAAAGATAACTTCGTGTTGAAACTCGCGGCTTAGTTGTCTCCAGAAATATTGACGATTTCTTTCCTCTGAACACGTTCGCTTAAGGTGAAAGGGTACCTGCGCCCTCTCCATACAAACGTAGTCGACTGTTTCCTCCCTGGATAGTGACACTAGCACAAATATTTTTGTGCCATAAAACCTATAACTGCCATGACTATGCCCCAATTTTTGTTTTTTTTTTTCATTTTCTAATTATCATAGAAATAAAGATTAAAAAAAAACAAAAAATAGGAGCATGGTCATGGCAGTTATAAGTTTTATGCACCAAAATTTTTTGCTCTAGTGTCATTATCCAGGGATAATACAGTCGACTACGTTTGTAATAGTTTGTATGGAGAGAGCCCCCGGTACCCTTTCCTCTTAAGGAAGGTTGATAAAGGATCAGGGCAAGCATACTCAATCTAATAGCATGTCCTAGGCACTACGGCGCCCGGAATACAATGAATTTAAAGCTAGCGCTGTATAAAACATCTAAAAAGGCTAATATTATTAAATAAAATGGACTTCACTAATGTGTGAGAGGAAGTGGAAACAAAAGCTTTGTTTGTGTTGGAAACAACTAGGCTGGGATTTATCGAACTATCCAAATAGAATACTGCGGGGAGCGTACTCAGGACTTTTGGAAGTTGGACGACTAGTTAAGTCATTCTAATAATACCTTTAAATATTTGAAACCTTGACCTATGTGAGCATGATCACAAAAATACCCCATTCTTGTGCCTTCTTCACATTGGTGGGCGCGTTCCAGAGACACACATCCTAACTCTATTTTTAAGACATTTCAATGTGATTTCATGCCAATTGTATGATTCCAAATGAATAAAGAATTTTGACATTGACTTTGACACCTTTCAGACCTATGACAACAGAATCCACTGATCCCCTGAAATTTGCACCTTGTGCCCTATTCCCTATCTTTCATTCCGGGGGACGAATATTGGAGCCCACTGGGTTTCAGGCCTATCAAACATTAATAATACAAATAAAACATACCATGTAAAAAAAAACTCGTAAGATCTGTTTTACCAATGGTAGAAACCTCTACTGCCATTCCAAAGGTCGTGGCTTCGATCCCTTCCTGCCGTCAATGTATTTTTCTATTCGAAATAATTATGTGCGCTACTATCACTGCTCTTACGGTTAAGGAAAACATCATGTTAAAACGGCTTAGTTAGCTCCATATATCATCTAAATTTGATGTAAAGGTCAATGTGTCTTAAAGTATTCTTGTCTTGTCCGTCGCTCGCCTTGGGCAGTTTCGTTTGCCATTCGCCCACGCCCCCTTAGCACTGAGTCCGTTCACCTATCAATACCAATTTTATTATTGCTTCGGAACTCCGATCTGATATAGATTACCAATATTCGGAGAGCATAGCTTAGTGGAACAATTTCTACATTCCAAACTCAATATAGTGAAGTACTAAGGCCAAGTATTTTAATAGCAATTTTGTTATGGGTTTGATATTTTCATTTCTATCCTTAGAATAAGTACGTATTACGTCTATGAATTTCTCTACGAAAAATGTATGTGCACTAATATTCTTCTCGTATAGTGGTGTGGCTCTTATTATTTATTATATTGTTAAAGTTTTCAGATCGCCTTAAGGTAAAGGGTACCGGCGCTCTCTACATACAGACGTAGTCGACTGTTTCCTCCCTGGAAAATGACACTAGCAAAAAATATTTTTGTTACATAAAACCTTTAATTTAACTGCCATGACTATGCCCCTATGTCTTGTTTAATTTTTTTTTTCAATTTCTAATTCTCGTAGAAAATAAGATTAAAAAAACAGAACATAGGCGCATGGTCATGGCAGTTATAAGTTTTTTATCACAGTTGCTCATAAAGTCGATCTTATTAAACCGCTTTTAGGCTCATAATGCAACGTATTATACACGCGTGCGATAAAAAAAATCCAACTAGTGCTAAAATAATACGCTATCCCGTTATGTTAAATACATATCTCACAGCTTATTGATGTATAGAAAAAAGGTACTATCAAAGAGTTTTTAAGCCTTGCTGGCTTATCTTTTTTCTTCTTTTCAAAAGGTTGTCTCTAAAGTCTGATAGCGAACGATAATTTTACGTGATAACGTCTTTGAAAATAATTAAAAATTGAGTTTTGTTTTTTCTTTAGGTACATAAATATATTTTTTCCTTACCATTATATTCTGTTTTTAACCGCCGACGCAAAAACAAATGAAAAAAACCCTAAAAAAATATTGTATGTCAGACGAGGTTGTATAGGTTAAAAGTCTTTTGCCTAGCCTTTCGGGAGTATAATTAACAAAAAATAGTAAACATAACCTAAAATTCTTAAAAACTTTTTATTATTTCAACAAGTCTTTTTTTTTATTCGCAACTGTGATAAAAAACGTCGTACGATACACGTGTGAAAAGTTGATCATTCCATCTCGGCTTTTGCCATGCTCGCGTTCCGCTCGCGCGTCATAAACCGCCTCTATGGAATGCTCAACTTTCCACACTTGTATCGCAATGTACTATTATGCAACAAAAAAATTTGCTCTAGTATCAGTATCCAGGGAGGAAACAGTCGACTACGTTTGTATGGAGAGAGCGCCCGGTACCCTTGCCTCTTAAGGCCTTTAACTTGACCTAACGACTGCTACTAGAGGTAGCAATCACTAATTAACATTGCTCTAACGGTGAAGGAAAACCTCGTGATGAAACCTGCAGCTTAGTTGTCTACAGACGTACTGACGAGTCCTTTCTTCTGGACACGGTCGACTAAGCTGAAAGGGTGGTATAGAAGCCAGGTGGTCGACAGGATGATGTTGCGGCCGGACCGGCCGGAGAAATTAAACCAAAGACACAAGTGATATGTTCCGTGGATGATTTAATTCTGATTATAATTTTGATAAAATGTATAAACTAAAATATTGTAATAAGGTAAAGGAATGCAGTGAGTACAAAGGTCGTCCCGTGGCCGCTCCACGTGACGACTATATTGCGGTGTCAGCATGTAGGTGTTGTTTGTTAGATACTAGTGACAGTGTACGGCTTGGCCCGTACAGGTGGTATAGGTTATTCTAGGCAAGTAATACATTGTCTTTAGCACTAGAGCGCCCTGAATAGCATGAATTAGGCCATTTTTAAATTATGATGGGACATGTATTAGAGAGAGTAGGCTTGCCCAGCACCATCGTATCAGCTTAGTCGGCCGTGTCCAAAGAAAGGACTCATTAATACGTCTGCAGCCAACTAAGCCGCGGGTTTCATCACTATTTTTTCCTTCACCGTAAGAGCAATGTTAATTAGTGGTTGCTATTGCTACCTCTAGTAGCAGTCGTTAGGTCAAGTTAAAGGGTACCGGGCGCTCTCTCCATACAAACGTAGTCGACTGTTTCCTCCCCGGATACTGACACTGACACTAGAGCAAGTATTTTTGTTGCATAAAACTTGTAACTGCCATGACCATGCCCCTATGTTTTGATTTTTAAATCTTAATTTCTATGATAATAATTAGAAAATGAAAAAAAAACCAAAACATAGGGGCATGGTCATTGGTCATGGCAGTTAAAGGTTTTATGTAACAAAAATATTTGTGCTAGTGTCAAAAACTCGTAAATACGTCTAGAGATAACTAAGCCTATGTTATATGTTTGTATGTATGTCCTGTTTATTTACTTTATTATCATGCTTGAATGAACTCACAACCTACCATAAAAGCTAAATAAGTTTGTGGCGTTAAGGTTTACATGGCCACCAACAAATGGCGCCACTGATACGATCGGAGATCCTAGATCGCGCAAGCGAAGTTTTTCTGAAGATAAGCTCATATACAAGTTCCAACGAAACATCGTCGGGCCGCGGCCTACCGGGTGTAGGTAACACCTGCCCGGTGGAAGATCTTCCCTTTGGAGGTACATACCACCTAGTACCTCCAAAAGTTATTTTCCATCCAAAGGTTGCCTGGAAGAAATCGCTTTCAGCGATAAGGCCGCCCATTTGTGCAACTCGTACTTTATAGCTATTACTGTACTTTGCTTGGTGTATATTGTATATTATCATGTTTTATGTTCCTTACTGTGTTGTACAAATAAAGTTATCTATCTATATATCTATCCTATTGGATAATTCAAAAGGAAATCCACCCTAAATAAATTAAAGTAAGAAATTGATCAATAATTTGACGTAAAAACTGGAAACCCTTCCCCTAAAGGAATCTGATGGATGGTCATCAGATAAACATTGACGTATGCGGGCCGCAATTACTGTTGATCGATGTTTGTACTATAGGTACCTACTACCATTTGTAGGTATAGATAGGTACTAGGTAGGTCATATTAGAAAAGCAATTCACGAATTTATAGTCATTTGAAAAGTTGTTAAAATACACAGAATTAATTTGCAAGATTTGATGACAAACATCGGGACAGGTCTCACTAAATAAAAGCTTGTAAAAAAGGTTTCTTGAAGCAAACCTAACGCTAGATAATATTATCTTATTTTTGATAAAAATGTTCTTTAATAATCCTAAGCAATATTCTTATATTTTAGAGTATTGCTTATCAATATTCTTAATGTAAGAGTATTGCTTAGAAATCATTGTTTAGCGTCTATAGGCTATTAGGCAATTGATTTATTTGTCCTGATTTATCACCTTTTTTTACATATGATAGGTCAGCGTTTGACCACTATCACACCTGCCTGAAGGCATGTGACGATGCGGCCTAAGATGTAACACGCCTTCCTAGAAGATACCTATTCACTCGCGACTTGAAGACCCCCAAATTGTACACGTCAGGAAAGACAGATGCAGGCAAGCGATTCCATTCCCTTGCAGTACGAATATGGAATGACGAAGCAAAGCGCTTAGTGCGAACGTCCCTGCCCGCTGCCTGTTGTCCGTGCCTATTTTGTGATATATACTGATCTATCATGATATAACCTGTCTTTTTGGTTTGGAGATTAAAATTGTAACGTAAATGAATCCACGGGGCGTAACCAACATTGACACGTCACGTAACGCCGTACAGTATCAAATAATTGGATTAGTATTAGTCTGGGCAATGGCACCGAGACGACGACCAGCGACGGATTCATTGTCCATTCAACCGTGCTAACGCTTTTCGACACACTAAGCATCTTAATTAATGAATTTCGGATTAATGGGGACCCTTATCAGAATAGACTTGGCTATTTTTATAAAAATGTTATTTTATTTTAAAAGAAACTAAGTAAATACAAAGTCATCGATAATTATGGAAATCCATGAAATAGTTATCACGATATTTGTAAGGCGATAAGGAATATAAAGATAAACATAACACCCTTTCTTTGTAGCCGGGTAGAAAGAACGAAAAAACTCGATTGCAGTAAGTCACTAATTAGGTGGGAACAGATGAAAATACATACAAAACATAAAACAGGTCAAAAACATAACACTTCCTTTTGGCTCGTCCTAGTCGGGTAAAAAGTACGACATAGCCCCACCTTTTTGAAATAACAACTAGAGAACTAAGATCGCTTATTTAAAAAAAAACTAGATCAGAGGGTCTCGCGTATGCTCCAACAGGGAAGACGTTAAGAGCTGAACTGTTAAGGTTTTATCAATCTCAATTTATTTTCAAAAAAATGTTTCTTCCACGGCCAATCGAACTTGTAGTCGCTGAGTACCTTAAACGCAGCCTGCCAATTTCTCGTTTTGCCTAGATCTAACGAGATATCGGCATATTGATATTTTGACTCATTACCTATTAGTTCACAAGCGAAGTAGTCGAATCGAGATATTTTCGAACATGTAACCACCAGATTCGCAGACACATATTCGTTCACTACTCCAAAGTGGTCGACAAATTCTAATGGACATTCGTAACTCAATTCCAAGCGTTAGACTACGTTATTACTATAGCAAGTTACCTACTAGATAAGATAAGCTTATATAATAACTTGACACGTGCTTGACCTGCGCTCGCTTCGCTTTAGTTGATGAGAATATCATTATAAGCTGCTTCAAACTTAGTTCGGTCCACTGGGATGGATTTTAGAGTTGTTGTTTACATTTAAATAAGGTACTCTGTATGTAGTTTATTCTGCGTACTTGTGGCTAAATTGAAAAATTAAAACACTTTTTTAACTTGCAATGGGACGGAGGACGTATATGCATTTTGGGTGAGAGTGTCTGTTTGTTTGTGCACTCAAATTTTGCAATTTATCTTCAAAACAGCTGGACCAATTTAGATACGGTTTTCTGTAATAAGGTCAGGTTGTAGTTTTTTATATTTTTTCGTAAAAATGTACAAGTAAGAAATTGAAATCTAACAATATTTTGTCAGACGCGCTTTCAGAACAAATAGGCACTAAAAACCTTTATTAAGCTTTGAAATTATCAAAAAAAAACTGGCTTTCTTTGCACACAACATAGTGTCCTACAATGGACAGTAGACCAAAGAGGTTGCATTTACCTACTCAATAGCGAAAACGAATTCGGTAGCTCCGGATAATAACGCGTTCAAACAAACAAACTCCTCTGCATTTTGCGTCATTGCTTAGGGACAGGTGAGATCTTGGAAGAAGGAATAAGCTACCTTTATCTCGGTCCCAGACTTACGCTGGTCCAAAATACGAGTAAGTATAATGAAAGTCATGAAATAAAATGAAATATAAATTGATTGTTAATTAATTATTGTTAATCACACTGTTATGTACGGTCGAACCTGTTATGCGGACCAACTGTAGAAAGCCAAAACAACTATTAGTAGAATGTTTTCAACTCAAGCAAGATTCATTCAGTCTTGCTCGAGTTCAAGTTTCAAGTCTTTCAACTCATTAATTTATTAGAATTAAAACATTCCAATAATAGTCATTTTAGAACTCTACGGTGGGTCTGCAATTCTGACTTCGACTGTACATTTTTGATAGTTTTAAAGCCCAATAATGGTAGTGGAAATTAATTTTTAAGTCGAAAAATAACGCCTTTTGTATTACGATACCTTTATTGGAACGAGTTGTTTATCAACATAATATTATAAACATCCTGTAAAAGCTCGTTAACGAGTTTTTTCATGTAACGTGACAACAACGTACACTACCACGTGCCCACGTGACGGCTGTTTGCGGTTGCCATGGTTACTCATATACTCCGCGTATTTTTAGCGTTATTTCGAATAACGAGGGATTGTTAATATTATGGAAACGTATATGAATAATAATATGAAATTAAATCGTTTATTTACCAGACAATTTAATTGTCCACACAAATTACATATTATTCTTTAACCAAACAAAATATAATTTAAAAAATAAAAAATAAATATTGCAGGACATTCCACACATCGCCATCTAGCCCCAAGCTAAGTAACTAGACTTGTGTTATGGGTGCTAGACAACGGATATACTACTTATATACTTTTCTTTTGTAAATATATACTTAATATACATACAGACACCCAGACCACAGACAAATATCTAAGCATAAATACTTGTCTGTGGCGGGAATCGAACCCGCAACCCTATGTTTGGCAGTCCGGCATGGTGACCATTGTGCCAACTGGGTCGTCAAATTATACAAATAAAGTTTACACTGACCGAAAATTATTATGAATAATTACAATTTGCTTATATATGGTTATAGGGGTATAATAATATATTTAATATTAATAATAGTACGTACTCATTCTAAGAATATACATATTATTATAATGCTATTGAAATATTCACATAATATGATGTAGGTATTTCTGTTGCCGCTATAACAACAAATACTAAAAAAAACAGCGCACTCCGGGAGTGCAGGCAGAAGTGAAAACTGTATATCTGTGTAAAATATCATATGTCGCGAGAACATACGCAAAAAGAGTTTTAGATGAAAAAAAAAAAATAGTCGGACGACAAATAGTCGTCCGACATTTGTCGGCCAACAAATTGTCGTCCGACATTTGTCGTCCAACAAATTGTCAACCGACATTTGTCGTCCGTCAATAGTCGTCCGACATTTGTCGTCCGTCAATAGTCGTCCGTTAAAAAATACCATATGTACGTCTTAATACACTCACAGCCAAATTAAAAACAGTAGGCCCAGGCATACATTTTCGCCGCGCCGTAGAGAGGGGATAGCTGTCTACTCTCCATCCGTCTTACGCTTTTTCGATCAGGTCACGTGTCCTGACGCGAGTTTAAGATTTTATACCCATTACAGAAAAAGTGCTCAACGCCGCTAAAGAAGTTTTCACTTCAAAACCGATTTCGATCAAACATAGCCAAGAACACTTGCGACTAATTCACATTTCAAACAAAAAAAAACTAAATCAAAATCGGTTCATCCGTTCGGGAGCTACGATGCCACAGACACACACACACAGATACGTCAAACTTATTTAATGGTACCTCAATCCTTCGTGCGTGAGTCCGACTCTCACTTGGCCGGTTTTTTTTATTTTGGTACAATTCAATACGATCTCATGCGAATGATTACAAAAGCAAAAAAAACTTTGACTATAAACCTTTTTTAATTTTTTTGCCACATATTAACGCTTTCAAAAAAATTGTTGTCTGTAAAGTCGATTTACGGACGATAATTGTTTTACGTGATAACCTCATGAGAAAACATAAACACGATAATACGTTGCTATGGTTACCTTGTCAATAACGTGACACTTTTTTGTGAGTGCAGTATGGTGTTCATCGATTTATAAGACTATAACACGTCGTCTAATTTCCAAGCTAATCATAACTTATGTTATATGTTACTATCTAAATAACACAGACGATGTCTCAGGTGCCGACCATAATCGTCTTATGAACTTACATATAAACTTTATGTAGTTATAGCCATGTTTGCATATTGAGAGCATGAGGCGAGATGCACATAGAGCAGCTAGTCTAAAGCTTACAACTAAACTTGTTTTATAACAGATGTGAAATACCAACTCCTACTAGATATAGGTCAGGTACAATCAACGGTCAAAAGTCTCTGCCCACCGTAACGTTTACAATCGTACAAGAGTTTAAATTAAGGTTTCTGTGGGCGGCTTACTGTGGATAGCAACTTAATTTAAAAATTCCTCTTTGCTTTCATAATAATAAAGGTCAATCCACACTTACATAATACATATAATTGTACAATCCACGGTCAAAATTCTCTGCCCACCGTAACGTTTACCTGTGCAGCACTATTTAAATATAACAACGTAACCTGTGGATCGAACCCACGTCGGTTCGTGTAGCGGGTGGCGGCTTATACCACTCACACAACTAACCACATAGCTAACATGTTGAAAATCATAATCACACTGAGTATTTTTAATTCAAGTATTTATGTTTGTGTGTAACGTCTATTAGTGAAGAAGGTCGTAAGTCCAACACTCGTTGATATTATTATTGTAGCAAACTGATCATTGACTTATGACCCATACTGTATATCTGCGTTGGCCGGGTGATAGTGTCTTGAGTTTTATTGAGTATCTGGAGTCGCGGGTTTGAATCCCGGTCGGCCGGACACCAATGGATTTTAAAAAATTATTAGCAGTGTTCTTACGGTGAAGGAAAACATCGTGATGAAACCCTTGGCTTAGTTGTCTTCAGACGTACTGATGAGTTTTTCCTCTGCACACGGTCGAATAAGTTGAGAGGGTGGTATAGATTATGTTCAAGCCTTCTCCATCTTTACATCTGCCCCAAGCACAACAGCGTTCTGAAAAGCACGGATAAAAGTTGCTAACGCTATATAAAGCATATAAATTAAATGTTAATAGAATCATGAGTTTTCGATACGCGGCGCGAGTAGGTATTTTCAAAAATGACCCTTATCGTGCGATGGAGAGAGTTTAAGTTCTGTTGTAATTGCCTTCATTTTGCTTTCAAATAATGTTGCGGGCCGTAACGTTTTTACCCCCTTTATCCTTCACAAAATTAAATAAATTTGATCTCATTTAATTCACTGCATCTTATTCTAGGTTTATTCGTTCTTCTTTTTTGGTAATTCAGTTTAGGTTATTAAAAAACAATTGAAACGCTCGATGAAGTTTTTCAGTCAAAAATATAGATATTCAGATACTAATAACTTTTATCTTAGGCAATATTTCTTTAAAATAAAAACGGTTAAACCTAGTTTTCCATTAGATCTAAAACATTTTCAAAAATTATCAAAATCGGACTTCGTTTATGGGGGGGAAAACGTTACCGCTTTTTGTATAGAAATTTACAGCCTCACACTGGCCTTAAAGCCAAAATAATCCTACTAAAATATTATGGACTCGGTTTGCGGTCAGTAAAATATGTGAACAGTCGGCAACAGAATTGCAGACTCATCGTGAGGTTCTAAAATTACTATTATTGGAATGTTTTCACCCTAATTAAGGTTTTCCAATAAATTCATGAGTTTAAACTTGAATTAAGGACCTTAGGATCCTGTTTGAGGTGAAAATATTCTAATAATAGCAGTTTTGGATCTCTACGGTAAGTCTACACTTTTTTTGCCTGGTTGTACAATTTGGTGTCTTCAAATCACGAGCGATCTTCTATTTTTTTTTTTTTTAGACACGCAACAAAAATGCGTAAAAGTGCAGACGCTAGACACGCGTCTGCACTTTTATGTGTCTTCAAATCTTAGGTATCTTCTTGTCGCTCGTACTACATCTACATGATGGCCATAGGTTTGGCCATAACTATTCGCCACAATGTTAGCCAACGTGAAGAGCAGGCATCATCCTTCAGGTGACAATAGAGGTCAAACGCTGACCTATCGCTTAGAAATAAAAAGTCTGCGCACACAATCGAACGCCTGGACAGACCATTTTAAGGCTGCTTACAACTAGTATTGTTGATTGTAAAGAATGTGTTTTGTTTTTCTCAAAAGTGAAATTTTTACCGATATTTTGGGGTAATTAAATTCTTTGTCCTTTCAAAGCTAGACTAGTTTTAATTCTTAATTTTAGGATAGCTTCAAAACTATAGGAAATGTTTGGTTCAAAATCACACCAAAATGTCGGTAAAAATATCACCTACAATTAATTCCATCTCACCACTTTTGAGAAAAACAAAACACATTCGTAACAATCAACAATTTTCACTAACGAAGGCGACCGGTGCCAATAGTAACTATTTAGTAGGCTGTGTACCAAGGTCGTTAGCGTATGAACCCCCCCTTAAAGCCAATGTAAATTCATACGTAAATATAATGGCAAGAAGATATAAATTCCAACTGAAACCGACTGAAACATTAATTTGATGCTCCCAATTTACGTTGGCATTAATGCCCCAGGCTGCCATCCGCCGGCATAGTCAACTTTTTTGTTGAAAACTTTAGAAGGCCGCAAAAACAACATTAACATGGTATAAACAAAGAACTTGACTTGTTTATGTGATTTATTGTCGAAATCCAATAACCTATTTGTCGGCTGTCGAGGTTTTAAATAAAAAAAAATTGAGATCTTTTCTATTATTACCAAAAAATTACAAAAAAATGACAGTTTAAGGTGAAAGGGTACCTGCGTTCTCTCTATACAAACGTAGTCGACTGTTTCCTCCCTGGATAATGACACTAGCACAAATATTTTTGTGCCATAAAACCTACGGCTGCCATGACTATGTTTTGGTTTTTTTTCATTTTCTAATTATTATAGAAATTACCCTACCCTATGTTTTGGTTTTATTCATTTTCTAATTATCATAGAAATTAAGATTTAAAAAAAATAGGGGCATGGTCATGGCAGTTATAAGTTTTATCCACCAAAAATATTTGCTCTAGTGTCATAATACAGGGAGAAAACTACGTTTGTAATAGTTTGTGTGGAAAGAGCCCCCGGTTTTCCTCTTAACCATTTTTGGCTAATACTCATTGTCTATGTGTATCGATTTTAAATAAGTAATAATATTTGTATTTTTTTTTATATTCATTGCTTTATTGCTGACTTTCTTTAATTTTGTGTTATAAATTAGCTATAGAATTTTAAACGTGTCTCGTGAAAATGGTGGTCGGAACAACATCCAAATATAGAGCTCCACAAAATAAAACTGTTCGATACATTTTATCGAACACTTCAGCAATTTGGTTCAAGTAGGTCGCACGCGCCGGCGAATGACGTCGACCGGGCGACTCGCTTGAGTCAGTGCACCTTTAGCCAGCAAGCCCATCGCACTCATTCAAATCATCCTAAGTTAATTAATTATCGTGGCAATATATACCCTTAAAGCTATCTGATCTTCTATCATTTTACATCATAACAGCAGCACCCGGTACGATCCCGTCCAAAAACCAATAAATAATGGTAAACGTACAACGTCCTGTTTAAAATAAATTTAAACGAACCTAGGCCTTTATTGTTATTTTGACCATATTAATGGAAATATCATGACCAATATTTGGCTCAATCCAGTTGCTACTGAGCAATCCCTTCTTATTTGTATGAAGCCTAAAACAGAACACTACTCCATTCACTAACTTATTTATCAAGTTAGGCTTCAGGGCTCCAGTGAAGGTGAACCAATTATATTTTGAAGTTGTTACATTAAGCTTGAATTACGAGTGTATTCGGAATACATGACAGGTTTGTTTATGGCATTGCCATGTTGTTTGCATAGGCATTGCATGCCTGTGTTTAACGCTTAAAAAGTGATATATGTGTAGGTTTAAAATCAAAAAGCATCAATACCAGGCAGACTGATGTGCGGCACTGATTCATGGTGGAAATACCAGATGTCCGCCCTAAGTATTTGCTTCGTCACTCCTTACGAATGTCACGAATGTCAGTTACGAATGTCAGTACGAATGTACTGCAAGGGACTGGGATCAGTTGCCTGCTTCTGTCTTTCCTGACGTGCATAGTTTGGAGGTCTTCAAGTTCCAGTGGATAGGTATCTTCTAGGAAAGCGTGCTACATCTTAGGCCGCATCGTTACCTGCCATCTGGCGGGTGTGGTAGTAGTCAGACACTGACGTATCATAATATGTAAAAAAAAAATATAAATCAGGACAAAAAAGTAGCTTCTTACTCACAATTTAATTTCCTTGAACAAAGTTTTTATCAGAATAGAAACATAACTTAAGAGTAATACATAGTTTAAGAGTAGAAACATAACAGATAATACATAAAAAATATATATATATATTTATATAGACTATTTTATGATATGGGCGTCGATCTTTAACAGTCTCTTTTCCACAATTTTTGTGTAACAATTTCACTCGAGATTCCTAGAAAAGCTAGTAAGCTCTAGGCTTTGCGAAACTGGAAATTTTTCAATTACTTACTGCCTTTCATGTTCCGATATTTGCTTTATTCTTTTTTTAGGGTTTCGTACCCTAAGGGTAAAAAACCTTTTACTAAGACTCCACTGTCCGTCTATCTGTATGTCACCAGTCTGTATCTCATGAACCGTGATAGCTAGACAGTTGAAATTTTTACAGATTATGTATTTCTGTTGCCGCTATGAGTACTAAAAACAGAAAAAAGTAACAATGTATTGAGTACTTATCTTTTTTAGATTTTTTAGGTTATGTTGAATATTTTTAGGCAATACTTTTTTGTTAATTATTCTTCGAAAAGGGCAGGTAAAAGAGTTTTAACCTATACAGCCTCGTCTGACATTTTTATGATATTTTTGCATTTGTTTTTGCGTCGGGGGTTAAAAACAGAATATAATGGTAGGTACGGAACCCTTCGCGCGCGAGTCCAACTCGCACTTGGCCGGTTTTTTTTTCTATAATCTGAGAGCATGTTCCGATTCCAATCAGACGGAGGCAAAAATGCCATTAATCTGCGAGGCAGATTAATGGCATTTTTTTAAAAACCCGTTTGACGTGAAAAACGATTCGCATCGGTTTTTAAAATGGATAATGTCTGAATTGACCTTGGGTGTGATAGTGGCCAAACGCTGACCTATCATATGTAAAATGTTTCCAAAAGTCGTAGAACAAAATTTGTTCGCCTAGACGTCCAGAGCAACCCCCTTTCGTATTAGATCCCCTTTGCTGAAACACATTGTATAATACATAGTTACCAGGAACTTTAAACTTTAACAATTTTAGTGCTTGTGACTCTTGAATGTGTTGTTTTTTTTGAGGTGATAACGTCTAGTAAATTGATGGAACACCTGCATTCACACAAAAGTGTCATGGTAATATTGTGTGACGTCATGCGTCATGTTCCGGTAACATGACCCGTCCGTTCCCGTTAGGAAACAAGAGTATTTATTAAGTGCATAGATACTAGCAGGTGCAAGTTTCCAACTATAACAGGATGCAATTACAATTTGCAACATTGTAAAGGCAATTTACTCGGACATAAATGATGACCCAGTTGGCACAATGGTCACCACGCCGGACTGCCAACACAGGGTTGCGGGTTCGATTCCCGCCTCAGACAAGTATTTATGCTTAGATATTTGTCTGAGGTCTGGTTGTTTCTATGTATTATAAGTATATATTTACAAAAGAAAAGTATAAGTATTATATCCGTTGTCTAGCACCCATAACACAAGTCTAGTTACTTAGCTTGGAGCTAGATGGCGATGTGTGGAATGTCCTGAAATACTTATTTATTTTTATATTTTTGTATCATTTATGGCATTTTGCAGCATTTATGTCCGAGTAAATTGCCTTTACAATGTTGCAAATTGTAATTACATCCTGTTATAGTTGGAAACTTACACCTGCTAGTATCTATGCACTTAATAAATACTCTTGTTTCCAAACGGGAACGGACGGTTCAGGGTAGGGTAGGAATGATCCTATGCCACTGCTGATTTTAGGAATCATAATCATTAAAAATAGCAGCTAAACCTATAGGTAGTTATGTATGAAGGTAATAGACATAAATAACGGTTGACATTATAAAACGGTTCCACTGACGTGGGTGGCGAAGTGAACCATATTTCACCTTTTAATTACTAAGTCAGAATATTAGAAACAATCGTTAACTTTCATGACCAAGACAAGAATGTGGAATAGTCTTACTGTATGCAGCGTTTAACCCAAACACCTTATCGACCGACGATCAAGCGGCGAATCAACGAACTAGTGAACTAACTAACTAGGCGTACTAGTGAACGCGCGTACAACTAAGCGCTTGCTTTTATGGGCGGGTGGTGGGGATCGGCAACGCGCACAGCAAGTTCGTTTGATATTAACGGACGTGACGTCACTTGGCTGCTAACAATATATTCTGTTTCTGTAGGAAATCGATATCACTTTTATAGAGACACTAACGCAATTAAACCATCTATTTTTATCTCGATATTTTTACGGAATTGAAACTTATGCAGGTAAAGCCGCATAGCATAGCTAGCAATAATAGTGCATTGCGATACAAGTGTGGAAAATTGATGTTTGCATAAAGGCGGTTTTACACGCGCGAGCGGTACGCGACTGTGTTTAACAAAGCCGAGATACAAAGATTAATCCACACATGTATCGCACGACGTTTTTTATATTTTTATTTTATTTTTTATTTTTATGTATTTTTTTGTTAATTATAATTTCGAAAGGCCAGGCAAAAGACTTTTAACCTATACAGCCTCGTCTGACATCAATACCTATTACAGACAACCTTTTTTTGCTGGATTAAAAACTGTTTGTTGGTACGTACCTTTTTTTCAAACATCAAAACAGTATAACCCAGTAAAATTAAGAATGTTTCATATAAATAATATGCAATTAGCAGTAAGATACGTATTTAACTTATCAAGATAACTTATTACCGCACTAGTATTTTGGTAGATTATAACTCACGCGTACGTAATACGTTGGATTATGAGCCTAAAAACGGATTACTAAGATCCACTTTATGAGCAACTGTGATAAAAAGAATGTTTCATCTACATAGCATACTTATTAGGATAACTTATTACAGTATTAGTGCATAATGGTAATGTAAAACGCACGGGTGCATAATACGTTGGATTATGATCCTAAAAGCAATTTAATAAGATCCACTTTAGACTTATCACAAATATTTTGTTATTTATTATTTTCTTTTCTTTTCAAGTCTTTTCTTTTATTCGCAACAAGGATAAAAAACGTCGTACGATACACGTGTGGATATTGATCATTCCATTCCATCTCGGCTTAAGACGCGTTCGCGTTCCGCTCGCGCGTCATAAACAGCCTCTTTGTGATGATCAATTTACCACACTTATATCGTAATATACTATTCTTACAGTTTAATAATTTTCTGTATGTCCCTACTGCGCAAAAATATAAAAGTAGTAGGTAATTTTCTACCACCGATTTACTCAAGAAAGGGTGCACCTAGCAAGTTGATTTGCGCAAGATTTTGGTAGTCTGTAACCGAGATTAGGATTTCTTTGAAATTGTCTGTTAAGCTTCGTTGCTAAATTTGGACGTAGATGGCGCTGTATGCGGTGTCGCATATAGTTTACAGAATATTTTTTTCACCAAAAAAAACTGAATACAATAAAAAACCAATATAATCTAGAAACATTATTGGAATGAAGATCGGAACGAACAATAAAAATCGAATGAATCCATCAACAAATGAAGTCTATTATTCATTCGGAGTCACTCGTTCAGTGAATGAACTGAGTTAAACTGACTGATAACATTGAAAATTACTTTATTGCTAGCTATGCTATGCGGCTTTGCCCGCCTAAGTTTCAATTCAGTAAAAATATCGAGATAAATATAGCCGGTTTAATTTCGTTAGTGTCTCTGTAAAAGTGATATTGATTTCCTACAGACACAGAATCTATTAATATAGCTACTACGAACTCTGAACGCAAAAAAAGTGTCTTAGAGCGGCTCATGGCCTAAAGCCTACGGATAGTTGTAGACCATTGTTCCAACAGTTGAAGATTTTAACATTACCATGCTTGTTTATTTTCGAGACTTTAATATTTACTAAAAGCAACCTTCACTTATTCACGGGAATGAATAGTGCTCGTCTTAGACATAAACTTTTTGTACCTAAACACAATACAGCTTCTTTTGGGAAAAGCTTTATGGTACTGGCTCCCATGATGTACAGTGAGTTGCCAGATTGTATAGCTCAAATTGAAGACTTCTCTATGTTTAAGAGAGAATTACATAATTTTTTGACGGAAAAGTCCTTTTAAAGCCTTAAAGAGTATTTACCAATGTATAGAATGAGTTAATGAGATTTAATTGACTTGATTTTTATGTAATAACTTTTAATTTTATTATTTGACATTTCACTATTAATTTAGACTAATTCACATACCTCAAATGAGGTTAAATAGCCAAGTACTTTATTATAATTTTGACATCTTATTACTCTATTTAATGTGAATAAATGATTGATTTGATTTGATCTGAACTTTAACAATTTAACGTTATTTATTGTGCTTGTGCTATAGTGACTCTTGAATGTGTTGTTTTTTTCCCCACACTGTTTTTGTTTGTAGTATGTTTTTATGCGTGGGAACTTCTAATTGGCCCTTTGTTCGTATTATTTTTATTTTTTAGATATAGCTGTTGATTCTCCTAAAAAAAGGCGAGCAATACGAAAGATTTTTTTGAAAATTCAAATTCTAAAAGGGTGAAAAAGTTTGTTTATTTATTTATTTTGACTTTCAGGAACCTCCATGCAAAGGAGGCTTGTAGCTTTTCTCTTTTAATAATATAAGATAGAAGATTCACATCTTTGGCTAAATTGTATCCCAATATTCCTAAAAAGAAAATAATAACGTGTATAAAACCACATGCCACAGCTAGTGGGATATAAAACCTATTTAAAAAATGGTTGTACAGTATCACAGTTTTGCCGGAGGAGACTAGGTACAAAAAGCCAATTAGAGGATTCTATTTGATTCCCCCTCTAGGACCCCCTGCCCCCAAGGGGTGGAGGTTTGCCCCCCTTGCTATCACTTTTTTGCACACAGTTGAACTGCTTTGGTGGTATTGTTGGAACTGGCCATGTTTGTGACACTTTATGACGATTTTTACATAGAGTTTTTGTAATGTCCATTTAACTTTGCGACGCGGTCATCCATATTATTGTTAAGATTAGTAACTTTTTAATTTGTTAATAATATATTTTTATAACAAACAAACATTTTTTATAATACCTATCAGTATAGATAAAATACAATTAAATGAACCACTAAATACCAATTGAAATAGAAAATGAATTGGTTTTCAGATTGACAATAAAGCAAATATTTATCTGATAAGAGCTATTTTTAAGTAGTTTTTTCTATTTTTACGAAATATTTAATGTTTAATTAAGAGGAAAGGGTACCGGGGGCTTTCTCCATACAAACTATTACAAACTAGAAAATGAAAAAAATCAAAACATAGGGGCATAGTCATGGCAGTTATAGGTTTTATGGCACAAAAATATTTGTGCTAGTGTCATTATCCAGGGAGGAAACAGTCGACTACGTTTGTATGGAGAGAGCGCAGGTATCCTTTCACCTTAAGGTGGCAATAAGGGCCACCTACAAATTTTTTTTCACCAACCTAAGTTCCATTCCTGTGGGAATATGAGGATAAAAAACCTAAACGGGATCGGGAGTTACGAGGGTAGAACCGCGGAGCACTGCTAGTCTATTTATATATCTACTAGCTGCGCTCCGCGGTTTCACCCGCGTAACTCCCAATCCCGTGGGAATATCGGGATGTAAGCTATCCTATCTCTCAATTTGGATCGAACTGCACATGGTGTGCGAATTTTATTATAATCGGTTAAGTGGTTTAGGAGTCCATTGAGGACAAACATTGTGACACGAGATTTATATATATTAAGAAGATGTCCCGTAGTTTCGGAGCCTATAACAAACAAAAAACCTTTCCTATTTACAACATTAGTGTAGAAAGTAAATTATTGTTATGTTATGTTATTTTATGCCTCGTTTGTTTATGCAAATGCATAGTTATTGATTTAATGGCACACGTTATTATACCAAAAATCTTATTAATAACTAGCTGCGCTCCGCGGTTTCACCCGCGTAACTCCCGATCCCGTGGGAATATCGGGATAAAAAGTAGCCTATAACCTTCCTCGATAAATGGACTATCCAACACAAAAATAATTTTTCAATTCGAACCAGCAGTTCCTGAGATTAGCGCGTTCAAACAAACAAACAAACTCTTCAGCTTTATAATATTAGTATAGATTATATTAATTAATTATAATATTATTAATGTTATAATTAATGTTACTTATTTAATTGTAGTTTTTATGATTTTATGTTTTTTTTTGTATTGATTTATTTAATTTAACTTGTATTATTCTAATTTGTAAATGAATTAATGGGATTATAATATTATTCAAATAAATGTATCCCAAACTAGCTGCTCCCCGCGGTTTCTAAACAATAATTCATTAATTTCATAATAACTTTCTGTACAACTTTCTTTATTTTTTTTTAGTTCATAAGAACCTTCTCCTGACAAAAATAAACACAACAAAAAAAATTAGTGAAATTGGTCTAGCCTTTCACGCGTGATGCGATGACAAAGGAAAATAGGGATTCATTTTTATTTCTTCCAAATGTGTTATGCGATGTGATTTTAGGACACAAAAATATATTTATGGGAAGACGACCCAAATGATTCCATTCAAAGGAAATACTAATTTACGCAATAAGATGAAGAAAGATTGAAAAAAAGTGAACTGTTTCCGCGAAATTAAGTGGTGGAACGAATAAGGGGAGTCGCAGACTTTGGACTTAAAGTCGGCCGATACTTGATGGTTGTAGTATAAATATAGGTAGAATAGTTATATACTTTTTGTACTTATTTTACATATATATTTTTTAATTTATTTATCACAATATCAACAATCATACACAAGTTTCCTAATCCCTACCAGCGTATCCCCCCTGGTAGGGACAAGTGGAATTTTTTTCCACCTATCCCTACTGGTAGGGATAGGTGGAAATTGACTTCCACTTATTCCTACCAAGTGGTTTTTGTTAACAAGTACAATAACTAGATAGATAGATAGATAAACACTTTATTTAAACGACACACAAAACATTGAAAATAACAAAAATGACGAGAAAGCTTATCTTAACCTTATCTTTATCCTTATTTTTTTTTCTCTTTTTCTTAGCTTTATCTTGTTAGTTAAGCTTAGCCTAACTAGCTTCTGTTTGCGGATTTTCCCTCGTGGCAAGAAACGTAATTTCCAAAAACTCTTTCTTAGTAGATCACGAAGAACGTGTCCAAGCCTATGACGTAGGTATCCACTAAAACAGATTTTTTGAATTCCTACGGGAGTGAAGTCGCGGGAAAAAGCTATGCTCATTTTGTTTTCCCCCACAAGACAGGCTTAGCCAAGTGTGGCGGATCTGTGATGTAATATTTTTTTCATTACTCATATTCCGAAAGTAGGTCTAAAGATGCCTGAAGAGCGTGTAGAAAATAAAACTTTCAGCCCTAGGGAAAATCGCTTTCACTGACAGCTGTCATGTCAAATTATGGCTTCGCACGGCTTGTGCAATGTGCATGTAGCCAGTATCCGTATCATTACGCATTATGAACTTCAAAAACCTAACCTCCTTGCTTTAAGTAACACCAAAGAAGAACACTACATGTATATAACCTCTTTGGTCCCAACCTTGTAAGAGGATCAGGTAGTATGGAGTCTCTTATTCACTCTCGTTGTTAGGAAGAATTTTATGTATTATTCGTAATGAAAAGCAGTGTTTACCTCGGGTGAAAGACTCATTAAGTCCCTCGAACTATTAGCCATACTCCGTCTCGGGACTTGTAATGAGTGACTTTCACACCTAGGATAACAATGTACTATTGTAAGAATTTGTTTGGTAAATAAAATTATTATTTATTTTTGTATCGCTGGTCTCCTGCGATATAAGCATTATTGCTTAGTGCATGGACCGCTGTTACATCCCTTTGTTATTTACCTAGATATTTTACGTATGTACCTAAAAGTTTTGGTTAAATCTTTGGCAAGTAAAATTTTAATTTTGTTTTATTGTCTTTGCCTTACAACTGTCTGCAGATTGCATAGTCGGCGAGCAATCAACCGATAAAAAAAAGTCAAGTCTGATGAACTGACCCAACTCTGATGTTACATTTATTATCCTTACAAAGTGTGCCACGAAATAAAATATATTTCCTAAGTAAATTAAGTTGCGGGTCATATTTATTTAACTCGCATTGCCCGTTGGGTAAAAGATTTTCCGTGTTGTCAGAGATTCAAGATAAACGATTAACAAATATATTGCAGAAAACCGTGTTTAAATAGTTCCAGCCGTTTTGGAGTAAATGGGAACATTTGAGTGCACAAACACCATCTGACCCTAGGTATTCCGTTCCGTCGCAAATAAAAAGGAATCGAATAAAAATAAACCTTAGATAAAACTTATTATACCTAAAAGTGCTACGGTACAAATTGCTACAGCTTTAATAGCTACGCTACGAATTGCTACAACTCTAACAGCTATAGTTAAGCTACAAACTGCTACGACACTTAAAACTACGAATTGACTTCTGTGATACGATTTATATCTATGCTACGAACTCAACATTACATTGATACGTTACGAATTGCTACAGCTTTAAGATCTACGCTACTACGATAAAGCTACATAACAAACTGCTTTAGCTTTGACATCTGTGCTACACACATAGCTATCTTACGAACAATAACAGTTGGTATGACGTTATTTGCGCTACGACACTTAGCTACGCTACGAATTGCTACAGCTTCAACATCTCTGCTACTTTGATAAAGCTACGCTACAAACTGCTACAGCTTTGACTGCAATAATTCGTAGCGTAGCTATGTATCACAGATGTCAAAGCTTACCTTGATTTTCTTCTAAATATCGGTAAAGTTATAAATCAAATCCATTAAAACCACTTCAAACCGGTTCCGACCGGTCAACAAATTGAGGAAAACTCACTGAAACGAGAAACTTACAAATTGATATTAATTGTTCAATTTTTCACTGAGAATTCCAAACATTTTATGAAGTTAAAGTTAGTTTAGATTCGCTAAAGTTCAGACGTGATTCAAGTATGTCTTGTGTTAGTTGCGCCCCGCGGTTTCTCGCATATAAAACGTCCCATTATCGGGTAAAACGGGACCCTATTATAATAGCCTACCGTTTTTATTAACACGCCTTTATTTGGTCGACCTGTATGTATGTAACTATGTAATCAAATCTTGCAAGTTAAATTTGATCAACTTCCCAGTTACCGATTGAGCTGAAAGTTTGCATACATATGTAAATCGCGTGACAATGCAATATTATGATAACATGGTGCTGATCTGATGATAAAGCTGGAAAGTGGTCATATGATCTCTGTAATGAAACGACGCAATCCCATCGAGTTTGGGCTCGCTATTACCTTTAGAGTATGGAACCCTAAAAATGAATGCCCATTTCCCTTGGCCACACCATAGCTTGAGAATATTTCTTTTTTTTCTTTAGGTTTTCTATTGCATAGTAGTAGGTTTTTTCTGTAAAAAAAAACAGAATTGTGAAAAAATTATTACGCGGGTGAAACCGTGGGGTGCAGCTCAAGCCAACCCACAGTTCAAGTCAACGCGACAAAAAGGGATAAGTACAGATAGCTATCTAGCCCCAAGCTAAGCAACGAGGCTTGTGTTATGGTGCTAGACGACGGATGGAATACCTTAATACTTTTTTTTTGTTGTAGCTTTAACCGTTTTTATAACAAAATCAAAAAACTGTAAGGGTTGATACAAAACAGGGTCGTGAGGCGAAACTTTGAAAGGCTTAATCTCGGAAACTATTGGGTTTACAGAGCCAGTTCTAGTATCATGTTGTAGCAAATTTAGTCTACTTTAAAAATGTTTTAGAAAGCTTTCTTAAAAACTAGTCCTTTAGGGTAAAAAACGCCAAAATTAAAAAAAATACCTATTTTTCGCGGTTTTTTCGATTTTTTACAAAGTTGCGTTCGACGCTCGAGGTCACAAACTTGGATTATTCATAAGGTCATTATAAACAAGTCTGCAAAAAATCAGAACTACCTACCGAATATAACGCATACTGTGATGTTTAAAACTGGACTACTATCACTTCACTACATAGTATAAAACTTTTTCTCTCTCACTCTCTTAAAACGCTTTCTCTGTCCCTATTCCCTTTGTATGCTTAAATTTTTAAAACTACGCAACGGATTTTGATGTTTTTTTTAATAGATAGAGTGATTCAAGAGTAAGGTTTATATGTATAATACATGCATAATATAGCCGTGCGAAGCCGGGGCGGGTCGCTAGTGAAATATATTTCTTTAATTGATTTGGGCCATAGTTATATTTATTAGTTTGAAGTGTTTAATCTGTTTACCCATTCATTCTATGGTACAAGATTTTATAGCACTCTGTGACCAATATCAAAAATATCGGTAAAACAGCACAATAATGGAAGTTGAAAAACTCATTGATGTTTTGTTTATAAAATTATTGTAATTTGTGCTAGAAAGTGTGTATGAGCATACATTTTGCTTACCATAGCATTTCATGTTACATTAAGTTCAGTGCAATAAATGACATCAACGGGAACGGTCGTATCATTTTGACAGTGACATATTGACAAGCTCACACGGCACCGTAGTGTATCTGCAGCGCACGGCCAGCCTGTGACATGTGACAAAGTGTAGAAAATACTTTACTGTGCCTACAATACTATAGAATACGAATTTACACGACAAAAAGCAAAATTTAATAGTCGTTTCTTTGTTTTGTTGGTGAGTAATTAGATTTTGTAAGATTGTCAGCCGGCACATAACCTCTTATGATATACACTTGCTGTTCCGGCAAACGTTGTTTTGCCATATACAAAAACATACCGAAAGCAGTGCCACCCTGGAAAAAAGAAACATTTTAATCGGTCCAGCCGTTTAGGTGGAGTTCAGTGAAATACACACATACAGTAGAATTTATAAAGATTATAATAAAGAAATACCCAGACCACAACAATTAACAACAAAAATAGATTAACAATAGTTAACAATTAACTAATCTACATAAATACTTGTTTGAGACGGGAATCGAACCTGCAACCTTCTGTGTCGCAGGCGGGTCGCACACATCGCCATCTAGCCCCAAGCTAAGTAACTAGAGTTGTGTAATTAATTGTTGGCTTTTGTTTCAGGTAAGTTTTTCTTGAGAAGAAGGTAAGTAAGATATAACTGGAGCGGTGTTGGCCTAGTGGTGTTTACCTCGACTTGCATTCCAAAGGTCCCGGCCCACCGTTTATCAATAGATTTTTGTTAGGACATGGTTTTTGTGAATTGTTTAAAGGTAAAAAAATAAATAAAGGATTATGATTCTAATCCGTAAATCTGGTTGTGGATAAGACTTCGAGAGCGTTTTCCATCCGTGAGTTTCTCACATTATATAAAAACATACATAGAAACAAACATACATAGATACAAATATACATACGTACATAACATACGACCTCCCACACAGCTCAGAGCAATCGAGATTATTTATACAGCTGTCCCATTCCTTCGGGTTTTATCTTAAAAGATATACGTACGTATACTTAAGTTCTTGTAGAAAGTGTGATTGTAGAGGTTGTTTGTTGTGTTATTTTCTACAAAAATACTTGACACAGGCTTTAAATCATCGTCCATTATAGAATCAAGAATCAAGAA
The DNA here is from genome assembly GCA_907269075.1 of Idaea aversata. Taxonomy (NCBI): domain Eukaryota; kingdom Metazoa; phylum Arthropoda; class Insecta; order Lepidoptera; family Geometridae; genus Idaea; species Idaea aversata. The sequence continues at coordinate 10,510,136 of OU026107.1, forward strand.
TATTTATTGAAAAACTGTGTACTTAAGATGTCAAATTATAGTAGGTAGGTATCAACAGTTTGTCCATCCCGGACATACAATAATGAGTTACATAAAAGTACTTAATTTATACTAAATACAAAACAATATATTGAGCTGCCATATCAAGCTCTTGTATCTAATAAAATATGTAATAAAACTAATGAATTGACTAAAATTTGAATAATAAAACGGGAAACTTAACAATCATATTAATAATTGGAAACCTATGTGAAGTATACATCAAAATCAAAATATTCTTTAATACTATAGAAAGTTTTAGAGATCAACCATTTTCTTAACCTATTACGAAAAATATTTCCGTAATATTACATTTAAACTAGCGACCCGTCCCGGCTTCGCATAGCTATATTATGCATGTATTATACATATAAACCTTCCTCTTGAATCACTCTATCTATTAAAAAAAACCGCATCAAAATCCGTTGCGTAGTTTGAAAGATTTAAGCATACAAAGGGAAATAGGGACAGAGAAAGCGACTTTATTTTATACTATGTAGTGATACTAGAAATACTAGCTGCGCCCCGCGGTTTCACTGGCGTAGGTCCTGATCCCGAGGGAATTTCAAGAATCAAAAGTATCTTAATTTGTTCTTCTCCATCATCTGTACTAAATACAACATTGCTAGTCGTTCGACCGGGAAGAATGAACAAACTTAACACTTGCCTATTGACATGTTAACGTCTTACTGAACACCGTATGCACTCACAAAAAAGTGTCACGTTCTCTTGACATGGTAGGTAACCATAGCAACATATTTTCGTCAATGTTTTCTTATATCGTTATCACGGAAAATTATCGTCCGTAAACCGACTTTACAGACAAATGGTTTCTTTTATTAAACGCGAACTACAGTGGAAGATGTAGCTAAAATTGACCAAGCGCAGCGCCGCGCCGGGACTAAGCTGTGACTAAGTTTGGCAATCGAATGCCACCTATAGTAACTTGTAATATGGTCTCTGCTTTTAATGCCTTCTTCTTTAACTGTGTTTGACTTTTTGCGTGTTTGACTTAATACGTGTTTGACTTTTTGCGTGTTTGACTTAATACGTGTTTGACTTTTTGCGTGTTTGACTTTTTACGTGTTTGACTTAATACGTCTTTTTACTTGTTTGACTTAATACGTGTTTGACTTTATGCGTGTTTGACTATATGCGTGTTTGACTTTAGGCGTGTTTGACTTTTTACGTGTTTGACTTTATGCGTGTTTGACTTTATGCGTGTTTGACTATATGCGTGTTTGACTTTTTGCGTGTTTGACTTAATACGTGTTTGACTTTATGCGTGTTTGACTTAATACGTGTTTGTTACGTGTTTGACTTTGTACGTGTTTGACTTTATGCGTGTTTGACTATATGCGTGTTTGACTATATGCGTGTTTGACTTTAGGCGTGTTTGACTTTAAGCGTGTTTGACTTTATATGGGTATTGACATTGTGCTTGTTTGACCTTCCACGTATGATCCATATAAACTTCACTGTACCGGAAGAAGACTTATTTCTATTACGCTGGCTGGTATTCGACTTGCTAGCATTTGAATTGTAGTAGAATTGCGGAGTGTCTCATTCTATAATGATTATTCGCATAATTCGTATACCTAGTAAATTGGTGGATTGAGATCAAGATTATTCGTTTATTGCGAAGAACCCTAAATTTCAAGAATAAAACATTGATGTCGCTTAAATCTTATTTGCACCTTGTAGTTGTGATGATGATGATGATGATGAGTCACAAAATGCATTTTTAAAAACACTTTAATTTCCTACGTTGAAAAAGTCTTAAGAAATCTTAAGAAGCCTTTTTCAACGTAGGAAATTAATAGTACATTGTTGTCCTAGGTGTGAAAGTCACTCATTACAAGTCCCGAGACAGAGTTTGGCGCCCGAGCGTAGCGAGGGCGTTAATAGTTCGAGGGACTTAATGAGTCTTTCACCCGAGGTAAACACTGTGCTTTTCATTACGAATAATACATAAAATTCTTCCTAACAACGAGAGTGAATGAGAGACTTCATACTACCTGATCCTCTTACAAGGTTGGGATCAAAGAGGTTGTATACATGTAGTGTTATTCTTTGGTGTTATTTAAAGCAAGGAGGTTAGGTTATGAAGTTCCTAATGTATAATTATACTGATACTGGCTATATGCACATTGCACGAGTCGTGCGAAGCCATAATTTGACATGACAGCTGTCAGTGAAAGCGATTTTCCCTAGGGCTGGAAATTTTATTTTCTACACGCTCTTCACGCATCTTTAGACTTACTTTCGGAGTATGAGTAATGAAAAGTGTTTTTTAAATCGTATCTCTTTAAATTCATAGATATCTTAAATGGAATCCACAGACAAGGAGAAGTCACTTATTTTGATAGATGTTTTATATAGGAGTCTAAAGTGTCTCTGGCGTAATATATCCGTGACTGTTTTGTCCCAAGCGAGTTAACCTCTTCACTATCACTACATAGTATAAAATAAAGTCACTTTTCGCCGTCCCTATGTCCCTTTGTATGCTTAGATCTTTAAAACTACGCAACGGATTTTGATGCGGTTTTTTTAATAGATAGAGTGATTAAAGAGGAAGGTTTTTATATATAATACATGCATAATACAGCCGTGCGAAGCCGGGGCGGGTCGCTAGTTATAAAATACAGTGTGTAACAAAACCTGTCTAGGGTGGTACTGTTTAAATTGTGAGGTACCCATTGAATAATATTCCAAAAAACCCCGTAAAAAAGCGAAAATAAGGAATATTTTTTTATGTTTAGGAAAATTACTCTAATTAACCAAAGTTTTTTTAAATTACGATAACAACATGATTTTAATGGTTTTGCCCGTTGCCAGTGATGGTGTTGTCACATACTGAAAATTCCTTTTAAAAATAAAATATTTCTTTTGTTTACATGCAAAATCATTTTTTAATAATAATTTTTGGTAATGTCCTGGGGTACCTAATATGTAGGGCATGACAGGGTTTCTGTTACACACTGTATTGTATTGCATTTTATGGCGACATACCATACTTTGTAAAGTTTTGATTAAAAATGTTTATTACAACTTTAGCTGTATCTACACTTCTACATATCCATCACTACATATACAGTATAAAACAAAGTAGCTTCCCGCTGTTTGTCTCTATGTATGCTTGGATCTTTAAAACTACGCAACGAGTTTTAACGCGGTTTTTTAAATAGAGTGACTCAAGATGAAGGTCTTCACTACATAGTATAAAATAAAGTCACTTTTCGCCGTCCCTATATCCCTATGTCCCTTTGTATGCTTAGATCTAGACTACGCAACGGATTTTGATGCGGTTTTTTTAAATAGATAGAGTGATTCAAAATGAAGGTTTATACGTATAATACATGCATAATATAGTATAGCCGTGCGAAGCCGGAGCGGGTCGCTAGTAGTATATAAAACAAAACTGCCACGCGGGCAAAGTCGCGGGCAACAGCTCTAGTAATATTAATCAAAAGGAAAGATTTTATGTTTGTAAAGAATAAGCTCCAAAACTACTATCCCGATTTGGATGAAACTTTGTATGAGGGGGTACAAATCTCCCATTAATATAAATAAAAAAAAAAACAGCGCACTCCGGGAGTGCAGGCAGAAGTGAAAACAATAAACTTGTTATTTCTCATAGAATATTTCTTGAAACGATCTGCTACTGCCATCTATTAGCACTCACTTAAACAAATATAGTTTATTTTTTATTCGCTAGATGGCAGTAAAAAATTTAAATCAGCGCCATCTACATTCGAATAGCGGTCTTTCTAGAAACTAAGTTTCTCAATTTGTGTAATAGATGGCAGTATAAGTTAAACAAAAAGACTAACACAAATAAAATCTCATCTGTCGCGTCAAAATCTGTCGCGAGAACGGCTGAAAATGCTCACCCACAAAAGTGCCCAACGCGCCATAAGAAGTTTTCACTTCAAAAAATTAATAAAGGTAAAGGGACTTCGTTTTTTAGGTTTTTCCTATACAGGGTTATTCCTAATCATACTAGCAAGCCGTTGAGGGCTATTTCTGTGCACCTAAACAAACAATTTTTGTTCTACGACTTTTGGAATTACGAAAAAAAAATGAAAATTTTGAATTTATGTTAATTCGAAAAATAGCTGATTTTGTAAAACAAAAGTCATTAAGACTAAGAGCAATAGATAAAACTTCAAAAATAAGTAAAATTATAAGGTTGATGACCTCTCCGTATAAGGCAGCTGTTCCTTACACGGAGAGGTCATTCACCTTATAGTTTTACTTATTTTTGAATTTTTATTTTCAGGTAAACCTAGACTCTAAATATTCAAACAATGTTCGAATTTCCAAAAGTCGTAGAACAAAAGTTGTTTGTTTAGGTACACAGAAGTAGCCCTCAACACCTTGCCAGTATAATTGCTAATAACCCTGTATATAAAATCCCATTTATAAAGGCCACAGTCCTTTGTGTTTGTGACACCACTGACGTATGCTAACTATACTCTTTGACGGGCCTTTTAACCTGCGAGTGTGTGCTTTTGACGTTTCAATATATGAACGAGGCGGTGCGGTGACCGCGATGTATAAAGAATCGATTAACTTTAGGTTAGGAATGAAAATCATCTATTTAAAGCTGCCTTTCCACAGAAGCGGAATGGCTGAGCTTTTCCACCAATAGAGCTTCGCAATAACTCCGCGTGCGAATTTTGAAGTTATAGTTCACTAGGCCCGTTATGAAAATTGAAATGAGTGTGTGTGAAATTTAAAACGCGCGCGCATCTAACACAAAAGTCACAGGTTGCAGCTTCGTAACCCAAAAAAAAAAACAGGTCGAAGCTTCGAGAGTGAAATTTTAAAATGCGCGCGCATTACTGTAACACTAAACTAACAGGTTGAAGCTGCCCGCAAAATAAATATCAGACGGACGGACGGACAGACAGAAGGACGTATAATTTCTGACGCGCGTACAAAAGTACACGCACCCTTTTTTTAACCCCCTACGCAAAAACAACGAGGTGTTATAAGTTTCATGTGTCTGTCTGTGGCATCATAGCTCCCGAACGGATGAACCTAAATTATAAAATGCTTGACCAGGATTTCAACCCACGATCTTCGGATTAAAAGTCTAGTAAATTACCACCCTTAAACATCTCCCTCACTATCTAAGACAAAAATCTTACAAAAGATCGACTTCAGAAAACTTTCAAAAATTATTCGGGCTTTACAAGTCAAAGCTAAGAGATTTAACTAAAGAATAGAGAGAACATATTCTAACTTTTTTATTCCCCCGAAGAGGAAGGCAAATAGTTTTCAGCCACAGACATTGAAGTATACTAGCAGCGCTTCTCGGTTTCACCCGCGTAACCCCCGATCCCGTAGGAATAATAAAAAATAATAATAAATATTGCAGGACATTCCACACATCGCCATCTAGCCCCAAGCTAAGTAACTAGACTTGTGTTATGGGTGCTAGACAACGAATATACTACTTATATACTTTTCTTTTTGTAAATATATACTTAATATACATACAGACACCCAGACCACAGACAAATATCTAAGCATAAATACTTGTCTGTGGCGGGAATCGAACCCGCAACCCTATGTTTGGCAGTCCGGCATGGTGACCATTGTGCCAACTGGGTCGTCAAAATCGGGAAAAAAAGCCTTTGTTACTCCCAATGAATCAATGTATCCCCATACTAAGTTTCATCGGTCCAGTATTTTCGGAGCCTATTCTCCGAAACTACTGGACCGATTTAGATGAAACTTGGTATGATTCATTGAGAGTTAGGCCCAGAACACACAGTGAAACGAAACTGCAACGAAACCCTTTTTAAATTATTGATTTGAAACCAGTTTCAACCATTTTCCACACACGCTGCAACCACAATCATTTCGGTTTTATTTGGGAACAGACGTCTGCAAAATGAGTTCTTCGAATTCTTCGATTTTGTACAAAAGAAGCCAAACTCGATGAATGAAACGCAACGCGAGTTTCCTGCACGACGGTTTCAATGCGACTGATTTGCAACGCGTTTCAAACCGGTTTCAGACTGGTCGCGTCATGTGTGGTCTCTCTACGGAATCTATAGCAGAAACTTAGATGCAACTCAAAAGTAACTAGAAGTTGCAGTTTCGTTGCAGTTGCGTTTCACCGTGTGTTCTGGGCCTAACATATAGGCTTTTGACAAACTGCTTGTTAGTCACTTTTGCGTTTCAGGCATTTCTGCTTCAGTAGCATCTTTCGCTTAGGGCGAACTTTCTATGCAAACCTGGGTTTTAGACATTTTGTTTACCTATTATGCAATTTTTTTTTCTGGTAATTTTAATTAAGGTGGGTCCATACGCCAACGACCTTGGTACACAGCCTACTAAATAGTTACTACCGGCACCGGTCGCCTTCGTTGGTGAAAATTGTTGATTGTTACGAGTATGTTTAGTTTTTCTAAAAGTGCTGAGATGGAATTGTAGGTGAGATTTTTACCGACATTTTGGTGTGATTTTGAGCTAAACATTTCCAAAAAAATCCTCTTTATAATATTAGTATAGATATCTTTAGTAGGTACCTTTCTCCACAGCTATTAGCCTGTCTAATTTGCCGGTTCTAATACGAGATAATGTTCAAATTTACAACCATTACGGGCGACGGGTACAGATAACAGACTTGTCGTCTTCATTTAGGTAAAGGTAGGTATTTATACCTACTGATCTAAATATTATAAAGTGTCCAAGTGTTTCTTGAGAGTTTAAAATGTTTAATAATGTTATAACCTATTGGTATCAACTAGAAGATTCAATTATTCTATGTTTAAAAATTAACCCTTATAAGATCACTCTCTTGTCCGTCTGTCTGTCCGTGTGTCGCCACCGATTTCCTGAAGCAGTATATTATAGTAAAGAAAATGGTTGTCTGTAAAGTCGGTTTACGGACGAAAATTTTACGTGATAACGTCATAGGAAACCATTGATGGTAACCTTAACAACGATAATACGTTGCTATGGTTACCTTTGCAATAATATTACGTTACTATGGTAACTTGTCAATAACGTTGCTATGGGTTACTTGTCAATAACGTTGCTATGGTTTCTTGTCAATAACGTTGCTATGGTTACTTGTCAATAACGTCGCTATGGTTACTTGTCAATAACGTTGCTATGGTTACTTGTCAGTAACGTCGCTATGGTTACTTGTCAATAACGTCGCTATGGTTACTTGTCAATAACGTCGCTATGGTTACTTGTCAATAACGTTGCTATGGTTACTTGTCAATAACGTTGCTATGGGTTACTTGTCAATAACGTCGCTATAGTTACTTGTCAATAACGTCGCTATGGTTACTTGTCAATAACGTCGCTATGGTTACTTGTCAATAACGTTGCTATGGTTACTTGTCAATAACGTTGCTATGGTTACTTGTCAATAACGTCGCTATGGTTACTTGTCAATAACGTTGCTATGGTTACTTGTAAATAACGTGAGCGACGACGTCACACTTTTTTGTGAGTGCTGGAGTTCATCGATTTATTAGACGCTATCTTATCACGTAAAAAAATATTATCTTATTTTTTTAACATCAAATAAAATGTAGGTAAACCTTAAGGTGAAAGGGTACTTTTTCATTTTCTAATTATCATAGAAATTAAGATTAAAAAATAAACAAAAAATAAAGGCATGGTCATTGCAGTTATAAGTTTTATGCACCAAAAATATTTGCTCTAGTGTCATTATCCAGGGAGAAAACATTCGACTACGTTTGTAATAGTTTGTATAGAAAGAGCCCTCGATTCGAAAGGTGAATAATCTATTGACCTATTTACCTAACTTTCAATATGCTATCGAGTTAGAGATGCCTGCCTATATCTGTGCATTCTGGTGCACTATCTGCCCGGTGCTGCCACCTGCCGGCTTGCAACGTAAACTCACTGTCAATTTTACAGACAATAAACGTGCCGAATAGAATAATGGTGCCTGTGGGGCTACGGAACTAGAGGTATTTTTTTACATAATGTAGGTCAACTAGCAACCGCCCCGGCTTCGCACGGCTATATTATGCATGTATTATACATATAAACCTTCCTCTTGAATCACTCTATCTATTAAGAAAAACCGCATCAAAATCCATTGCGTAGTTTTAAATATTTAAGCATACATAGGGATATAGGGACAGAGAAAGCGACTTTGTTTTATACTACGTAGTGATAGTGATGTTTGACCACAATCACATACGCCTGATGCGCCGCTAGAAGATGCTTATTCATTTGCGACTTGAAGACCTTCAAATTGTACAACTGATAAAATTCGTCATCACTATCACTACATAGTATAAAACAAAGTCGCTTTCTCTGTCTATGTGTCTGTGTGTATCCATATGTATGCTTAAATCTTTAAAACTACGCAACAGATTTTGATGCGGTTTCTTTTAATAGATAGAGTGATTCAAGAGGAAGGTTTATATGTATAATACATGCATAATATAGCCGTACGAAGCCGGGACGGGTCGCTAGTATTGAATAATTAAAATTACCCAATCTATATCCTAACCTAAAACAAAAGGAAACCGTCGTCGGTGACAGTTTCCGGAAGTTTTGATGCTGGCAGCATTCCCTCGTTGAATTGCGAGACTAAACTCCCTGGGACAAGAAGCAGCCAGCTCTAGGATCGATAGTAGCCTCTTTCATCGAAATCAATTAAGCCGTTTAGATGGAACTGAGGACCTGGGCGCTTTTATGAATTTACTATTTACTGGTAGCGAGTCTCCTTTAAGGATCTGGGTGGTTATGTTAATTGGTAACACAGGTGATTAAAGGATATCCAAATTAGTAATTTTATTGTAGTCACCTTTAAGAGGAAAGGGTACCGGGGGCTCTCTCTTATGACATTTGCACAAATATTTATGTTGCATAAAATCTTAACTGCCATGACTATGCCCCTAAGTCTTGTATTTTTTTCATTTTCAAATAATCATAGAAATTAAGATTTAAAGAACAATAAAATATAAAATAAAAACAAAAGAGAGGGGCATGGTCATGACCATTTTTGTCGCATAAAACTTATAACTGCCATGGCAGTTATAAGTTTTAAGTTTAATGCAACAAAAATATTTGCTATAGTGTCGTGCTAAACAGTCGACTACGTTTGTATGAAGAGAGCGTCGGTAATCTTTCCTCTTAAAGTCGAATAGACCAATGAGACGCGTGGTTGCTTGCCGCTCGTGTCGTGGCCAAACATCGCGAGTCGAATATAGGTATCTCTACGTACGATGGAGTCCAAAAGGCGATAAACGGAGAAATAATGGCGGATTCACCACAATACGAGTACGCACACTTGGATAGACTTGTATTTATAGATAGATAGATAACTGTATTTGTAGGTACAACACAGGAAGGAACATAAATAACACTATACAGGGTTATTGGTAATTATACTATCAAGCGGTTGAGGGCTACTTCTGTGCACCGTAATAAACAACTTTTGTTCTACGACTTTTGGAAATTGGAAGAAAAAAAAATTCAGGTTAAGTAAATTCGAAAAAAAGCTAATTTTTTAAAACAAAGGTCATTCAGACTAAGAACAGTAGATGAAACTTAAAAAAAATGAATGGAATTTTTAGGTTAATGACCTCTCCGTGTAAGGAACAGCTGATTTCCAGGTAAACATAACTTTAAATTAAAAAAAAAAGATCGGATATCCAAAAGTCGTAGAACAAAAGTTGTTTGTACACAGAAGTAGCCCTCAACCGCTTGCTAATATAATTACCAATAACCCTGTATACACAAATAAAGTAATAGATAGAAAGTATAAGTTGCACAAATGGACGGCCTTATCGCTGAAAGCGATTAGACAAACTTTTTTCATTGTAGGTAGATGTTACCGCCCTATCTAGTGATGAATACCTCGACTTTCATTCTAATCCCGGCCGTGCACCAAGCGCAGTGAGGAGGCAGCTCAGCGACGTTAGCTGATCGTTTACGGTCGTGCGGGTTAAGCGACGCCTGGCGCGGTCATTACTTTGATGGGTGGCCAATTACTAGTGTGGCAAAAATGTGTTTTCGTGAGCCCCTCCGTGCTTCGGAAGGCACGTTAAGCCGTTGGTCCCGGTTGCTACCTCTGGTAGCAGTCGTTAGGTCAAGTTAGAGGCCTTAAGGCGATCTGAAAACTCTAACAATAAATTTAAATAAATAAACAATAGGTGAGCCACACCACTATACGAGAAGAAGAAGACGCTCACAAAAATCAATATTACAAATATTTGAAAATGTATAAGTAGCATGTATTTTAAAGGAAAGTATATACATATGAATATTCTATGTCTAGCATCAAATATTACCAAGGTCAGTTGCTTAGTTTGAGGCTAGATGGCGTTGCTTACAACGCCGCTCTATCTCTTTAAAGTATTTTTATCGACTGAATCCCAATTCCTATCTCCGTGTTATAAATAAATCCTTAAAGAGGACCGTAGGTGGGGGGTCAGTTGAATACATACCTAGAATACCTACCCCGAGGGGAGCATTCGCTTCAAATTCGTACCGTATATCTCAAGTTTGGACTTAAGATGTTTAAATTAAGGGAGATAGATAGAACATCTAAAAATTAAAATACAATGAGGCATTTTCTTCGTATTGCTCGCGTTCCGTGGGATTTAGCCCTATATGTCACACATGTAACCTGGGGGGTGCTTATATAGAGCAATCTCAACCCAGATTGACGACCCAGTTGGCACAAAGGTCACCATGCCGGACTGCCAAACATAGGGTTGCGGGTTCGATTCTCGCCTCAGACAAGTATTTATGCTTAGATATTTGTCTGTGGTCTGGTTGTTTTTATGTATTATAAGTATATATTTACAAAAAAAAGTATATAAGTAGTAAATCCGTTGTCTAGTTACTTAGCTTGGGGCTAGATTGCGAGGTGTGGAATGTCCTGTAATATTTATTTTTATTTATTTTAATCTTCTGGTAAAAGGCCGGCTTGGTCTCACCAACTTAAGTCGTATCGCCAAGCGGACTCGCCTCGTTGCCGGTGCAGCCACAAATGGAGGACGGATCGGAAAAGTTTTTGTTCCACTGTGGTCTTCGTACCTTCACTAGCGTCCCTCGAAGTCCACCGTTTATTTGGTGGTATTTGAGTCACGAGCGTATATATTCTAGGTATTCTTCTAGGAAAGCGAGCTACATCTTACCGCATCGTCACTTACCATAGAGTGAGAGAGTGGTCAAACGCTGACCCATTTATTATAAAAAAATAAGAAAAGTAAAGAAAAGTACCACCTTTTGACGTGATAACGTCTTATAAATCGATGAATACCGTTACTGCACTTACAAAAAAGTGTCATGTTACAGTCACGTTGCGCGTTGTTGACATAGTAGGTAACCATAGCAACGTAAGTATTAAAGTATGCAAATTGATAATGTCAACAGATAAATAAAGAAGATACTTCTTTAGTAACTAAACTAACAAGTAACTTAACTTACACAAAAGAAGTATCTTCTTTATTTATCTGTTGTTGACATTACCTACATTTTGTAAAAATTTACCCGAGCGCAGCCGGGTTTTCATCTCGTTAAATAATCATTTTAGTAAATCTAAACTTAATTTAGTACTAATAATCGTTTTAATTTTTATACGATCAGTTTTGAACAAAAAAAGAATCATGTTAGTCGGTTTTACCGTCTTCGAACATACATAAAAAAAATTATAAGTAAAAAATTTGTAAATATTTTTAAGGAAAAATGCGTCTTCAAAAATTGCGACTAAGACGAGACTCGAACTCGCATCCCTTTAATACCGTTCAAATGCGCTGCCAATTACGCCACTTAGTCAAGTACCGTCATAGTCAATAGTAATTTAAGAATCGCATAACCTCTTCTCGAATTAAGTTTCAGATAGCCCAGTGCAGGCTTAGCACTTTAAAAAATAAAAAATCCTTAAAAAATTTGTCTTAATTTGTAACGTATTGCTACTCCAAACTTATCAATTCCACTTTTATTTAGATCTCTTCGGTCTAGACCCAAAGAACCTTATACAGTAATAAATAAATCTATTAGGATACTTTTATTGCTTCCATTGAGATATGTAACCCGGAACTTATAACGAAGTTTTTTTGTTGAAAAAGGAAATAAATAACAAGAAAACTTGGTTTTATTTAACCAAAGAGGTTTTTAAATATTGTTATTTCGGGGACAAATTAAATTATGATTCTATCTTTCTTTGATTAAGGCTTTATTTTTTTTAAGCTATTGCATAGATTTTATCGCGGGCCTTGGGGGGCGAATCAAGAAATTCCGTAACGAAAAAAACCTAAGGTTTAAAGAATTTATTCTCAAAAAAGACAAGTACATGTCACTTAATAGAGAATACATGTCGGACGACAATTTTTTTTTTTATAATTTTTTTTTTAATATTTTTTTTTATATATATATTTTTTTTTATTATTTTAAGACAAGAAATTATTCTCGATATAGCAATAGCTTTACCGCGGCAGTCCCCGAGTGGCACACGTTTTTATTTGGCAGAGTAAGGACATGCAAATCCGATTTTAACACCTATCTCTAAATATAAAAATCAATGCTACTTTTCGTTGTAATTTTATAACTCAAGAACGGGCTCACCTATCCAAACCAAATGTTTAAGCTTTGTTCGGACTATTTAGTAGATGGTTTATGTGAAGTTTGCACAAAATCGGTCGAGCGGTTCTTCATTTATCACATTTTCTTCATTTATCACATTTCGGACTTACGCGGGTGAAACCGCGGGGCGCAGCTGTTAGTTTATAGACTAAGATCCCACCTACCACCGAACTTTCGTGATTTTATATAAGCTGAGAATTTCTCAGCGCATGTCCCCAACACAGTTATGAACGATATGCAATTATGTAAGTTCAGACCATAGTCATGGCTTGGAGAGTTATCAAGGTAGCAAAGCCAAGAATCAAATCAATCATTTATTCACATTAAATAGAGTAATAAGATGTTAAAATTATAATAAAGTACTTGGCTATTTAACCTTATTTGAGGATGTGAAATAGTCCAAATTAGTAGTGAAATGTCAAATAACAAAATTAAAAATTATTACATAAAATGTCAATTAAAATAATGGTTAAAACATTGGTAAATTTTATACTCTTTTAGGCCTGTTAATTAAGGTGAAAGGGTACCTGCGCTCTCTCCATACAAACGTAGTCGACTGTTTCCTCCCTGAATAATGACACTAGCACAAATATTTTTGTGCCATAAAACCTATAACTGCCATGACTATGCCCCTATTTTTTGTTTTTATTCATTTTCTAATTATCATAGAAATTAAGATTAAAAACATACAATAAACAAAAAATAGTGGCATGGTCATAGCAGTTATAAGTTTTATATTTTCTCTAGTGTCATTATCTAGGGAGAAAACAGTCGACTACGTTTGTTTGCTCTTAAGGTAAATCAAACCTGTTTTTACAAAAAAAGAAATCGCCTGTATTTTTTCCTCATAAGATATATTCTGTGGGTATATTAGAGAGTCCTTTTCCAAACTTTAGGTTAAAACGGTTGAATATTTCCTTTTCAAAAACATTAAAGAAAATCTTTCACAAGAAATTAAAGGTATAACTTTCCCCGAGCGAAATTTAAAGAATCAGAAGCCACAAATAAGCCCTTGAACTTTTTAACTTGATAACTTGAAAAAGTTTGAATAAATATTTGAAAACTTATTTTTATTATTGGCTTCGCTGAAAAAAAGTGGGTGTTATTTACTTCTTCATCCTATCTTAGAGTTTCAGCAAGCAGGGTAGTAAGGGCCACCCGCAAAATTCCCTTTTTTGGTAAGGAACCCTAAATCGTGTGATAAGGGCCACTTGTTAAAATAAATGCGAATTTGACGACCCAGTTGGCACAATGGTCACCAAGCCGGACTGCCAAACACAGGGTCGCGGGTTCGATTCCCGCCTCAGACATGTATTTATGCTTAGATATTTGTCTGTGGTCTGGTTGTTTCTATGTATTATAAGTATATATTTACAAAAGAAAACTTATAAGTAGTATATCCGTGGTCTAGCACCCATAACACAAGTCTAGTTACTTAGCTTGGGGCTAGATGGCGATGTGTGGAATGTCCTGCAATATTTATTTATTTAACGTCATAATGACGTTATAATTTATTCATTTCTATATATAAATACTTGCCTAAGGCGGGAATCTAAACCGCAACCCTGTGTGTAGTCCGCAGCCCGAATGGCATAGATCACTACATAGTATAAAACAAAGTCGCTTTCGCCGTCCCTATGCCCCTATATCCCTATGTATGCTTAAATCTTTCAAACTACGCACCGGATTTTGATGCGGTTTTTTTAATAGATAGAGTGATTCAAGAGGAATGTTTATATGTATAATACATGCATAATATAGCCGTGCGAAGCCGGGACGGGTTGCTAGTAAAGTATAAAGTTTGCCATATTAATCATTTAGATCAGTTGTAAAGGCCAATATTAAATCGTGTCTGGCTATTAATTAAAAATCAATTAGTTATATAGATAGGTAGGTATAGGTAGGTATCAATTAAGCATTCTCTCTCGCCGCCTGATGTTCAATTTGGCTCCGATCCAAAATACAGATACATCGAGATCATATTACTGTCTATATTCTTGTTATTTGATATTCAGATATTCATGTGTATTCAGAAATCTATATAATACTAGCTGTCCCGGTAAACGTTGTTTTGCCATTTACAAAAAATATATATAAAGGAAAAAAACTTAAAAGAGTTTAATAAACCCCCGACTTTTATCCCCCACTAGCAGCGCTCTGCGGTTTCACCCGCGTAACTCCCGATCCCGTGGGAATATCGGGATAAAAAGTAGCCTATAGCCTGCCTTGATAAATGGACTATCCAACACAAAAAGAATATTTCAATTCGAATCAGTAGTAAATGAGATTAGCGCGTTCAAACAAACAAACAATCAAACTCTTTAACTTTATAATATTAGTATAGATAACTTACAGACGCCTGAATATAGATTTTGATCAAAAACAATTCCGACTAATTAACCTTTCGAACAAAATCAACAAAATCAAAATCGGTTCAGCCGTTCGAGAGTTACGATGCCACAGACACACACACAAGTAAACACTTCAAACTTATAACACCCCGTCGTCGTTTTAGCGTCGGGGTAAAAAAAAATTAAAAAAATTATAATTCATTAGTAAAACTACTAGTTCGAATTAAAAAAATATTTGTGTTGGTTAGTCCATTTGCCGAAGAAGGCTATAAGCTATTTTATATTTCGATATTCCCACGAGATCGGGAGTGACGCAGGGGAAACTGCCGAGCGCAGCTTTTGGATAAAATACTTTTCAACAGCTAGGTGAAGATCGTTCCTACAGGGATCTTAGACTATAAGGTTAGGAGATCCTTCAAGGTTTGTCGCGTTCGAAAGTTCAAACAGACTAGGTTATAAGAAAACCGAGTGTTGTCAGTTTGTTTGTTCAATATTAATATAATGAATACAAAGTTAGGTAAAATCTCCCGAGAGACGGCACTGAGTCTTGAATAATTGATTCATCAGTATTCTACAGAATTTCCACTGTTAATATTAACTTATACTTTTTAATTTGATGATCTCTGTGGCGCGGCGGGTGAAGACCCGCGAACGCAGAAGATTGCGGGTTCGATTCCCGCCTGACAAACTCAATTTAAAGTTCCATTTTTTTAAAAGTCGTTGAATAAAAATTGTTCGCCTAGAAGTCTAGAACGGTTTGTTCTAGACGTGTAGGCGAACAATTTTTGTATTAGAAACCCTGTGTTGGAACACATTGTAAGGTAAGTCGGCTGCATAATTCCATCCCCCGGTAGTGTTCAGTTTTTTAAGACGCTCCTACGTTAATTAGAATATGAGAAAAATCAAAACCTATGTTTTGATTTACCCCTATGGGCATGGTCATTGGTCATGGCAGTCTTATGCTACCAAAATATTTGCTCTAGTGTCATTATCCAGGGAGGAAACAGTCGACTACGTTTGTATGGAGATAGCGCAGGTACCCTTTCCTCTTAACCCAGATAATTTTTTTTTGGAATTCGAAACCACGATCTTCAGAATGAAAGTCTACGTATCTACCACTAGGCCAACACCGCTCTTTCTAGAGGTTTGTACTAACGTAACGGAATGAGCTTTGCTCCACTTCAATTCTGTTCTGAAAATGGATCAGAAGAGAATCTCTTGCGAAAACAAAATCACATATTGACAAGTTCTTTCTTCTGGACATGGTCGAGTAAGCTGAGAGTAGTCTGTGGCACAAGCCTACTCTATCCTTAAGCAAAAAAAGACCCAAGTAAAGAGCTCTAGCTGCGGAAAACAGTCCGTATTTAAATCGATCATTCTCAGAAGATCCATTAACCAGATCCAGGATGGATCCAGGTGATTTTTTTTTCTCATTGGATCCAGATTTCAAATTGTGGATCTACTGAGATTTTTCATTCTTAGTCGATTTCTTCCTAGATCCATCATGGCTCTACCGAGATTTTCCTTTAATAAATACACCCTCTAGAAAAGTAAATTTATTCTCTTCTTAATTAAACGTTAGTAACATGAAATGAGGTACAAACGTCGGAATTCAGCTTTAGGTAGATTTGTTAGGTAGTAATTCCTCTGTTGGCAGGGTTCGTAAACATTTGCTAACGTCTCCCCCCGGGCTCTGTGTGAGCTTACATACGTGAGGTTGATGACATCTGTCCTCATAAAATAGGTATCAATCTAAATTGTAAGGTGACAATCATAATATTTTAAAAGCCCGGATAATTCTATACCGGAACGAAACAAAAGAAAATAGAAGTGTCTGGCGTCCTTCGAAGGTGAAGACTTTGTTATACCACCCACTGGTCGATGTGGTATCGCCAAGCGGACTTGTCCGTGTTCCGATACGTAGACCGGTGCAGCCAGAAAAGAAGGACGAGTTGGTTGTTCCACTGCAGTCTTCCTACCTTCACTGGCGTCTCTCGAGGGCCCCTCTTATTCCCCCTGTTTATTTGGGGGTCTTTGAGTCATGAGCGTATAGGGGTGGGTATCTTCAATCTTCTAGGGGTGCGTGCTACATCCTAAACCTCATCATCGTCTCTTACCATCGTGTGAGATAGTAGGCAAATGATGACATGTTTATTTAAAAAAAAAATGGTTGCCTGTATAGTCAGTTTTTGGACGATATTTTTACGTTATAAAGTCTTAAGAAAACGATGAACAATTGAGTTTTTTTGTTTTCTTTCTAATATATATAAATTATGTGTCACGTTGTTTGTGCGTGATGGACTCCTAAACTACTTAACCGAACTTAATTAAATTTGCACACCGTGTCCAGTTTGATCCAACTTGAAAGATAGGATAGCTTACATCTTAATTTATCCCGATATTCCCACAGGATCGGTTTATGTCAATCAGTCAGAAGAGTTGTAACAGTAAAACAAATAAGCCCTAAAATACGTCATAATTTGTAACGGAAGAGAATGTAGTTAATCTAACCTTTAGATGACACTAACATAACTTATTTTGTGTCCAAAACCCAGCTGGTGGTGCACTAATGAATTTTTATACAAAAAACTTATGTGCTATTAACTTATTGCTCTCACGATGAAGGAAAACAGCGTGATGAAACTCGGGGCTAAGTTGTCTCCAGACATATTAATAAGTTTTTTCCTCTTGACATGGTCGACTAAGCTGTGAGTATACAAGTACAAATGATGTAGCTATGTATGAACGGATGCAGGTATGTATGTTTATCTGTTCCCGCATCATCACTACATAGTATAAAATAAAGTCACTTTTCGCCGTCCCTATGTCCTAATTTCCCTATGTGTGCTTAGATATTTAAAACTACGCAACGGATTTTGATGCGGTTTTTATAATAGATAGAGTGATTCAAGAGGAAGGTTTATATGTATAATACATGCATAATATAGCCGTGCGAAGCCGGGGCGGGTCGCTAGTATCTTCTAAAATACTTATTTAATGTGCTTCTTACTTTTATCTACTGCATACCTGCTATTCTTATGCATATTTTTAAATGCTTTTTTAATGTAAGCAGCGGGAGTAATTTTGTATTGTGTAAACTATCGTCTGAGCACTTTAAACTTTTATATTATTTTGTGTTCGCTTCAGAAGGCCCTATTGTTTTAACGTTGGGAGCTTCAAGTTTTAATCTTAAGTATTTTACTAGCAGCACTTCGCGCTTTCACCCGCGTAAATCCCGACCCCGTGTCAATATCGGTATAAAAAGTAGCCTATGTTACTGTCAATGAATCAATGTATCCTCATACCGAGTTTCATTAAAACTCGTAGTCCATTGAAAAGTTACATTTGGGGTTGCATTTGTCGGAGGACGCAATTTTATTATAACTTTTTGTTTTTTCTTCTACGACTAAAAGTTACCTGGCAAAAGTTGTAGATAATCATATTTCCAACAAAAAATGTTAAATAATATTTTTTGTGAGACCTATAGTTTGTCAGATAAACCATTAAAACCGTGTTTATCCCTTTTTCCAAGATGGCGGCCGTGGGACAAGAGAAATGCTGATGCTGAGAAATGCTCTGACAAATGCACGCTAAGCCCAAAAAAATTTAATATTTCAATGGACTATCGGTCCATTTGTTTCGGAGCCTCAATGCAAACAAATAATCAAATCTTTCGTCTTTATAATATTAGTATAGATATAGATATCGGAAAAGAAGGAAAGGGAAAAAAACCGGTTCCGAAAACTCAACTTATCTCTCAGCTCAGCAGATAACAAACTCGGCTACTTTTTATCCCGATATTCCCACGGGATCGGTAGTTACGCGGGTGAAACCGCGGATGTAGGATCTACGCTCTGCGTAATAAAATCATGGTCACAGTAATGCTGAATTGTCAGAATATCCGAGTGTAGAACGTCCCACTTCAATAGAAACGTGCTACTTGTAATGTTTACACAATAACTTGGTACTCATCCATACCTACTCCACTAGCTCTGTTTTATTGGTAGTTTACGATATTGCTCACTATTATCCGATATCTCCCACTGTGAACTGTATTAACGAGATATTGGTGACTTCATTGGAGCGGTGGGCGAACACGCGCGATAGAAAGTTCTGGGTTCGATTCCGAAATGATTTTGTTTATGATATACTAACTGCGCCCTGTTTCACCCGAGTAAGTCAAAATTTTCCCACGGAGATTTCGGAATCAAAAATATCCTATATTTCATAAACTACCAATATTCTTATTTTCATCTAAATCAGTCTAATGGAAGTATTCATTTTTACCTAGTTTTTAGTTCCGTGCCTAGTGCCGAAACACAAAATGCAATGTGCACCGCCCTCCCGCCCACTTGAAGAGGCATGCAATGAGGACAAGCAATAATTAGTATTAGTGACACCATTCATAAACCATGACACGTGTCCAGTCAAGAGACCAGTCTCTTGTTCCAGCGTATTAATACTTTCATTACAGACTAGCTGCGCTCCGCGGTTTCACCCGCGTAACTCCCGATCCCGTGGGAATATCGGGATAAAAAGTAGCCTATAACCTTCCTCGATAAATGGACTATCCAACACAAAAACAATTTTTCAATTCGAACCAGCAGTTCCTGAGATTAGCGCGATCAAACAAACAAACTCTTCAGCTTTATAATATTATATAGATATGGAGTTCCGTAAAGTATAATAACGCCGGATTCAATCAACTAAATCAGTCTAGTCGTTTGACCGTGAAGAGGTAACAAACAAACAAATATACAAACTAGCTGCGCCCAGTTTCACCCGCGTAACTCCCGATCCCGTGGGAATATCGAAATAAAAAGTAGCCTATAGCCATCCTCGATAAATGGACTATCCAACACAAAAATAATATTTCAATTCGAACCTGTAGTTCATAAGCTCAAACAAAGTCTTCAGCTTTATATAGTATAGATAAACGCACTTTTTGTATTTAAAATATTAGTTAAAAAGGATTAGTATTTAGAGTTTATATTTCAAGTTATCTATGGGCCCAAATGGGACGATTTTTTGTATGCAAAAAATTATATACATATTTTCCATTCTTCATTAAATTTTATAGACGAAAGGCATTTTACTTTTGGCTTTTTTACATGCCCTAAGGGACTTCCAATTAGACCATTCCAGATCAGCCTTGACAGGTGAAATATACGCTCATACAAATGGGAGTTAGAAAAAGGTTCCACAAATCTGATTTTAAATGGAATAAGTTACGTTCAATTACTCTTCACTTTGTTTCACCCAGTACCCCTACCAAGAGTTGCTTACTCTCTCTCTCGAACGTATATGACGGCACAATGGTCACCATGCCGGGCTGCCAAACACAGGGTTTTATTCAGACAATTATTTATGCTTAGATATTTGTCTGTGGTCTGGTTGTTTCTATGCATTATAAGTATATAGAAAAGTTTATTAGTAGTATATATACGTTGTCTAGCACCCATAATACAAGTCTTGTTACTTAGCTTGGGGCTAGATGGCGATGTGATGGAATGTCTATATATTTATATATTTATTTACCATGAATCTTTAAGACTAGCATCGGCCAATACGAGAGTAATAGATAGCTAAAGATTATTCCCTTCAGCTGACTGTGAAAATGTAATTTTTTGATGTAATTTTTGTTCCAGACTATTTCAGTTTTATTCCTAAAATTGCCACAAAATGTTTTGTTACTTCTGCACATCGCTTGAATAGTAAAAATGGCTAAAATAATGTGCTCACCTTATTTTAGCCATTTTTGCTTTGGTTTGTATATTATGGCGTGAGCTTTTTCAAAAAAGGTATAATTGTAACTTAGAAATAGCTACCACAATTTTAAACACCGAAATCGAAAATATTAAGGGGAGAGAACAGAGTTATCTACTTTTTTATGGAAAAGTATGGGGTGTACTGCCTAACTCTCTTAAAACTTATATGTTAGCTACACTAAAAGATTATTAAAATTTGGTCATCTTAAACAGATACGCGTATTGACCAGTTGCGGTTCAAAAGTTTTGTGGTAAACTGAAAGAGATCGCTTTTAGCGATAAGGCCACCTATTGTGCCATATTGTTTGGTTTGGTGAAGGCACACATCCTAACTTAGTTTTTAAGACGTTTCAATGTGATCCTTATGCCCATGTATTAAACATCCAAATGAATAAACATTTTTTAATTTGAATTTGTTGATTTTTAACCGACTTCAAAAAAAGGAGGAGATTCTCAATTCGTCGCGTATATATTTTTTTTTTTTTTTTTTATGTATGTTCGCCGATTACTCGAAAACGCCTGGACCGATTTGGAAAAATCTTTTTTTGTATGAAAGGGGATAACTCAGAGGTGGTCCCATAAAAATTGAATGAAGATCTGATGAGGATCTTCAGAGTGATGAACAGAATTGCACCTCGAGAGTGCAGCAAATTGCTCAGTTTTCGTTTTCCACCAGTAGAATTGGGCCATAAACTAATAGTTACCGATAAATGGAATATCTGAAACCACCTTCTCATCAGAAAACTCTTTAATCGGTTACGATTACAGGTTACAATTTGAAGAATTTAGTCGAATTTAGTCGCCGGACTGGGTTTGTATGAATGTTGACAGAAAACCCTATCTTCAATGAAGATCTGAAGAGGGTCTTCGGAGGGATGAACAGCATTGCACCTCGAGAGTGCAGCAAATTGCTCTATTTTCGATTTCCACCAGTAGAATTGGCCCATAAACTAATAGTTACCGATAAATGGAATATCTGAAACCACCTTCTCATCAGAAAACTCTTCAATCGGTTACGATTACAGGTTACAATTTGAAGAATTTAGTCGAATTTAGTCGCCGGACTGGGTTTGTATGAATGTTGACAGAAAACCCTATCTTCAATGAAGATCTGATGAGGGTCTTCGGAGGGATGAACAGCATTGCACCTCGAGAGTGCAGCAAATTGCTCTATTTTCGATTTCCACCAGTAGAATTGGCCCATAAACTAATAGTTACCGATAAATGGAATATCTAAAACCACCTTCTCATCAGACAACTCTTGAATCGGTTACGATCACAGGTTACAATTTGAAGAATTTAGTCGAATTTAGTCGCCGGACTGGGCTTGTATGAATGTTGATAGAGAACCCTATCCTAAATGAAGATATGATGAGGATCTTTGGAGTGATGAACAGATCTGCACAGCGAGGTTCAGCAAATTGCTCAATTTTCCATTACCACTAGTAGAATTGGCCCATACACTAATATTTACCTATCGACGAATGGAGCATCTGAACCTTCTCATCACCAAACCCTTCAATGAGTTACGATTAGGTACAGGTTGCAATTTTAAGAAATAGTCGCTTTCGCCTCATGGAGTAGAATTTTCAGTGTCAGCGGCACTAAAAATGGTTAAATAAAAAAATAAATTAAAATTTAAAAAACCGACTTCAAAAAACCTGAAAACAAAAACTAAAAAAACTTGAAAAAAAATCCTGGTAACAAAAACTAAAAAAAACCTGAAAAAGAAACCTGAAAACAAAAACTAGAAAAAGACTGAAAAAAAAAAACTAAAAAGTGAAAAATAATCCATTTCGGGTCACTAAAACAGCAGATAACATAAACATACTTGGAAGTCGGACTGGGATGTTTCCTATAATACCTCTCAACATTCAATCTAACCCAGTCCGACTTCCAAGTATGTTTATGTTATCTGCTGTTTTAGTGACCCGAAATGGATTATTTTTCACTTTTTAGTTTTTTTTTTTTCAGTCTTTTTCTAGTTTTTTTTGTAGGAATTTATATTTTTAGGAAACAGAAGTTGAACCTATAGGAATAGAAGCTAAACCTACTAAATATCTAGGTACGTGTGAAGGAAAAATAACGGCTATCATGATAAAACGGTTCCAACCTTTCATTATTAAGTGAACGTTGTTACCTTTCCTATAGAATACAAGTGAACCCTATGACATAATAAGGAACACACTTACTGTATGCAGCGTCGAACCCAAGAACCCGCTTTCAACTGAAACACTCGCTTTTATAGGCAGTGGTGGGGATCGGCAACGCATACAGCTAGTTTTACTTATATTAACGGACACGTGACGTCGCGTCGCTTCGTTTCCAACAATTTAAATATTGTACAAAAAATATTTATCTATCTAGCTACGTCTGATCTAACTCATATACAACTCGTGTTAAGGCCTCAGGGCTGTCATATTCGTAATTATTCAGAATATCGATGAGGCGCGAAGCATTGGACGATGCTTCACAAGCGACAGCCCTTCAAATATTGCTGTAGTAATGTCTTTAATAAGGATTCGATTGTTTCAAGGATGGCAACACTTGGGACTGGGGTAAAGTTCAACGTCTACTATATCTAATGCATACCAAAAAAAAGTAATATTAAAAAATGGTTTAAGAAAAAGAGCAATCACTTCACTACAAAGTATAAAACAAAGTCGCTTTCTATGTCCCTATATCCCTTTGTATGCTTAAATCTTTAAAACTACGCAACGGATTTTGATGCGGTTTTTTTAAATCGAAAGAGTTCTTCAAGAGGATGCTTTATATGTATAATACATGTATAATGTAGCCGTGCGAAGCCCTAGTTGTTGTATGAAATCAATTCAGGTCTTTCAATATATTAAAAAATTCAAAAATAAAAATTATTCTCAATGATTTTGCGTCTCCACTAGGCATTCCAGAAAAATGTGTCTCCAATATTTTAAACCGCAGCGTGATTCGAACTTGCGACCTCTCGTTTACCGTGTGCGTGCGATAACCACTACGCTACGTGGCTAATTATCCATGGTCCAAATCAGGATATTCGTAATTATTCTGTACTAGCGACCCGCCTCGGCTTCGCACGGGTATTTTATGCATGTATTATACATATAAATCTTCCTCTTGAATCACTATCTATTAAAAAAACCGCATCAAAATCCGTTGCGTAGTTTTAAAGATTTAAGCATAGGTAGGGACAGAGAAAGCGACTTTGTTTTATACTATGTAGTGATAGTGATAGTTCATGTAAGTGGTTATTCAGAAGTACATTATTAGTATTTATCTATGATTATATATATGTAAGTGGGTATGTATATTCATCTGTTTTCGCATATTTTAATAAAATAAATATTGCCCCAAGCTAAGCAGGCTTGTGTTATGGTAGCTAGACAACGGATTGAATATCATCGGTTCATCGTGAACAAGGTGATTAGAGTCGTAGGTTAAATAAAACTTGTTAATAAACCAAACATTTTATGAACTCGTCAATCCTCGTCAATACTCCAACCCTCATCCTGATTATCTTTATTTCTTGCCATTCTGAAGACCGGATTTGGTTCTGGACTAGTGTCTGTTACAACTGTAGAGATATCAGTGACAGGCTCCGCGGTTTTCCAATTATCTATGAAGTCCAGCAACGGAGACCTGTAACCAGACATCTTTTGTTTAAGGCTATTTATGCTGCCAAACGCAGAGCGCCGGAATTACCAGTGGCTTAAACTAACATTGTTGATTGTAACAAATGTGTTTTGTTTTTCTCAAAAGTGCTGAGACGGTATTGTAGATGACATCTTTACCGATATTTTCGGGTAATTTGAGCCAAAAATTCCTTGTCATTTCAACGATGCTGCGTTCCATCGCTCATTGATAAATTTTGAGCACTGGAAGCAGCATGAGTTTCCAGCTGCCTCAAGTACGATTGACACTTCATACAGCAAATCAGAAACTTTGCGGCATGTTTGCTTGATCGAAATCAAGTTTCTTTTTGATGGTTGGAATGAACTTACTTGGTGGTGGTTGTGGTCCTCCTTCTGCCATGGTAGTACGACGGCATCTGAAATTAATTTGAAGATAATACTTAGATTACGGACGCCTGATATTTTTAAGTCATCATGATAAAAGCATTAATTTGTAAATCTGAACCGATTTAGATGAAAATTTGCATAAGGTAGAAATTGAGAAAGAAATAGTAAACTTTCTGCTTCTCGTTTACCTACATCTTCATGAGTCTTAGATAGGATCGGGTAAAAGTTAGATTCTTTTCCAACTATACCAAAATACATCAAAATTTGATCAGCAGTTTAAGCTAAATATTGTAATAAACAGAGATACTTTCGCATTATTTTTAATTAGTAAATATTTTCATTCTGGTATGGAAAAAGGCGGGTGAAGCTATAATTAAAAGGAAAGAAATAAAACGAAATTAATAATCAAAATAAATTTCCCTTGGTAGGGTGTCCAAAAGGCTCGCTGCATTGCCTCTTTGGATGGCAATAGCGATCCGTTGGCCAAAGTAGCAGCCAGCCCTTTGGTCACCTGAAGCTAATATTAATAATTTTGAAATATTTTTGTAAAAATCTAAGGCTTCTGGTGCCCACGGGTCCAGGGCCTCCGTGGCAAAAAGCAGAACCATATAGCCATAACCGATAGATACATAATTCCTTCGCTTTACCACCGCTGCCGCTATAGTAAAATATATAACATACCGTTTCATTAACAGTCTCAATCCAATCTGCGAATGCCCCAACCAGCGTGAAGACTGTAGGAGCATTAGGGAAGCCACAGACAGATGGACCAAAGGAGATGATCCCGACTAGCTTTCCTCCCAAGATAGCCGGCCCTCCTGCGTCATGCTGAATGTAGACAAAATCGTTAATTCCATATTTATTAAAAAAAATTAGAACTTATTTAGACAGGATTTTAAGAGTTCCTTAAAGGACAATGTTCACTCCATAGAAGATATGGCATGCACTCAAACATTTTTAATAACTTAGGTAACTTAGTACTGCAAGGGTCATAATAGCAAATAAAATAATATCTTTAGAACACTTTGTTTTTGGAAAGCCGAAATCGGTTTTTATCCATTACAGGTATATAAACTATTTTCTAGTCTCAGACGACAGACATAATATTAAAGGACCTTGTCACTGGGTGCCTTTTGCAGACACGACGGTTGGGTCAAATCGAATATTTTGAACAAATCTGTATGCAATACATCCTTTGGCTGGCCGAACCTGGCCAGCAGTGTGACAATTCCATAATAATATGTAAACGTATTTGGGGGTCAGCAAGTCGCGAGTGAATAGGTATCTTCTAGACGCAGACCGCATCGTCACCATCAGGCAGGTGTGATAGTCCTATCATTTGTAAACTAGACAGTGATTTTTATGGGTTCTTTTTTTTTACCTTTTGAGGTACGGGACCATAAAAATAAGATACTTAATAAAAACTACTTACATCACATGCGCCTTCTCCTGTAGTTAAGGTTCCAGCACAAAACATTGTGTTTGTTATGAATTTACTGTTAAAAATTAAATTATTTGATCAATCTTGCATCAAACGAGAGTCGTGAAGAATCGAATTTAAACATTGGACATTGCACACAACGCCACCTAGCTAAGCAACTAGGCTCATGTTATCTTTATGTAGGTTTGTATAAACTTATACTTATCTTTTGTAAACATATACCTACTTATTATAACTTAGCTGTTGCTCGCGACTTCGTACGCTTGTTAGTTTGTTTAAAAAACTGCATCAAAATCCGTTGCGTAGTTTTAAAGATCTAAGCATGCATAAGGACAGACAACGGGCAGCGACTTTGGTTTAATACTATGTAGTGATATATATAGACTAGAATCAAATAATATCTGTACCTATAAATATTCGTTTGAAACGTTTTGGCTTAAACTTAAATATGCTTAAAAACGACGATAAATTTTACGTTTGACCTCTACATGTACCTTAAAAAGGTATCTAAATAAACCGTACTCATAACACTGTTACTTTGGATATCTTTTATACTGAGACTACGGTTTCGGGTTGGCCCCTTGGGTATTACAATAATTTAACTAAAATATAGAAAGGTGTTGGCCTTGGAAGTCTTCAAGAAGCGAGTGAACAGGTATCTTCTAGGGGCGCGTGCTACATTTTAGACCGCATCGTCACCTACCATCAGGCAGGTGTGATAGTGGTCAAACGATGACTAATCTATACTTCACTACATAGTATAAAGTCGCTTTCTCTGTCCCTATATCCCTATGTATGCTTAAATCTTTAAAACTACGCAACGGATTTTGATGCGTTTTTTGAAGTGAAAACTTCTTATGGCGCGTTGGGCACTTTTGTGGGTGAGCATTTTCAGCCGTTCTCGCGACAGATTTTGACGCGACAGATGAGATTTTATTTGTGTTAGTCTTTTTGTTTAACTTATACTGCCATCTATTACACAAATTGAGAAACTTAGTTTCTAGAAAGACCGCTATTCGAATGTAGATGGCGCTGATTTAAATTTTTTACTGCCATCTAGCGAATAAAAAATAAACTATATTTGTTTAAGTGAGTGCTAATAGATGGCAGTAGCAGATCGTTTCAAGAAATATTCTATGAGAAATAACAAGTTTATTGTTTTCACTTCTGCCTGCACTCCCGGAGTGCGCTGTTTTTTAATAGATAGAGTGATTCAAGAGAAAGGTTTAAATGTATAATACATGCATAATATAGCCGTGCGAAGCCGGGACGGGTCGCTAGTTGTTTTATAATAAGTAATACATTTAAACCT
Organism: Idaea aversata; assembly: GCA_907269075.1. Taxonomy (NCBI): domain Eukaryota; kingdom Metazoa; phylum Arthropoda; class Insecta; order Lepidoptera; family Geometridae; genus Idaea; species Idaea aversata. The sequence continues at coordinate 10,537,666 of OU026107.1, forward strand.
TCCTCTTGAATCACTCTATCTATTAAAAAAACCGCATAAGAATCCGTTGCATAGTTTTAAAGATCTAAGCATAGGAACAGACAGCGGAAAGCGACTTTGTTATATACTATGTTATAATATACGGTATAAAGTCACTTACTCTCCGTAAACTTCCTTACAGAATTTGTTTGGATAAACAGGTAGCACTTTCCTTTGAAGGAAAATCGGCTCGTAAGCTAATTTCTGCGATATCTGGAAACGAAATTATACATGAGATCTTTAAATGCTCATTAAAATACTTCAGATGTGATTTGACATTATACATGAGATCTTTAAATGCTCATTGAAATACTTCAGATGTGATTTGACATTATACATGAGATCTTTAAATGCTCATTGAAATACTTCAGATGTGATTTGACATTATACATGAGATCTTTAAATCCTCATTGAAATACTTCAGATGTGATTTGACATTATACATGAGATCTTTAAATGCTCATTGAAATACTTCAGATGTGATTTGACATTATACATGAGATCTTTAAATGCTCATTGAAATACTTCAGAAGTGCCTAGTTAAAAAAAATACTGGAATGATTATTTGTATATATAAAAACACCCAGACCAGAAACAAACATACAGGGTTATTGGAAATTATACTAGCAAGCCGTGAAGGGCTACTTCTGTGCACCTTAACAAATAACTTTTGTTCTAGACTTTTAGAAAATCGAAAAAAAATATGAACATTTTGAGGTTATGTAAATTCGAAAAACAGCTGATTTATTTAAACAAAGGTCATTTAGACTAAGAACAGTACATAAATCATAAAAAATGCATGCGTTTAATGTTAATGACCTCCCCGTGTAAGGAACAGCTGATTTTCAGGTAAACCTAACCTCAAAATTTTCATTTTTTTTTTTCGAATTTCCAAAAGTTGTTTGTTAAGGTGCATAGAAGTAGCCCTCATCGGCTTGCTAGTATAATTTCCAATAACCCTATATATTTGACGGGAATCAAACCCGCACCCATCGTAGTTCAGTGTTTATCAGCCGTGCAACATAGGTCCTATTATACTGAGACGAGTCTAGCAAGCACATAAATTAAGCTTGCAGCAATATTGAAAAATTTCAATTTGCCCTAGATTTGCTCCTTACATTTTATTCGCCATGCGCCATTTTGAAACAGTTGTTATATTGTATAAACCAAATTGTTCTGTCACCAAAACCTAGTCTCAAAAAAATTTAAGTATAAAAGAAAATCACCAAATTACTTATTGAAATCATTGAAAACAGTTCACAATAAAAAAATAAAAAAAAAATCAGAAAATCATTTACACATCGGAAAGCTATTCACAGTCGGAAAAGACCAATAAGATCGTTCTGATCATTGGAAAACAGTCAAGTAAGTGTTTAATTTTGTCTACACTGATTCCATCTTGTAGATACGGTCGGCTGCATAATTGCAGACCCACCGTAGAACTCCAAAACGACTGTTATAAGAATGTTTTCAACACAAGCAAGATTCTAGACACCTGCTTTAGTTGAAGTTCAAAGTCTTCTAACTCATGAATTTATTTAACAAAAATTATTAGAATGAAAATATGCCAATATAATTTTAGAACTCTACCGGGGGCTGCAATTATGAAGCCGATTGTACGTTTGAAATATCGAAGCTTTTATTTTTATTCTAAAACTTTAATAAGAAAAAAGTTTGAAATAGCTTCTGAGACACTGTTAATTAAACTTTAGAAAGCGTCCTTAATATTACGGCCTACAAATTCTACTTTATAAAACGAGTTCTTGACTAAACCACAAGTGAAACTGCGGAGCGTAACTAATATTAGCTAAAATTTCAATCAGAATCTCTTCTTAATACAGATATGAAAAAATGTAATAATTTTGCTGAAAAAATACGCCATGTTTATTCTGATATCAAATATTAATTTTCCTAAGTGAAATGAAAGCGCTGAAATAATAGATTTTTCTTCCAATCTCCGTAAGTGATTTTGGTTTTTAAAATCTTTATTGTTATACCTATCTATTATGATCTTTCCATTTAGCATCTGGTGAACCATCTGCCTTTTCCGACACTTTAGTCAGGGACCAGGCGTTTATAACCGACAAAGAAGTCAACGATAATAAACATTAAATTTAAATAAATGTTCGCTGGCCGTAACCAACTGACCAAAACTACTTGTATTATTTGTGCCAAAATACAAATCCAGATGGTAGAAGTACCAGGCGATTGTAATCAACAAAGAGATCAAAAACACCTTATTAAAACCTTGTTTAGTCAAAATATGTTTGTCACTTTCGCACTTCATCGGATCAATAGTTTCTAAGATATAGCCGTTTTAAATTTTACAGCTGTCAATTTGACATCTTTCGTTTTGACAGTTACCTGCCATTATGTCGCTGTTTTGATCGTCTTTTGTTTATTTTTTCGATCGTTTATTGTTTCCATTTCGATCGTTTTTTGTTTTGTTTTTGTTTGTCTTTTTTTTTGTTTTCCTTAGACTAGTGAATCCGATTTAAAATTTTAGAAGGTGGTGTTTAGCGTTTCCGCTCTACCTAAGTGGTAAAGTTTGTGATTTGCGTTTGTGGAATTGTACGTAGTTGGTATTTTACATAATTATTTCTACTAATCCGCGAAACACCACAAAACCTAGAGTTGGTGTTTTGCGTAGGTACTATGTTTTTTTGCGTCGAATGGATCTTCGAAACCAGTGGAGCGATTTGGATGAAATTTTGCATAGAGTTAGTTTGAGGGAAGCTGAGTGACATAGGCTACTTTTTAATTTGGTGAATGAGGGGGTAATGGTTTAATAGTACATTGTTATCCTAGGTGTGAAAGTCACTCATTACAAGTCCCGAGACGGAGTTTGGCGCCCGAGCGTAGCGAGGGCGCTAATAGTTCGAGGGACTTAATGAGTCTTTCACCCGAGGTAAACACTGTGCTTTTCATTACGAATAATACATAAAATTCTTCCTAACAACGAGAGTGAATGAGAGACTCCATACTACCTGATCCTCTTACAAGGTTGGGACCAAAGAGGTTATATACATGTAGTGTTATTCTTTGGTGTTACTTAAAGCAAGGAGGTTAGGTTTTAAAGTTCCTTATGCGTAATGTTACTGATACTGGCTACATGCACATTGCACAAGTCGTGCGAAGCCATAATTTGACATGACAGCTGTCAGTGAAAGAGAAAAGCCCTAGGGCTGGAAATTTTATTTTCTACACGCTCTTCATGCATCTTTAGACCTACTTTCGGAGTATGAGTAATGAAAAGTTCTTACCTTAGAGACGCCCCATCCCAAGAGCAAGACCTCGCCAGTAGAAGGTACACCCATATTACTGTGGCTGATACGTAAGACCTTTGGGGTTCTATGAATGGTGAAAAACAGGTGCCGTCGGAGTCTGATCACAGCGATGTTGTTGCGTAAGGTTTTAGGGTCATAGCCAGGGTTAAAGTATACCTATAGGTAAAAAGAAAAGATCCTTATCAATATTTCTCGGTGGAAGAATGTTTTTGGGGGTTCAGGTTTGCTCGGGTTTGTAGGCTTTAGCCCTTGGTGTCCTATACGTAACCCCCGAGTAGCGCTAATGGAGCAGACAATCAAGCAGTGGTAGGCCTTGATGGGCGGTTTCTAACATCACCCCCTGGACAAAGTCATGGTGCCAAGTGACTCGTCGCGTTCTATCATGTTTTCCAGGCATGTCGTTCCCTTTCTAGGCAAGCATGCTACATCCTCGACCGCATCGTCGCTTCCCATCAGATGAGATGAGGTTTTGTTTAAAAAAAATGTCCTGAACTGACATGGTTTTTATGGCCGCAAAATAAGCCACATCGTAGCTGCACTACCTCACCTCCAAGGCTTCGACAACTTCACCTCCAATCCTGCTGTGGTTGCTGCCGATCCTCACATGGAGGACTTGAGGGTTCTCGCGGAAGAAACGGTTATTGTGCATTCTGGAAAGAAGAAGAATACGGGGTGGCTGGTGTCTGGACACAACAGGATGGTCGATCATACCTAAGGCTGGTCGACCTTTGGATGCGTTTACTACGTGTACCTTCTTTAAAATCAGTACAAAATAAAACGACCAATTCAGTTATGTCCAAAGAGCGGTATATGCGCGCGTAATTTACCAAATTTGCGCGCGGTTCGTGATTCATTTTAAATGTAGAAAAAAATGATCACGGCTTCACGGGCGGTTCGTGATCAATTTGTAGTCTCTCCAGTTTTGTGTGAAAATAGACCAGCCTAACTAGGGGTAAAAAAATAAATAAATAAATATTACAGGACATTCCACACATCGCCATCTGCCCCCAAGCTAAGTAACTAGACTTGTGTTATGGGTGCTAGACAACGGACCCGGTAAAAACGGGACCCTATTACTAAGACTCCGTCCGTAGTTATGGGTCTGGCCGGAAGACCAGCGCTGCAGCTAAGCATGTTTGGCTGCAGTTTTTAGCTGAGGTTGACCCATTCGGGTCAGCACACGACTCCTCATTTATGTTGATTTTTCTTTGTCATTTTTTTGTTTTTTATTTTATTTATTTTCATTGTCATGTTTCTTTCTTTATTTTGCTTGTTGTTTGTCGTGTGTTTGTACTCAATAAATGCTTTTTCTTTATTTCTAGTTAGACAGTTGAAATTTATACAGACTATCTTTCTGTTGCTGTTATAAAAATAAATTCCGAAAATGAAAACAGAAAAGAAATATTTAAGCGGAGCTCTCATATATTCATCTCTGGCCTTTTCGTCTATTTCAGACGATTTACGTCTCAGCGCCTACACGCTGCAACATGGTACAAAACCCTTCGTGCGCGAGTCCGACTCGCACTTGGCCGGTTTTTAATATGAATAAGATTCCACACAAACCGCAAGAAAGACGTGAAATCTTCACCCGACACAGAATACAGGCGCTACCTGTTATTTCCAACCAATTGCGCTGTTGACATATAAAATCCCGCAACCAAGCAACACAGAAATATCGAGCGATAACATCTTAACGATGTCAATTTATTCAACAGCTGAGCTGTTGTTTGTATCGATACTCCTTTTATGTTACACCTTCTTGTTTAAAATACAAATATATTTGTTAAAAACTTATTTAACACTAAATATACAAGATAACAATAAATAAACACATGCATGAACTAGGAATTCCTGTGTTTCAAGCATTCTACATCTTAGACCGCATCGTCACTTACAATCGTGTGAGACACGGGTCAAACACTGAAAATATTAATTGACCATCAGATCAGAACTGATCAGATGGTATGGGGATTCATCTCAACTCACCAATGGTGGTGAAAATTTGGTGGTAAAATGAACCAGAATAAAGTAGATCGTAACAGAAACAGAAGGCGATCATATTTAAAGTCAAACGTCAAGGTATTTTTATACAGTCATCATCATTCTTGGAATCAGTCTTTTAAAAACAATGAAAATAAAAACACAAGAAACCTAACGATGGACACAGAAACAACGTATATTTTTTTTTTAAGAAAAGTATGTCCCGGGTACTACAGCATTCCGTATATATCTACCAAACTATCGAATTTATTTGTTTCTCATTTCAATTGTAAGGAAATGGTACGCATTTTTAACGCGGTCATAAATTAATCTGAATAGTGGAGTTAAAAAAATTGGGACTGACAATGATGATGACTGTATAAATAGCTATAATTTTTTACTAACTTTTTTATTTAATACTAGCTGCGCCCCGCGGTTTCACCCGCGTAAGTCCCGATCCCGTAGGAATATCGGGATAAAAAGTAGCCTATGTGTTAATCCAGGTCTCCAGCTATCTAGATACCGAGTTTCATTGCGATCGGTCCAGTAGTTTTAGCTTGAAGGAGTAACAAACATACACACACACACACGCACACACACACACGTACACACAAACTTTCACATTTATAATATTAGTAGGATTTCGGATGTTGACTATGCATTGATTGATTATTATTTTACCTACTATTTGTACGCCATTGTATGGCTAAATATGAAGAAACATTATCCTATTATGTAACACCACTATGTACCATATTTAATGCAAAAAAATAATTCTGATTCTGATTCTGAAAAAAGTCAGTGGCTAATAATAAGGATCATTATTATGTAAAAATGTCCCATAAAAATAGAAAATGGGTGGTCATGATATTATATGGATAAGCAATAAAATCATATTTAAAAAGAAACTAAAAAGTCGATCTAAATTTGTAATTAATATTCTACTGGGGAACCAAACACTGAGCCGCTAATTAGGTAAGTAACAACTTAAAGAAATAACTTACAACTGCAAGCAAGCTGCCGAAGTGAGCACCAGGTCGTGCCAGTATATCACGCCGCCACACCAGAATCGGCCCATGACGTGAACTGACACCATAAACGGATAGTACCGCACCGTGGTCCTTTCACCCTTGAAGATCCGACGGCCGTCGTGCTGGTGGTGTTCTTTCAAATCTTCTAATTCTTGTTGAGGGTCTGGTGGTTTAGTATTGTGGGATCAAAGAGGTTGAATCTACGAGGTAGAAGTGCTCGTCCTTCGTCTCTATTAAGCTTATTATAAGCTGTTGTTGCGAATTAAATATACAAAATACAATTACTATGCAATTTCCAGTCTCATTGTAAATGATGTTTTTCCCAACATCGTAATATCGAGACTCCACCAAATAAATACAATTAACATTGTGACTATCCTGTTTAAAAAATAGTATATTTATTAACTTAATCACATTTTTAAATAACCTGTTTTATCCTGTTTTAAATATATTTAATATTTTTACGAGATTCCACAGAATCGTGTGTGAAAATTAGAACAACACATTCTGCCATTTTTGCAAATAAATCTATCTTTACGGAGATACTATCACAGAGTCAAAAGGGAGCAAACTATAGTGCAAATCATCTAGTATGGTACACTTGCTTGAATGTGCTAACTTATGATAATCTGGTACTTTAGCCCAGTAGAGAAGGCCTACTCAATCATGTTATTAAGAAGGCCTTTTGTCTCTTGACGCCCTCGTCGGTACATCTATTTTCACCTACTGCTAACTTATGAACACCTGGTACTAGCCCAGCAAAGAAGGCTTACTCAATGCACTCAGTCATGTTTTTAAAAATACCTCTTGCCTCTTAACCCCACAATGGCGTTGCTATTCTATTTTTTCAATACTCACCCCAATACATGCTCTCATTGCCAATATGTTCAAATTTATGATCATCGTGAGGAGCTTCGGCGATGAACTCATCAACAACGTCATTATCATGGATATCATCGTCATTTAGCTTTCCACCCATCATTTTTCTAGGAGATTTCATCATGTTTTTGTCACCTTTAATAATAATACATTAATTATTTATATAAATATAAACTGATATTTTCAACTGTGTATCATAATCGGTAAAATAACAAAACTAAGGTTCAATTCCTGGCTAGGGTACTGACTTTACCGAAAATCTTTTGATGCACTTTTGGTTTTCTTTTTCAAAAGCGGACACGCAACTCCTTTCAGCATCTTTCCCTATGTATTATACTTATATACTTAATATTTTAAAGAGGAAAGATTTATTTGTTGGTAACGAATAGGCTCGGTAACTACTTTACCGATTTTAATGAAACTTGGTATGAGGATACATTGATTTATTAAAAATAACATAGGCTTTCCCACGGGATCGGGAGTTACGAGGGTAAAACCGCGGGTCGCTATTAGTCTCTTTCAGTTAAAAACATTATTTCTCGCAATAATAGTTAGGATTAACCACTTACCTTTGCTAAGAATTTCCAACACATCATCTCTGTTAACTTTCTCCTTCATTTTCAGATATAAATTTTTACTATCTTCAATTTTCAAATTTAAGGTATCCTGTTCATTCAACGCTTTAAAGAAATTCGTTTCTGTCAAATTACTATATTTTGTTACATTTTGTATTAAATCTGTTATCTTATCTTTATTAACGACATATTTATTTATTGCATCGATTTTCTCGTTAAGTTCATCGATTCGTTGTAATTTTTTATCATCTGTTAGAAGTTTAATAAGCACATTGGTTAGATTAAACGCATTTAGTTCATTTAGATCTGTTGAAATTTCACTTTTTACTATTGGAATTATTGCAAGCGCTATTACGAAATACATTGCTTGTACTAAAAGTTGAAGTTTTACAACTGTACGTATAGGTTTTTGTATTTTTTTGTGTTATGTTAAGGAGTGTCTGTCTGTTTGTTTGGGTCTTTATTTTTCTTATGAGCTCTATTCTTTGATGTCATTTCATGCGCCGTAGAGTCAATGGAGTTTTTCTTGACATTTAAATCCGCTTAATAATATTTTGAATGTCAAGGGAAACTTTGGTACTTACATAAATATTCTGTATGTAATGAATAAAGATTAAAAGCGGCTTGTGTGAGATTGTTCTTAAATATATTGAACTAAATACTACCTAAATGCATTTAACGGGTATTCTAAAATTAAACCCTGTTACAAAAACCACAAGATTGATATTACTTAATCTGTTTGACACTTTAACAGTTGGACATTTTTTAAATTTAGGTATTGATTTTTTCTTGTGAAAGTCAACTTAAATTAAGTTTAAATGTGTCGGTCTTTGGTTCATATGTGCAAATCTTAACCGGTAAAAGTAGATAAGGTTTGAAGCTCGAATCGAGCAACAGAAATTACCTTTTTTGTAGTTATTTGCTTGTTTTTATATGTCACGAAAATCGTAAAATTGAAGTTAGGTAGTTACTACACAATGTATGCCAGCGAGGGAAGTGTAATACGAAAGAATAACTTTTTTCCTAAGTTTTGAGGTTATGTTTACTAAAAAAACTGCTGTTTTGGGACGTAAACCTTTTACTATTATACGCATAAAACTGAGATCATACGATGTTTATATCAAACATCTTTTGCAAGTAAAAACAGATTACACAATATGTCTAGTTGATTAAAAAATGTATATGAGGTATAGTAGGTATTTAATAAAAAAAAACAGCAAAGCATTGATAGAGCAATAGATACATAGATAACTTTATTTGTACAGCATAGGAAGCAACATAAAACACGATATTGCTGAAATTATAAATGAAACTATCATTCGTAAAATTAACATCCGTCGAGAGAATCAACGAAAAATAAATCTGAAATGGAAAATACTCGAAAGACACCATAAGATTGTCAGGTCTAAAAAAAAATCAACTCCGAAGCCGCCATATCAGTTTCAGTGGTTAACCTGGGGTTTTTTTGTTTGATTTAGTTGAACCACCAGCCGCGAGGTTTGCATGTAAGGGGCCGTCCATGAATCACGTGATGTTTTTTAGGCATTTTTAATGCCTAAAAAAACATCACCCCCCTCCTCTCCCTCCTCCTCATCCCCCTTGGTGATACATGGTGAGGTTTAAGAATAACCCCCCCTTTTAGTACCTAAAAATAATCTTTTATTTAATGTCATCTAATTTTATCATTTTATCATTTTTCGCCGCTTTTCGTACTCAGCCGAAAAGCGGCGAAAAATGTGCTATAATAAAATTAGATGATGAGTATCACACGTTTGCCGAAAAAATAAATACACGTGATATATTACTACCCCCTCCCCCCGCCCCCCTTGTGATATTTCGTGATTTTTATGGATCCCTCCCTTCCCCCTTTCGAGCCTCACATGATTAATGGATAGCCCCTAAGAGTCTGTAACCCTGTATCCTTTTTTTTGTACCCTGTTGAGAAAATATCCAAGTAAACCATGTGATTCAACCAGTATGTCAATATAAGAGTTTATCACTAGAGGATTACCTACTGGTTCAATTTTGTATTTTTATGTGAGCACGTTTCCGTTTTATAACTTCCATTTTTATTAGGTTTAACTTTTTAGGATTTAATATGGTTTATGAGTGGTTCTGAAAACTAGTGACTTTACACTAGTAGTTCGCCCCGAACTGAGACCTCACGAGTTTTTTTTACCCTATTTTTAGTTTTCAGCGTAAAGTATGATATAACAACGAAAGACTCCAAATACTTCGGTGTATCTTATTTAAATGATAGGTGTCTTATCTAGTATCGCTATCATCAGACCCTGGACATCGCTGACTCTATTATACTTTCAAAACATATTTTTCACGAATCTAATCGCGTTAGGCATATCCTGTCTAGAAAATGAGTTCCATAGCCTAATTTGCTTGGTCTCAATCACGTATTTTTTATTTCGCGTTTTATTGATACTCGGGGGAATAAGCACCTACTATCTGCCTACTATGAATGTAAATCGCGTGAGATTAAAACGCTCCTAAAGCCTCCTTCCGTCTATATCACCATATCGTCAGTACCTGGAGTACCTACCTACTCATCAAGTGAACACGATAGACCTTACTTTTCGAAAGATAAGTTCCTATAGCCTTCTTCCGCCGGCTATAGTACCAAACCCCAGATATCAGTTGCTTCTTTAACACCTAGAGTGCCTACTTATCAAGACAACTTTAACGATAGACTTATCTTGTCTAGAAGATGAGTTCATATTTCTTTGAAGTTGAGTGCCTTCTTCCAGCTCCATCACCTGATCCCAGATATCAGCTGATTCTTCAGAAGCTAGAATACCTACTTATTAAGGTGCTTTAAACGAGTCCAAATATGATATGACTATCTTGCTATCAAGATAATTGCGAGTTCTTATTGTCAAATTTTTTGTACCTATGTACTCATCATAACGTAACGAACGAAGAAAAGAGGAGAGAGGCTCCTACCTCGATACAAATATATTACTGATCAAATCAAATCAAATCAAATCAAATCAAAAATTTTTATTTCTTTGGATGTATAATACCTTAAAAGTATAATAGACCACTTGAAAACGTCTTAAAAACTAAGTTAGGATGTGTGCCTTCGGAACGCGCCCACCAATGAGAAGAAGGCACAAGAAACTCATGGGGTTGTTTTTTTTTTTCATGTGATCACGCTCACAATGGTCAATATTACAAATATTTGAAAGTATTATTTGAAATGGAGCAACTAAAGTCACGTCCATGGGTTCTTATCATTAAGGTAAGACGAAGTATCATAGTACGCCTTACTGCACAATCTGTGCTTTATAAAAGTTTTGAACCTGTTAATGGACATGTCATATACCTCTTTAGGTAATTTATTATAATAGAGCACACATGTACTATTAAACGACCTGTTTATTTTCCGGAGCCTACTACCGGGCACGGTCAGTTCATCCTTATTTCTTAAGTTGAAATTATGAATATCGCTGTTTTTACGGAAAATATCAGGATTTTTGTGAACGTAGAGCAAGTTTTCGTAGATATATTGGGAATAGAGCGTTAATATATTTAACTCTTTAAATTTTTCTCTAAGTGATTCCCTGGGGCCCATTTTGTAGATAGCTCGAACAGCTCTCTTTTGCAATATGAAAATAGCATCAATATCTGCAGCACACCCCCACAGTAGGATGCCGTACGACATGACACTGTGGAAGTAGCCGAAATAGACTAGGCGAGCAGTCTCAATGTCCGTGTATTCGCGAATTTTCTTAACGGCGTAAGCGGCAGAACTAAGTCTATTGGACAATGCTTCCACATGCGGGCCCCACTGAAGCTTAGGATCTAAAGTTATACCTAGAAAGACAGCCTTACTGACTAATTCAACTTCCTCATCATTAATCTTTACAACAGTTTTTACTTGTTTTACATTTGGAAGTGTAAACCGAATTAATTTAGTTTTGGATCCATTCAGTAATAAATTATTGGAATTGAACCAATCAACTATTCTAGAGAGGGCATTGTTCACATCGTCAACGTTGGACTGACGCCTTTTAACCTTGAACACCAAGGAGGTGTCATCTGCGAACAACACTATCCCATGGTTGTCCCTTACAAGGTAAGGTAAGTCATTTATATAAACTAAAAACAGGAAAGGTCCTAATATGGATCCTTGAGGAACCCCCATTGCTATCGCAGATCCGGGGGATCGTTTCCCGTTAACATCAACACTCTGGACCCTACCGCTCAAATAAGAAGAGATAAGATCCAGGGCGCCGTCCCTAATACCGTAGTGGTGTAGTTTCATGATCAATGTATTATGTTGAACGCAATCAAATGCCTTGGATAAGTCACAGAATATGCCATACGCATCATGTGACTCCTCCCAAGCATCAAATATGTTTTTAATTAACGCTATACCCGCATCAGTAGTCGAGCTATATTACCGAAGAAGTTTGAGACACTGAAGTTTGAGACCTATATTACCGGTGGAACTATTATGTCCTATAATTTAATAAGTCCCTATCTATTAGTAAATAAAAATAATAAAAAGAGTCACAAGTCACAAGTTTTTTAATTAGAATCTCTAGATCGGCTAGCTATACTATTTAATATTATCCACAACAATTGATTATAAAGCTGAAGAGTTTGTTTGTTTGTTTGTTTGAACGCGCCAATCTCGGGAACTACTGGTTCGAATTGAAAAATTATTTGTGTGTTGAATAGTCCATTTATGGAGGAAAGCCATAGGCTACTTTTTATTTTGATATTCTCACGGGATCAGGACTTACGCGGGTGAAGCCGCGGGGCGCAGCTGGTTATGAAGCAAAAAGAGGTCTGACGATTTAAGGGAAAGTAGAATAGACGCTTTTAAAGTACAGTCTTCACCCAAGGTAGGTTGAGTGGCCCAGACAACGTCAACCATAGAAGTTTCGACCAATTTTCGCCTCGGCTTCAGTTTTGCTGATTAATAGCTGGTTCAAGCATCTCCTTCAAAGACCATCGGGAACAAACCCAAGAGTGCATGACTTTGCACTATAAACCTTTGCGAATTATTTGAATTTAGGATAACCATAATATTATTATGTAGGTACCTAATATGGATCATCCATTTTAATCATATAATATCACGAAGTTAAGTTATCATGTAATGGTTTTGAAAATTGGAAATCATAATATTATGTTTTACGACAATGACAGAAAGAAAACCTGACATTGTCATTTTTGAATCATAAAAGAAGGTCTAAGCGTTTTTTTCCTTTTTGATACAAATGAGTTTGATATAAACATGACCGCTGAGATGATTAATTCCTGTGGATTCCTTCCAGCTCCATCATCATATCAGTTCCATATTATTGTCACCGAAGTTACGCCCTTTCATTTGATACCCCACTCGGGTATATTTGCCCCATAGTCTGCCTGCCATATATGTAGATCCCCTTTTGCACCCCCTATCTCCGTAACCCCCCGACCGATCCTGCTCATGTTCGAACTTAAAAATTTTATGGACCTCAACTACACGTGTACCAAAAATCATTAAGATCAGAGCAACGGTACTCAAGTTATCGTCGAACAAACATACATAGATACATAGATATATAGATACATAGATACATAGGTACAACCGACCGACCGTTTTTTTCCTTTTTGATACAAATGAGTTTGATATAAACATGACCGCTGAGATGATTAATTCCTGTGGATTCCTTCCAGCTCCATCATCATATCAGTTCCATGGTACCATATTATTGTCACCGAAGTTACGCCCTTTCATTTGATACCCCACTCGGGTATATTTGCCCCATAGTCTGCCTGCCATATATGTAGATCCCCTTTTGCACCCCCTATCTCCGTAACCCCCCGACCGATCCTGCTCATGTTCGAACTTAAAAATTTTATGGACCTCAACTACACGTGTACCAAAAATCATTAAGATCAGAGCAACGGTACTCAAGTTATCGTCGAACAAACATACATAGATACATAGATACATAGATACATAGATACATAGAGACATAGATACATAGATACATAGATACATAGATATATAGATACATAGATACATAGATACATAGGTACAACCGACCGACCGTTTCGCCACTAGACCTCACTCGCTTCGCTCGTTCGGTCAATAAAATGTGTAAAGTAAATCTTGTAAGGGACTTATATATTCTGTGGTAATACCTCGTAGGTTACCATACCACTTGGACGTTATTTTCAAAGCGCTACATGGTAGGCGGAGTGGGAGGGTGTTAGGTTTTATTTTCGTTACGGAATTTCTTGATTCGATCGCGGCGCTCAAAGCCCGCGATAAAATCTATGCAATAGCTTAAAAACGCGTGGCACTCGAGGACTGCCGCTGTAAAGCTATTGCATCGTGCGAGCTTCGTACAGTCGTACCATATACATACACGTTAAGCGAACGCTTGGCCGACCTACATGGTAGGCCGAGTGGGGGTGTTAGGTTTTCTCATCTCAGGAACTACTGGTACGAATTGAAAAAATATTTTCGTGTTGGATAGTTTATCGAGGAAGGCTATAGGCTACTTTTCATTTTGATATTCTCACGGGAGTTACCGCGAGGTGATGCTAGTCATTAAAGAGACACAAACGCGAGTAAAACCGCAGGGCGCAGCTCGCACTTGTATATATAAAGCACTGTAAGGTAGGTAGGTAGGTATAACAACGTAAAATACTGGAAGGTTCGATAAAGGTCGTCAAATATACGTAGCCAAGCACATTTCAAAGATTTATCACCATTATTTGATTTATACCGGGATTTCATAAAAGTTTGGATTGTTTGTCGGCTCAGATTTTGATAACGCCTTTTATGGTTAAAGTCTGAGCCCACTTTATCAAACCGTAAGTGCTGAATTATATAACTTTAACGTATTCCAAAAAATGTTGTGGGTTCGATTCTTACAAATTTTCATGTCAACTGTAGGTACTCTTACTTTTTTAACCGACTTCAAAAAAGGAGGAGGTTCTCAATAATTCGTCTGTATGTTTTTTTTTTTTTTTTGTGTGTATGTTACGCGATCATTCGAAGACGGCTCAACCGTTTGAGATGATTCTTTTTGTGTTCGAAAAGTGATACCTCAGGGGTGGTCCCATAAAAATTTGGTGAGGATCTGATGAGAATCTTCGGAGTGATGAACAGAATTGCACCTCGAGAGTGTAGCAAATTGCTCAGTTTTCGATTTCCACCAGTAGATTTGGCCCATAAACGAATAGTTACCGATAAATGGAATATCTGAAACCACCTTCTCATCAGAAAACTCTTCAATCAGTTACGATTACAGGTTACAATTTGAAGATTTTAGTCGAATTTAGTCGCCGGACTGGGTTTGAATGAATGTTGATAGAGAACCCTATCTTAAATGAAGTTCTGATGAGGATCTTCGAAGTGATGAACAGAAATGCACCTCAAGAGCAGGGACTTAAATACCGGTAAAATACAGTAACGTTATCTGTGGAATTGCAAGATAACGTTATTTGTGAGAGAAACGATATAACAAAACGATATTATTCAAAGCTTTGAATATGTATAACGTTATAATAACGTTACGTTATATTGTCAATTTAACGTTATTAATAATATTGTTATTCATATAATAATGTTATAATTATTGTTTTTATGCTATCTCTTTTTTACTCAAAGTAATGTTTACTTTTTCTTCGTGTGAACTATCGAACGCAGTGCTCTCTCTGGCTACGTAAGGGTGTAATCTATAGGTACATGTACGTACTATGTAATAGTATAAATGGGAAAGATTAGATTTTTGTTTGTTTGTTTGTTTGTTTGTATTGAATTTGCTTCAAAACCACTGGACCGATCTGAATAATTCTTCTAGTGTTGGATATCTCAAATATCGAAGAAGGCTAAAGGTTACATAACGTCCTGAAGTTTACTATTACTTTGGTGTTAGATATATGTTTAGTAGGAATAGGTAAAATTTCCGAAACACATTTTTTTATCATAGTGAATCTACGATTAAAAGTAAAATAAACCAATCAATAATGTAGCGATAAATTTTCACAGTGCAATTAGTATATACCTAATACCTACCAACCACCTCTTCTGCGGCCAAGCAACGTTGCCGCTGCGTTCGAAACCGTGCGCGAGCGGTAGTACCTACCAGGTACCACCGCTCGCGCGCACACGGCGGCAACGTTGCACGCGCGCGCTGCCGCACAGTGGCTCGAAACGGCAAATGATGGACATAGGGCTGTTTTTGATGCAGATCGTAAGCCGTCAAAATATGAAAAAAATGTATGAAACGTCACATGTTTTGGTCTCTAGGTTACAAACCAGAGCAGCTTACGCACTCTAACTTTTAGGCATGTTAGTTCAACTCATATCTCTCATTTGACACCACAAACAGCTTGCTATATCGATGACTTTGGAAAATAGAAGCCATTGAAAATACTCTATTTTCAATTGAATTTTTTATGACCAAATCTTTAACTATCGTGGTTTTTTTTACTAATCGCTAGAGCTTCTTTATAAAAACATAAAATATTTTATAAAAACATTCAAAACACTAATATTTTCCGAGAAAATCGGCATTATTTAAAAAAGTACTAGAAATTTTGGCCTTTAGCATCAAAACCAAAGTCGATAACTTTCATCACTGAGGCGTGTTAGTTCAACTCTTTACCTTTAATAAGGCACCACAAACCACACAAACAGCTTGATCCATTTGCGACATGCGGAGCATTTAATTTTTTAGAGTAAAAAAATTATGAGCAATCTTTAATATTTTTTTTTATTGCTGCCTATCGCAAGGGCTCTTCGGAGAAACATAAGATTCTATAAAAAAATTGAAAACATTCATATTTTCTAAGGAAATCGGCATTATTGTAAAAAAATATATATTAATAAGCCGATTTTCTTAGAAAATATTAGTTTTTTTTTTAGAAAATACTACACATTACTATCTACTTCTTTCTTAACTTACCTTTAAAACTTTTTCGCAAACTAAACATTTTGAGGTCTTATTATTATCCTCAAGATTGAAATATCTGTAAACTTTGATTTTTTTTTCGACCCATTTCGCTTTTACCAACTGATGCGCAAATTCCGCCGCGCGTGGCGCGGATTTGTAAAATGAATAAGTTTGGCAACGTCGCGTATTTATCGTTATAATAACGTTATTTTTGCAGTTAAAATTTCGTTCTGTTACTCGTAAAACGTTATACAAAAGATCGATAACGAAATGTTTGCTGAGATACCGATACTATTATAACGTTTTTATAACGTTAAACATTCTGTTATGGATAACGTTTTAAGTCCCTGCTCAAGAGTTTAGCAAATTGCTCATTTTTCGACTTCCATCAGTAGAATTGGCCCATAAACGAATAGTTACCGATAAATGGAATATCTGAAACCACCTTCTCATCAGAAAACTCTTCAATCGGTTACGATTACAGGTTACAATTTGAAGAATTTAGTCGAATTTAGTCGCGGGACTGGGTTTGAATTAATGTTGATAGAGAACCCTATCTTAAATGAAGTTCTGATGAGGATCTTCGAAGTGATGAACAGAAATGCACCTCGAGAGTGCAGCAAATTGCTCATTTTTCGATTTCCACCAGTAGAATTGGCCCATAAACTAATAGTTACCGATAAATAGAATATCTGAAACCACCTTCTCATCAGAAAACTCTTCAATCGGTTACGATTACAGGTTACAATTTGAATAAAATATTCGCTTTTGCCTCGCCGGACTGGGTTTGAATGAATTTTGATAGAAAACCCTATCCTAAATGAAGATCTGATGAGGATCTTCGGAGTGATGAACAGATCTGCACAGCGAGATTCAACAAATTGCTCAGGTTTCCATTTCCACTAATAGAAGTGGCCCATACACAAAAAGGATGAATGGGGCATCCGAAAACACCTTCTTATCACCAAACTCTTCAATGGGTTACGATTAGGTACAGGTTGCAATTTGAAGAAACAGTCGCTTTCGCCTCATGGAGTAGAATTTTCAGTGACAGTGGCACTAAAAATGGTTAAATAAAAAATAAATAAAATTTAAAAAACCGACTTCAAAAAAACCTGAAAAGAAAAACTAACAAAACCTGAAAAAAAAAACCAAAAAGTGAAAAATAATCCATCTCGGGTCACTAAGACAGCAGATAACTTAAACATAAGTACTTACTTGGAAGTCTGTACCTAAAGTTGTTCTTGGTTTAAATGTTTTTGTATGTAGGTATGTATTTAAAAAGTAGGCTGTGTTATTTCCAATGAATCTATTCAATCCCATGAATTCTATTCTCATACCAAATGTCATCAAAATCGCTCCAGTAGTTTCGAAACATATTCGTTCAAGCAAAAAAAACAAAAAATCTTTCCTATTTATAATATTAGTTTTGATAAAGTATCTACAAAAAAAAACTTTCTTTGTGTATGTTATCCTCTTAATAATTTACTATTGTGTGATGAGACGTGCCGTGGCGAGAAAAACTCTGAAAGAGGAAATAGATAGATAGATAGTCAATCGTTCTGTGATACTGAAAGCCCTAAAGGAAGTATGGTTACTTACTTGTTAGTAGATACTTGTCTGTGTGTATTCGATCGTGATATCCGTTAGGATATGCCGATTCCTGCGGGAAATCAGATATTTTTACCGCCTACTGGATTTTCTTATAAGATCTCTGTGTAAGGTCGGAGTCAGAATTGCAGACCCACCGTAGAGTTTTAAAATCGCTCCGTATCGGAAGGTCTATCAAGGAAAATGACCTAGTTTGCAAAACGGCGACATATTAAAATGTCTATTAAGGTGGCAATATCTTCAGTGGCAAAACGACTTAAGTACTAGTCAAACGACTTACTAGTTACTATGTCTTATTGTTTATTATTTGTTTACTATGTTCTGTAACTATCTCTTATTGTTTCTTTTTTGTGTGAATACTATGTCGTGTTTGTTTAAATAAACTATATTCTATTCTATTCTTCTATTCTAAAACGTGCAAAATCTAAAATTGACAACGTTATGTAAAACGTTAGGGATACTAAATAACAAAAACAGAATTAATTATTATTCTAATAATAATAATATTTCTACACTAATATTTTTAATATTAAACAGCTTAACACCGTAGTCACAATTTAAAAAAAAATGTAAATTACTATGAAAGGTTGAGATTCGAAAGTAAATAGTTCAAAAGGTGTCCCCATACATACATAGTTAAACCAATTTAACTTGATCCATTTGATCCATTACATTGTTTGGGCGCCCAAACGTAATATGGGTCAAGTTAAATTGGTATCTACCATACCGCTGCAAGGGTAGAAAAAGAGAGTTGAACCTAATCTACGGAACCCTCGGCGCGCGAGTACGACTCGCACTTGACCGGTTTTTTTATGCTTGTAACGAATAGGCTCCGAAACTACAGGACCGATTTTGATGAAATTTGGTATGAGGATACATTGATTTATTGGGAATTACATCGACTTTTTATCTCGATATTCCCTCGGGATCGGGATATCTAATAAATTAATAAGTTAAAAGACTTTAAACTTCAACTCGAGGAAGACCTTAGAATCTTAGCAGTTTTAGAGCTCTACGGTGGGTCTGCAATTCTGACTTCGAACGTACAGTCGCCTGCATAATTGCAGCCCTCGGTAGAGTTCGAAAATTACTATTATTGGAATGTTTTAATTCCAATAATTTTCGTTAGATAAATTGATGAGCTAGAAGACTTTAAACTTCAACCAAAGCAAGGTGCCTAGAATCTGCTTGTGTTGAAAACATTCTTATAACAGCCGATATGGAGCTCTACGGTGGGTCTGCAATTCTGACTTCGAACGTACCTACTTGGTTTAGATAGGTACCTACTTTGGTTGTTTGTTGGTTTCTTCGAGGCGGTAGGTAACGCCAATTTACAAATGCCCGCTTCGCCTTAAGTAAAATTGTTAAAATAATATTGGATTATGCCATTAGACGTTGTTATTGTAAAGGGCCTCTACGTGTTGGCTTCGGCTCACCTTCCAAAAGTCCGGGGCTCCATAGCCCCGTGATATGGCACACTATAGGACTTAGTAATGGTTTAAAATCGATATCTCCATCCGTTAGTCGCTCACGTTCCTTGCTAAGCAAATTAGGGTGGCCCAGTCTGAGAGTTGGCGGGTCTCCGCCTGCCATTTTTACATGTTTGTTGGCGGCAGGCGCCATAGTATCTATAGTACCCCAGTAACTAACCATTTCATCACAATAGCCAAAGTAGTTTTCTCCTGTAGTTTATCAATAGTTTTATCCGACCCGGAGGTTGTCCTTGGCTGCATTTTATAGTGCAGACAGAGATAATCGCTGGTTTGGTGTCCACATCATACTTTTTTTTAGTTTTTGTTACCAGGATTTTTTTTTATGTATATATTTACAAAAGAAAAGTATATAAGTAGTATATCCGTTGTCTAGCACCCATAACACAAGTCTTGTTACTTAGTTTGGGGCTAGATGTCGAGGTGTGGAATGTCCTGCAATATTTATTTATTTATTTATTTAATTATCTGACGTCTATAAATCTATACTAATATCATAAAGCTGAAGAGTTTGTTTGTTTGTTTTTTTGAACGCGCTAATCTCAGGAACTGCTGGTTCGAATTGAAAAATTATTATTTTTGTGTTGGATAGTCCATTTATCGAGGAAGGTTATCGGCTACTTTTTATCCCGATATTCCCACGGGATCAGGAGTTACGCGGGTGAAACCGCGGAGCGCAGCTAGTATATTATAATTTCTTGTACAAAAAAAATCTTTTTTCTGTGTACAGAGTACGTAAGTGTGCCTACCTATTCACAATTTATTTCATTTCCCATTCTTTTGTGTTTTAAAAATGTTTCTCCCTTCTCTGTGCCGTAGGTATTGAATTTCCATTTTACTTCTAAAGCCTTTTCGATGTAAATTGAGACTACAGAAAGAAAATAAAAATCTATTTCAATTCCTTTTAGGAAGAGTATAAATTTTTTGCATTGCGCCATCTCGCGGCAATTAAAGTAAATTAGAACAGCACTTCCATCTAGTGTTGAGTAGCGAAACTAGGTGAGGACGTCTTCGTTTAGCGCGTAGTTTAGTGAAAATATCATAGATGGCGCTATAATAAAGTTTTGTCAAAACTCGCGATATTTTGAAATGTTGTATTTATCTAGTTTTTAGGGTTCCATACCCAAAGGATAAAAACGGGACCCTATTACTAAGACTCCACTGTCAGTCTGTCTGTTATCAGGCTGTATGTAATGAACCGTAATAGCTAGACAGTTGAAATTTTCACAGATGATGTATTTTTAATGCCGCTATAATTTTTATTTAACTTCTATCCGTAAAATATTTCTATTTTTTTATATTACTTTAAAGATTCTTAAACTTTTCCGTTTATCCAATAAACTAAGTACTAAATTAATTTCATATTATAGAAAAAATAATACCTACTTAATGAAATTAATAATAATGTCAATTATTGTCTTTGTTACAATGGCTAAAACTAATAAAAGGGCTAAGATAATCCAATACATTGTTTCCATAATTGTCCACCAGGGGCGCTGTCAGTACAACCTCTATTACAAACCACAAAGTTAGTGTTATCAGTGGCGCTAGTATCTATGCAAACTCCGGAACTTTCTAAGCAAATTTTTAGTTCTCATTCTATCCACCGGAATAACTAAGTTAACAGAAGCTAACATCAAACCAAGTTAATTGTTATTAAGATAGGAATTAAGGCAGATAAAATGAAACCTTACGAAGGCTATAGTCTTTGTTTTACAAACGATAATTAAATAGAACAGTATAATTCAAGATGGGGCTGTAAAATAAGCGATTTGGTTATATTTTTTACGATTCGTTTCGTAGTTCAATTAATAGAAGGTAGGTACTTTACCTAACTACATTAAACCCCCGGGTTATTTTGAAATATTTTAAGACTAGCAACGCTAGATCCCGTGGGAATAATGGGAATGGAATGGGTTGCCTGCGTCTGTCTTTCCTGACGTGTACAATTTGGGGGTCTTCAAGTCGCGAGTGAATAGGTATCTTCTAGGAAGGCGTGTTACATCTTAGGCCGCATGGTCACTTGTCATCAGGCAGGTGTGATAGTGTACAAACGCTGACCTATCTTATGTAAAAAAAAAATGTAGCTCTATCACTACATAGTATAAAATAAAGTCACTTTTCGCCGTCCCTATGTCCCTTTGTATGCTTAGATCCTTAAAACTACGCAACGGATTTTGATGCGGTGTTTTTTCATGGATAGAGTGATTCAAGAGGAAGGTTTTTATGTATAATACATGCATAATACAGCCGTGCGAAGCCGGGGCGGGTCGCTAGTATAGGATAAAAAGTAGACTAAAAGTACCGAATAAATCAATGTATCCTCATTCCAAGTTTCATTCAAATCGGCCCAGCAATTTCGAAGCCTATTCAATTCAAAAAAAAAATGTTCTACGACTTTTGAAAATTCTAACTTTATTTAGCAAATTTTCAGGATAAAAAGCAGTAAAAAGAAAATAAATGTTCTTTTATCCCGAAATTCCCACTAGATCTAAACCTACGCGGGTAAAAACTAAGGGCGGCCATCAAAATCATACCTAAATGTCTATAGCATATAAATTTACATTTTACAAGCGAAACACCCACTAAAAAAACTACGCACGGAACTTCCCCAACACATAAACTATAAAAGAGGATTAGATCCGCAACAATACAACCGAAAAGGATACCTTTCAACGTGGCTGTAAATGAAACTAAAACGGGGTGTTTTGCACATAGTTCTTAGTGGCTCGAAAACGCCTGGACCGATTTGGAAAATTCTTTGTTGGTTCGAAAGGGGATAACTCACAGGTGGTCCCATAAAAATTTGATGAAGGTCTGATGAGGATCTTGTGTGGAAGAAATAGTCGCTTTCGCCTCATGGAGTAGAATTTTCAGTGACAGTGGCACTGAAAACGGTTAAGTAAATAAAAAAATAAAAAACTGACTTTAAATAAAACCTGAAAAAAATACTAAAAAGTGAAAAATAATCCATTTCGGGTCACTAAAACAGCAGATAACTTAAAGATAATTGGAAGCCGCATTGAGTGCAGTGCGGCACTGCACTCAATGCGGCCCTATCATTGGTCAACTTTGTGCTGCTCTCTTCACTCTAGCGAATTAGCGTCTTAATTGCGGGGTTGATGGTGAATACGGGTGATTCCGCAATTTTACTACAATTAATTCAAATGCTACCCAGTCGAATACCAGACAGCATATATAATTAAATAGGAAATAACTTTTCTTCCGGTACAATGAAGTTCCCCTCCATCGCAACTGGACGGATTCGCAACTGGACAGATTCGCAGCTGGGCAGATTCTCAACTGGACAGTATCGCAGCTGGCCAGATTAGCAACTGGACAGAACATGTACAGTCCATGACATAATAAAAGTTAATTTTTATTGATCTAAAGTCAAATTTTGATTGATAAGCAGATAGTATTACTGTAGGTTGTAAAAACGGCGCTACGCTTGGTCAGATTTAGCTACATCTTCAACCGCATTCGCGTTTAGAAATAGGCAAGTGTTACAGTATTGTAAGAGCCTTGTTAAAACTCTACGTAGCCTACCGCCCTTCCTTAAATTCAACAAGACCCTTGTCAGTTTTGTATCTGTTAAAATGGATTGTTTTCATTTATTTTACGGCGTAAACCGCTGCGTATGATGGACGAGGCCCAATCGTAAATATACTCACACATATTTCACCAGTTTCAGTTTAGTTTCTGAAACGAAATAAAGGTTTTATCTATTTACATACATTATTAAGTAGTATAAAAATAAAATATATATATTGCAGTACATTCCACACATTGCCATCTAGCCCCAAGCTAAGTAACTAGACTTGTGTTATGGGTGCTAGACAACGGATATACTCATGAAGCAAGAAAAAATATTTTTTTTATTCCTCCATGGATATACTACTTATATACTTTTCTTTTGTAAATATACAGGGTGAATTTTTTATGTGGGCCTTCAGGGCTATATCCTAAACCATAGGAGATAGCGAAAAATGCTGAAGAATGTGAAAACTAAAACTGCATCATTAGATTTTTAAAAAAGTAATTAGCCTTAGCCTTAGCCAGGAATCGAACCTGTTCATTTTCTACAATAATAATCATCCTATATTTTTGTACCAATCGATAGTGTTGCTAATAGAGATCAATTCCTGGAAACAAACATAGTCTGGCAAATTAAAAGAAATAGCTCATTTTAGTAATCTTCTGTAATTTTCATACAACCATTCCTGAAAAAAATGCAGTGAGGAGGTATGGCTAATGACGTAACAAACTGCTGCCCTAAAAATATGAACTGTTTTACAAATTTTATGTAAAGAACTTAATTTAGAACTTATTTTATAATATTTAGAATAATATCACTTGTCCTCTGTCTCACACTATTGTTTTGCCAGTGATAGAAAGGTGAAAATTACAGAAAACTACAAAATTCAGCCATTTCCTTTGTTTTGCCATACTATGATTGCTTCCAGGAATTGATCTCTATCAGCAACACTATCGATTGGTATAAAAATATAGGATGATTATTTTTTTGCAAAATCAACAGGTTCGATTCCCGGCTAGGGTAATGACTTTTTCAAAAATCTAATATGCAGTTTTAGTTTTTGTCAAAATCGGGCACGCAACTCCTTTCAGCATTTTTCGCTATCTCTCATAGTTTAGGATATAGCCCTGAAGGCCCACATAAAAAATTCACCCTGTATACTCATAATACATAGAAACAACCAGACCACAGACAAATATCTAAACATAAATACTTGTCTGAGGCGGTAATCGAAACTGCAACCCTGTGTTTGGCAGTCCGGCATGGTGACCATTGTGCTAACTGGGTCGTCATTTAATAACTTCCCTACAATAATTTAACATTTTGATTGACAAAACAGTGTTTCCCAATTTTAATAATTATTTGACAAAATCTCATTTCTGCAATAAACTTTGGTAGACTCTCTAAATACCGCCATCTAGTACACAATTCGGAACCTTAAGAAACTATTTTAAAAATATCTGAGTATGTGGACTGACTTAAGAAAACAACTTTGTAGCATCAGAAGACTCACAAATGCGAGATAATTATGTATAAATAAATAAATATTTCAGGACATATTACACATCGCCATATAGCCCCAAGCTAAGCAACTTAATGCTTGTGTTATGGGTGCCAGATAACGGATAAACTACTTATATACTTTTTTTTTTTGTAAATATATACATATTATACATATAGGAAACACCCAGAACCAGAAACAAGAATTTATGGTCAGCATAAATACTTGTTCCCGGCGGGAATCGAACCCGCAACCTTCTGCGTCGCAGTCGGGTGTTCGCCCGACGCGCCACAGAGGTCGTCATCTCATATGTTATGTTACGTCATATGTATGCCTATACCATATGAGTAAAATACCTACTTAATTATACTTACCTAAGTAAATAACGCCACTAATTTTACGGAGTGTAATATTTACCTTATGCCTTAGACTAATTAATGACACCTTACCTTACCAATTGGCAGTGGAAATAAATTATGTACATACTGTAAGGTTCACATAATTTTCTAAAAATATTATTAAAATTGTTTTATATATTAGCCATTAATTTAACGATTATTTAAAATAATAAGAAGCTATTTCATTCGGTTTGCTATCTTTATCAATCAAATCATACTGGTGACGTCTTTCCGGTTGAAAGGTGTCATGGCGGACACTTGGCAAATGGCGGCATTCTGAGCTAGCTCGCGGACTAGAACGGTTGTACGAAGCAAAGTGAAAGTTTAAACGGACTAAAGTAATAAAATAGTTGTCATAGATATTTCTGGTGTTTTCCTGAATATTCCTGGAGAGAAGGCCACATTTCAGAAGCAGGGATACGACGCAAAGACTGCGTAAGTACACGCCTATTATTTTTAGTGAACTACCTACTCGTTAAAAGATTGAAATTTGAAATTACTTACGTAACGTATACCTAGTTGAAACTAATATTGTTCTAAATTTGGGACCTTTGATATTTTTACCATAGCAAGGACTTAACTATTCTCATCTGAGCTTCATTTTGGTTAAATTTTAAATCGATTTAGCATCCTACTGATTTAGTTACTTAGGTAATTCATTTTAAATGTAACGACATTTTACTTATGCCTACTTACCTACATACCAAATTATTATAATAGTGCAATTTGTGCAATAGAATAGCAATAGATTTTCTAATTAATAGTGCCGATTTAGCCTAATATTCTTTTTGTTGGTGAGAATCGTGTATCTTCAAATTTCATGCATTTTTATTTATAATATACTTATCTTAATTAAATAAAAATAAAAAAATAAAAAAAAAATGTTCAACGTGTAGGCAGGTATTGTAACGGGGTTTACAAAAGGGGTCATAAATTTCGTTTTTTTTGCGTTTAGAGTTACCGTTTCCGAGATAATAACAATTTTGTCTATTTTAGGCTGATGTTCATTTTTTTTTCTTAATCTAACGAATGTGTCTTTTGTGATACGAGTTTTAGATCATGGCCGCCACTGGCAGGGAGACTCTGCACAGACTGGAGACTCCGGAGCGAGGATCGTCGCAAAGACGCCGCAACCCTACCAGTCACAGTCGTGGTCGAAGCCGGAGTCGCAGTCGACTTCTTGAAGAACGGGAGAAGGATCTCGAAAGAGAGCGCGAACGGGTCCGGCGTATGGAGCGAGACATACAACAGGAGCGAGACGAAGTGCAGCGTGGAAGGCGCAGTGGAGCCAGGCGCAGCGAGCCTCGGCGGCCAGACCGGTCATCGAGCCGCACGCGCACCGCACTTCGTCGCACTTCGAGAGAGCGCGACGATAGCCAGCGCAGGCAGACACGGGGCTCTGACGACCAGCAGGGAGCCAACCGCGTGGGACATCAATTAGAAAGGTCATGTACTCCAGTTTTTTCGACTAACGATATCTTTAAGCTTTTAAATTCGATCAAAAACAAGCCGTCGTCGTCGCCTCAGCCAGTAGTTCAGGGTGCACCGTCAAAACATTTTGATTTTAAGAACATACTGCCTGATTTTAATCCAGCTACTAAAAATCAACGTATGGATGTTTGGGATGGCAGTAAAAATATTTAACAAAATTCCGGACAATATTAGACATATAGATAATAGTTTCCTCTTCAAAAGGGAACTTCATGACTACTTGATTCATAAAGCATATTACACGATTCAGCAGTTTTTGAATGACCCCGAGAATAGTGATGGATAGTATTGGTCATAAACAGATGGGTATATTGTGCTCCTTCAAATTAAGTTAATAGATTGACTGTATTCTATTGTTTTGACGCTTAATTATAATTATTAATATTTGCATGTCAATTATCCACTTGACTTAGTTGTGATACCTGCTTTTACCTATTATTAAGATCTCTGTAACCAACTAAAAGCAAATAAATACATTGAATTGAATTGAATTGAATTTTTGGCTTAAAAAGGTAAACGAGTGCGCCTCTGTCTATGGTTGGGACGACAGAACGACTGTACATTTTGCATTGCAGAAACTGCAGGGATTGGCCAAAACCTGGTACGAAAGCCTGAGTAGTATATTATTTACGTGGCCAGAGTGGCAAGAAAAGTTGCTCAGTGCTTTTCCCTGCGAACAAAATTATGGTCAATCCCTGGAGGATATGCTTAGACGTAAGAGTAGGTATAACGAACCAATCGAGGTTTATTACTATGAAAAACTTGCGTTATTAAATCAATGCGATATCACAGGCAAACGAGCTGTGGATTGTATCATTCACGGTATCAGTGACAGGACCATGAAATCTAGTTCATTAGCTTTGCGATGTTCTATGCCTGACCAATTACTGCAATTTTTGATTAGCAACAAAGATTCGTATGGAACAAATAATTTCCCACAGAGAAACAAAAATTTCATCAATTCGGATGTAGGTAATCAAGCAAAACCCTCTGTGAAACTTGGGGCTGGTTCAGTCTTTTGCTTTAATTGTAAACAGAAGGGGCATCCTTACCTACAGTGCCCAAAACCATTAATCCGATGTGGTCAATGTAGCAGAGTAGGGCATACATCCGACAATTGCTCTTTTAAACAGGACAGGATTGGCACTAAAACGGACCCCGTTGAGAAAACTATGTGTATCAGTCACTGTAAACCAAATTCTAAATTTATTAAGCCGGTACTAGTTAATGGATTAGAAATGGAGGCGTTTATTGATTTGGGTAGCGACGTTACTCTTATAAGGGAATCTTCTCTATCAAAATTAATGATTTCACATGACAGTAAACAAACTACTATGAAGGGTTTCGGTAATAGTTTTGTTAAGTCATTAGGTTCCGTTGATTTAAGTCTAACATTGGATGATGTGAACGCGATAGTTTCTTGTAGGGTTGTAGACGATAATTTGTTAGAACATTCTATTTTGATTGGACAGACGTTTAGCGAGCAACCACATGTTATTGTTTATAAGGATGTAGATAATCTTAAATTCTTTAACATAAGTACTGAGATACCGAATCCTTCCGAATACGATAATGAAGAAGAACTAATTAGGGTTAGGAAGTTAGGACACAGTACACTGTACGGGGCAGCTAGCATTATGGCCGCAACTGATTTAAATTCCTCTGGCTCGATTTTATTACAAACCAAGAGCATAGGGAAACCTAGTGATAGGTATATTGTGAATGGTGGTGTCTACAAAGTCGAACATGGTATACTGATGGTAACCGTTACACCTTTTGCAAATCCTTGCGTTATTCAAGACAATGCTATATTCTCCCGAGGCGAACGGGTAAATATTGTAAATAGAATTTTAGATGCATACTCGGAGGTTTCAAGTGTCAGTAGGGATGATTTTGATGTCAGTAAGATAACGGTTGGTGATTCGGTGTCTGAATCCGATAAAAACAGTTTGATTACTATACTTAAACGTTTTAAGCACTGTTTTGCGAATAATTTGCGTGACTTACAGGGGACTAACGCAACTGAGATGCACATAGAACTCAACAGTCAACGTTCAGTAGTATATAGGCCATATAGGTTATCGCATCATGAACGAAGTCAGGTTAGGGAGATGATATCAGATATGCTAGGCGCAGGGATTATCCGTGACTCTGTTTCTAATTATGCTAGTCCTATAATCTTGGTGCGTAAGAAAGATGGTAAAACTAGAATGTGTATAGATTATAGGATGTTGAATTCTGTGACTGTGAAGGAACGGTATCCAATGCCGATTATTGAGGACGAAATTGCACGACTGTCAGGTCAGGGATGGTTCATCACTCTTGATTTAATGTCTGGCTATTACCAAGTGCCAATAGCGGAGCAAAGCAAGCACCTTACGGCGTTCGTTACTCCAGACGGCCAATACGAATTTAATCGCATGCCGTTTGGACTGGCCAACGCACCCGCTGTATTTCAACGAATGATGAACCATGTGCTAGGTGCCACGCGCTTTTCAAAGGCTACGGTGTACATAGATGATTTGTTGATATTTGGGACAACCCCTTCCGAATGTTTAGCTACGTTAGAAGTTGTTTTGGGTCTATTGGATCAGGCAAACCTAAAACTGAACTTGTCAAAATGCAGTTTCTTGCAAAGTCATATAGACTACTTAGGGTATGAGATTTCGTCGGTAGGCATGCGACCGGGTCAAGCTAAAATTCACTGCGTCATAAATTTTCCGCGTCCAAGTAACGTGCATGGAGTTCGGCAGTTCTTAGGGCTTGTCAGTTATTTTAGAAAATTTATAAGAGGATTTGCAGAGGTTGTTTTTCCTCTGACCAAATTGTTAAAGAAAGACGCCAAATGGGAATGGACGACAGACCAAGAACGTGCCTTTACTATCCTCAAGGAAAAACTAGCAAGTCGGCCAGTGTTGGCAATTTTTAATCCATCCGCTGAAACCGAACTCCACACAGACGCGAGTCGAGTAGGTATTGGAGGTATTCTCTTACAGCGTTCCCAGGAAGGTGAGCCATTTCAGCCTGTGGCATTTTACAGTCGCCAAACGTCGCCAGAGGAGAAGAACTTCCATGCTTATGAGCTTGAAGCGTTAGCAGTCGTTTGCTCCTTGCGAAAGTTTCGCATTTACTTGTTAGGCAAACAATTTCGGGTTGTGACTGATTGTTGCGCTCTACGTTCGACGTTTGCAAAACGGGATCTCATCCCGCGCATCGCGCGTTGGTGGTTGACGTTGCAGGAGTTTGATTGTTCAGTCGAATATAGGGCAGGAACAAAGATGGCGCACGTAGACGCTTTATCCAGGAACCCAGTAGACGAAGCAGACTTGAGTAACGAGCAATTCGCAACTGTTATGACAATTAGTAGCAACGATTGGTTACTTACACTGCAACTCGGAGACACTGAATTAGCTCGAATCAGGAATATTCTTAGTAGTGATTTGGGCACTAAAGAACTAGCATACATTAAAGACAATTATGTGATTCGTGATAACAAATTATATAGGTGTATAGGAGGTGATAAGGAGAATATTCGATGGGTAGTGCCAAAAGGTGCTCGATGGCAGTTGTGTAGGCTCAACCACGACGAGATAGGGCATTTAGGGCTAGAAAAGACATTAGAAAGAATAAGGAAAAACTACTGGTTCTCGAAGATGTCTCGCTTCGTAAAAAAGTATGTTGAAGCATGTATAGAATGCGCGTATGCTAAAAAGAATAGCTCAAATGAAGGGTTACTGCATCCTATAGCCAAAGTAGAGTCACCTTTTCACACACTACACATCGACCACCTAGGGCCTTTTGTTAAACCTTTTATTAAAGAACTATCCCTTTAAAATTTGTGTTTATCAAAGCCGTTAGGAATACTAATACACAAAACGTTATTAAAGTTCTGAACGATATATTTGACACTTTTAGAACACCTGACCGACTAATAAGTGAACGAGGTAGTTGTTTTACTTCCCATGCGTTTAGAAGATTTTGTTTAGATAGGGGAGTAAAACATATTTTGAACGCGGTGGCTTGCCCGCGATCAAATGGCCAAGTAGAGCGATATAATCGCACCATTTTGGACGCATTAAAGGCACAGAATATGGGAGAAAATGAAAGAGATTGGGATAGTAAGTTAGGTAAAGTTCAGTGGGGGTTAAATAACAGTGTACAGAAAACTATAGGAAGAGCACCAGCAGAGGTCATGTTTGGAGTACCTATGAGTAGCGAAGTAAACCCAATATTGAATGAAGTGGCTCAGGTTAATAACAATAATCATGACATCGAATTAGTACGCGAAGAAGTTAAGACTAGAATAGATAAGCAACAAGAGTATCAAAAACAATATTATGACAAGAGTAGGAAAGCAGCTCGATTATACACTAAAGGCGATTTAGTTAAAATTACAAAAGTTAACCTGCAAAATGATGGTAAGAGCTCAAAACTTTTACCTTCGTTCGAAGGACCCTTTCGGGTCATAAAGGTTTTAGGTAACGACCGGTATAAACTAGCTCCAATCCAGGGTTTCGAAGGTATGAAGAACAGGCGCAATACGACCGTGGCTGCCGATCGAATGCGGCCATGGATCCACATTAAGTCGTTAGAGATTGATGATGACAATACTGATATCGCAAATGAAACAAATGACTCTATTAGTGATGATGAGATTTAGATTCATTTATTTTAATTGACTTAGATAATTAGTTTGTTTTATTTATTATTATTTTGTTATTTATATTGAACTTAAAATTATTTGAATAATATTAACCAATCTTGAATGTTTACCAGATACTTGTTGATTGTATGATTTCTCTATTGTTACAGATATCGTTTCTCGACTCTAAGAATTGATTGGTTTAGAAGTTCGAGAGCGATTAGTTGAAAGTCCTCGAGAATTGACTGGTTCGAGGCATATGATATGAGTTTAAGATGTAAGTCCTTGAGAAGTGATTGGTTCAAGGCAATCTATAGTTTATGTAAGTCCTTGAGAAGTGATTGGTTCAAGGCATTTTTAGTCCCTCAGAATTGATTGGTTGAGGGAATGTAATTTATCCTTGAGAATTGATTGGTTCAAGGCATTTAGTATGTAGATCAATTAGGAACCCTTGAGAATTGATTGGTTCAAGGTTGTTTATTGTATAGATTTTCAATAGATCATTTTGTTTTTATTACATATTAGCTTAACTGACCATTAGTACTTATATGATAATTTATTTTTTATTTTTTATAGAGAATTCAGATTTAATTTTTCACTTGATAAATGTATTATTTAGTAAATTTATTTTTGTAAAATGTCATCATTGGCCAAGTGTAAGGTTTCACCGGATACGTGTATGAGGACATACACGACGTCAGGATGGACGAGTGTAAGGTTCACATAATTTTCTAAAAATATTATTAAAATTGTTTTATATATTAGCCATTAATTTAACGATTATTTAAAATAATAAGAAGCTATTTCATTCGGTTTGCTATCTTTATCAATCAAATCATACTGGTGACGTCTTTCCGGTTGAAAGTTGTCATGGCGGACACTTGGCAAATGGCGGCATTCTGAGCTAGCTCGCGGACTAGAACGGTTGTACGAAGCAAAGTGAAAGTTTAAACGGACTAAAGTAATAAAATAGTTGTCATAGATATTTCTGGTGTTTTCCTGAATATTCCTGGAGAGAAGGCCACAATACGCAAACGTATAAATCTGCCATTAGTGTCAATGATTTTATGGTTTCATACCCAAAGGGATCCTTTTACTGAGACTTCGCTGTCCGTCCGTCTGTCTGTCTGTCACCAGACTGTATCTCATGAACCGTGATAGGTAGACAGTTGAAAATTTAACAGATGATGTATTTCTGTTGTCGCTATAACAACAAATACTAAACATAGAATATAATGGTACGGAACCCTTCATGCGTGAGTCCGACTCGCTCTTGGCCGTTTTTTTAGTCTAAGGTTTTTGATTCAGAGTTTGAAAAGAGAAAGGGATAGACAGGAAAAGTTTGTCTACAGATTAAATCAAAATGTCGGTAAAAATCAAGGTAAATAGAAAGTATTTAAAAACAACATTTTTATACAATTTTAAAATTTTTATTTTTCGTGTAAAAGACCATCTAATTGGGAACTAGGAATGTAAATTTTACATTATTTTGTAATCCTATAGCCATAATTTCCTAACTACTATACTTAACTCATAATATGACTTTAGAACTATCCCTTTAAATGTTGGTAGCTCCCTATTGTAAAATTCAATTACATTTTGCATTTATGTTTATTTCATAGCACAGCAAAAGTTTTTGTCTTGTTGGGAATTTAGTAATACGTGGTAATACCACAAAAAAAAAAGAGAGAAAATTACAAAAAAAAAGTGTTGCGGGACAGACACTTTCTTTCTTTTTTATTTTTTTATTTTATGTGAGTGACTGTATGTGAGAGATTAGTTTATCAAGGGTTTTTCGTTTCATGTTTCGTAACGCTCAAACTGGATTAAACTAGATTTTTTATGAAATAAAAGTTACTTAGGTACTTTACAATACGCACTGAGCGTTTTGCTTTGTCATTCCTTACAACAAGGGAATGGAATCAGTTGCCGGCGTCTGCCTTTCCTGACGTATACAATCGCGAGTGAGTAGATATCTTCTAGACGCGCGTGTTACATCTTAGACCGCATTCTATTTTATGTTAAGAAAACCTATTTTTGTGTATGATTATTGATATGATAAATAAATTTAAAAAAAAAAAAAAAAAAAATTATGCATTTTATTTTTATATTTTTCCTATTTATGTGACGAATGAAATTGTCGTCATGACAAACCTATATAGGTTTTTTGGCACTCCTAAGAATAAGCAATGGAAACACTTTATGAAAAACTAGCGACCCGCCCCGGCTTCGCACGGCTATATTATGCATGTATTATACATATGAACCTTCCTCTTGAATCACTCTATCTATTAAAAAAAAACCCCATCAAAATCCGTTGCGTAGTTTTAAAGATTTAAGCAGTCAAAGAGAAATAGGGACAGAAAAAGCGACTTTGTTTTATACTATGTAGTGATAGTGAAGTGATAAATAAACTATAAACTATCATCACCTACCATCGGACAGGAGTGATAGTCGTGAAACGCTTATGTATCATTTGTAAAACACTTTTGCCTTAACATTCACATTAACCTGAAGATGTATTAACATACATCTTCAGTTTGCGTTCACCTTGGCCATGTAGCTGAAGTAGGTATTTAAATAGGTACATACAATCGCTATATTACCAGCTCCAAGCCGTTAGTTAAGGCGATGAAATTAAACTGTTCGGTGAAGGTATTTCAATGTAATCCTTGACGTCTTACGCTCGCCGCCTGCCCGTCGCAATTGCAATACTCGTTTTACAACTTTGCTATTATAATTCTGTCAGGCTCTTGCTCCAGATTCTGCTTTTATTGCGAACTAGAATAAATCGTGCACTCATACTGTGAAATAATAATAATTAATTATTGTTTGTATGAGATTTCTTGATACTGGACTAAAAAGTAGGTTTTTAGTAATAACGGGGTTTTTTAATTCTGTGGAGCTCGATATTTCAATGCAGCATTACAAGTAGCATTTTTAGTATTTGGAATTTTTCTTTAGTTTTGAAAATAACCATGTTAGTTAAAAATCTTATAGGTTTTTAGTAGCCTTTTCACAGTTTTGTTGATAACTTTTAACGAATATGGCACTAAATATTTCTGACCGCCGTACTAGTGTGTTTGCAAAAATAACATTTATTTACTTTTACTGAAGTTTTATATTAATATTTTAGAAAAACTGAGTTCTCTTTGTTCCTATATTGGGTAATCTCAAAGTACAAAGGACGACTGGTTAAGAAAAAGCAGGGATAGTTGACTAATTTCCACAAAAGACAAGAAGTAGATACCTAAACATTTGCAAACAATGGAGACTAAAGAATCTTATCGCCTCGGGAACGGTTTGAAAATTTGATACCTCCTTAAGGGGGTGTCAGCGTTATCTAGGATTACACCCTCTCGCACCCCCTCCCTTAATCTACCCCTGTGGGTGTAATCCAGGGGGTGGACATACCGCAGTTTTTTACGACTTTCTAATTGATCGATTTTTATTGAAGATGGAAATTAGATTTCTAAAGTTCTTTGTAAGAAGTTTTGCATAATTTTGTTGGAAGTTGACTTTGGAT
Source organism: Idaea aversata (assembly GCA_907269075.1). Taxonomy (NCBI): domain Eukaryota; kingdom Metazoa; phylum Arthropoda; class Insecta; order Lepidoptera; family Geometridae; genus Idaea; species Idaea aversata. The sequence goes on from OU026107.1 coordinate 10,572,554, forward strand.
GTTATTTCTTTTTTTCTGTACCTACCAGAATTAAAATTATGTAATTTTACGTAGATACAATTTAAAGTCCCGCCTGACCGACTGTCTGATATATCTACCAAGAAACTTAAGATTGATATCAACACATAACACATTCTAGACAATACCCTGTGATAGAAAAATATAGGCACTATCTTAAGATTTTATATTGCTTGTGGGTAACTGAGAAATTGCACTTGAACTACCTTAAGTAAATTCTTCCCAAAAATCAGGTTGTTTTTATCAAAAATAAGTTAATTTATTTATATCTTTCTTGACACGAAACCATTCAAGGTAAAGCAAGTACTTAGCCACCTTCAAACCTACTTAAGTGCTTGCCTTAGCTTTCAAGTCACGCAACAGCAAAAAATATACCACATTATCATCTATTACTTACAAAAACATACAGTAGTGTTTACCAAAATGATAAAAAAGCACTATCAGGTGTGACCTAAATGTGAGGCAGTGACATCACAGAGCGAAACGTTCGCGGGCTCGCAACGGTAATGACGTATTTCCTGTGAGCCTACCGGAAGTGCTGGCAAGGCGGGACTCTATTGTTTATGAATAGTTTCATTTTTTTAGGCAGAAAACTATAGTTTTTACGTATTTATGAAGTTGAAAATTGAGCGCCTTCCATGTTAGGTACAACGTTTTCCTTGCTAAAATGTTTTTATCAATTCCCTCGGTTATTCCTAAAGTCAATTCTGTCACCCGTTTGCAATATTCCTCAGAAAACTCATGCACAAGGAAAGATACTGTAAAAGGTACTCGAGAAGAAGAAACCTCGACGCTCACACTGGCAAGATGCGCAGCATAAAGATGCACAGACGCATCCACTATCAGAAGAAAAAAGTAAGCGCCTTACAAAGTTATAATAGCAAAGTGTTGAAACAAAGATTGCTTGTAAGATAAGTACCTAAGTAAATATTTATTGGAAAATATTTTTTCCTAAAAAAGGTTCATTAAATCATCACAATATTAAAAAAGTTCGAACGAATTCTGCCGGATGACCTTTGAATATTAATAAGACATTGTTTTATTTATTCTTTAAGTATATTGAAAAATGGCAAATAAAACTCAATACAACGTAGCTTAGAGTTTAATTAAACGACGTGATGGGTTTGATTCTTTAGACGAGACCGCGATATCATTATTATCTTTTAAAAAGGAACGTTTATACCTTTTATATATTTTAACCTTCCGTTGTGTGAAAGAAAGTTCCAGCTAGAAGGGGTAGCAACATAATGAGTATGGTAACTGCCGTAGTATTCGCCTCGATCTTTTGTTTATAATTAAAACTTTGTTTTTGCGCCTTTCAAACCTATAGCAATGTCTATAGGACATAATTATACAAACAAGAATATCACGAACCTCGTAAAGTGTCAGGGTTACCTGTTAATTGATGTTAAAAAAATATTTAAGTTTTTTTTTATTTGCCTCTCAATAGGAAATCCTGGGGCTTTCCGAAATTTTGTTACATGGCATTTTTTGTTTGTATTAATGTCCTTTATAAGAATAGAAGGCATTGTATTGTCAACACAAATGTAATTAAAACCGGTCAAGTGCGAGTCGTACTCGCGCACGATACGATACATATTGAGCAAAAACCCCTAAAAAATATTGTATGTCAGACGAAGCTGTATAGGTTAAAAGTCTTTTGCCTGCCCTTTTGGGAGTATAATTAACAAAAAGAAATATTGCCGATAAAAATAGCAACATGAAAATAACCTAAATTTCTTAAAAACATACCTACTCAAACATATTTACTTTTCTGTTTTTTAGTATTTGTTGTTATAGAGGCAACAGACATAAGTACATCATCTGTGAAAATTTCTACTCACTAGCTTTCATGGGTCATGACATACACCCTGGTGACAAACAGATAGACGGACGGACGGACGAACAACGAAGTCTTAGTAATAGGGTCCCGTTTTAACACTTTGGGTACGGATCCCTAAAAAAAAAATGGCTGACCGTTTACTGTGCCAAAATGTAACAACCCCTTACAAGTTTCATTAAAATTCATTAAATAATCAACTATAATGAGTACCAAAAACACTAAATTCTCTAATAATAAGTAAATATATCCGTAACTCCGTAAGTTTATCAATGTCAGTTTATTTTCGACGCTTGCGCAGTTTCTATCTGCAGTCTGTAAATACAATCTACATACAGACAGACGGGACTTGTGTTTTTTTATAGTTAATGTTAATTGATTGAGATTCGATTGAATGATTGTTTCCAATCCGAATGTTTTCCGATGAGAAGAGCTACTACGTGATTCTGTTACAATCCTTTTCGATTGGTAACGAACATGGGGATTTAATATGGCGACTTTCGACGAGTCGTATCCGAATCGTAAAACGATGGATTTTGTGCGATTTTATAATATGAAAACCGAATCGCGTCGCCCTCATCGTGATTTTTTTAACCGAGGAGCTACTACGTGATTCTGTTCCAATCCTTTTGGATTGGTAACGAACATGGGGATTTAATATGGCGACTTTCGAGGAGTCGTATCCGAATCGTAAAACGATGGATTTTGTGCGATTTTATAATATGAAAACCGAATCGCGTCGCCCTCATCGTGATTTTTTTAACCGACTTGAAAAAAGGAAGAGGTTCTCAATTCGTCTGTATGTTGTTTTTTTTCTTTTGTGTATGTTACTTGATCATTCGAAGACTGCTCAATCGATTAAGATGATTCTTTTTGTGTTCAAAGGGTACTACTTCCAAGTATGTTTGAGTTATCTGCTGTCTTAGTGACCCGAAATGGATTATTTTGTCACTTTTGAGTTTTTGTTTTCAGGTTTTTTTTTATTATTTTTTTGACATTACCAATGTTAACCAGTGTAACCAATGTTACCAACGTGTAAAATATCAAAGATGAAAATGTTAATTTTATACTTATTGTTTCTAATCAGAAAAAAAAATCTCAAAGTTATCTAATTCATAATTAGAACGCCATGTGTGTCTTAATTTTAAAACTTTATAGGATTCTTGACAACGATGTATGAAAATATTTCTACATTTAATTTTTATAGCTAAATACGAGTATTACACGGGCTCAAATGTTTAGTGAACAATAGATTTGTAGGTATTTTGACTTTTTTCAGAATTAGCCATTATTTTCCCGTTTGTTTATTTTTATGTATCTATTCGTTACTAAAATACTTAGTAACTAAAAAGTTACTAAGTTACTAAAAATTTGTATTTGTATTCGTTACTAAAATGCACGTACAGTCGGCTGCATAATTGCAGCCCTCGGTAGAGTTCGAAATTGACTATTATTGTAATATTTGCATTCTAATAATTTTAGTTTGATTAATTGATAAGTTAGAAGACTTTAAACTTCACCTAAAGCAGGTGTCTAGAATCTTGCTTGTGTTGAACACATTCTTATAACAGCCGTTTGGGAGCTCTACGGTGGGTCTGCAATTATGCAGCCGACCGTACCTACGCTATTTTGTATGGGCTGTGTTTATACACCATTCCCTAATCTATGGTAGGTAGGTACGTATGTACCTACGTACAAAATACCTACATTATTAAATATGTGTTAGAGTCTGTTTGATTGATTATTGCCCTACCGTGTGTACTCGGAGAGAGAGCTTTTATTTTCGCGCAATTTTCCTTCAGACAGCGGTCGTCAACCTTTTTAATATTTTTCAGAGAATATAATTTTCGTTTTCAGACGCGAGTAAATTGTTTTGTTTCTTATGGTTTTTCTTTTATGACTTTTGTTTGAAATAGAGGTAATTCTTTTCGTTATATATGCAATTTTTTTATATTACCTAAAAAGCTGTTTAGGGCTACTTTTGTGCACATTAACAATCAACTTTAATTTTTTCTACAGCTTTTGGCACTTCAAACATTTTTTGGAAATCTTTGATTTTATTAATTCGAAAATCAGCTGATATGTTTTTATTAAGGTCAATCAGATTTGAAAAAAAAAACAGTCGATATTATTTAAAAAAATATATAATCATAAGGTTAATGACCTCTCAGCGTAAGAAACAGCTGATTTTGGGGTAAACATAGCCATGATTTAAAATACAAAATTCTAATCTTCATACATTTTGTACTGAAATCAAGTCAAGCATTTCTTGCCAGCAGCAACTACTAATCTACTACTACTTCCAAATTACTGTATTTTAGCAGCATTAGCATAGCTATTTTATGTGGCATCTAGCTATAAATAATATGGTGTTAGTGTGTAGTAATCTTAAAAGCCGTAATTTAATGTATACGTTGTAGAGCTAAATTACCACATTTTCTGTCAGCAACATCGCAAATCGTTGTATTCGCGCCAAAACACTTAAGCACCTGTCAACTCGTAAGTTACTTTTACCTTAATATTTTTTTATTTAGAAATATTTCGAATTACGGCTTCGCACGACTAATGCATAAAATGTGTAAAGAACACCCTATTTATCTCGGATATAACTCTGAGTTAAACAGGGTTTTACAAATCTAAAATAAAAACAGAAATTGGGAAATTTTAAAAAATGTGACATCACCATTAGGTATTTATCTAAGGGCCCACTGCGAATAATGGAGCTGCCAGATCATGTATTTTTTATTTTTATTTCAGTAAATTAAGCTAAGTACTTATCTAATTTTCCCGAACTTTAACTAAAAAAAATCTTTGATTTTCATGAATACAAAAAATTGTAATATCCTGGGTTAGGTAAGTATACAAAAAAATCAAATAAGTACAGCTATAATAGGTACAGCAAAATCAAAAATATAGCTTAGTATAAAATGATCCTATTAGGGTTCCGTTTTTTCCTTTCGAGGTACGGAACCCTAAAAAAGATTATAAAACTTATTCCACTGGTTCTAAATCGTATAACAGGTGCTACGTTTCTAAATAATAAAAATGAACCTTTATATTATTACAACTCCTTAACAAATATGAATTATTTATTACAAAAAACTAAAATTTGAAAAAATACAAATAAAAACAAAAGCAAATAAAACTAAAAGAAAATCACAATCATTAAAAAAATAAAAATAAACAAATACTTAAATCGATACAAAAAATAAATAAATAAATTAAAAAAAATTAAAAAAACATCCTAAAATTTAAAAAAAACTACAAATAAATAACTTATATCTAATCAAATAACCCGCCCCGCGACACTCCTGGCACAAAAGATGCGAGAATACAAGCTGCATTCCCCCGCTGGATGGCAATAGCTAATCTTTGAGCCAGGAATGCCCCGGAGCGATGATCCAGCCCCCGCGCCCTAAGCCGACGCCCGATCTCCCGGATAAACCCGATGGCCTCACTACCCCACGCTCCAGACGTCTCCACAGCCACAGGGACAAACAAATACAAAACTTTTTTAGCATTATCCGCGTCAACTGCAAAAGCCCGCGTAGCGTGAATAGCCGCTTCGCAGCCCAACCGAGTACCAAACCCTAACTGGTGAGGCTGCAAATATACCGCCATTCCCTCTCTATACCTTTATATTTAATTCCAGTGTTAGACAGTAACTTACCTTAGGTCAATGACCTAACTTCTCTCTAATTTTGGAATAGACTGAGTACTCGTTTCTTACAATTTATTCAGACGTGTGAAAATTTATAGACGCCGCATAATATTTTATATACATACTTATTACGTTTTTTGCCTAAGTAAGTAAGTACTTACCTCCTTACTCGCGTTGGTTTTTCAACCTTTAAAGTCAAAAGACGGCCCATAAATCTACTGATAGTCAGTTGTTCTCAACATTTTTACTTTAAAAGAAAAAGTCAAAAAAATTATTCATACCTATTTGTAATCATACAATTCACATAAAATCAAACGTCTTAAAAACTAAGTTAGTGTTTCTGTATTGTATACATTGTGTTTGAACGAAGAGTATCTAAGACAAAAGGGGGTTATCTAGGTATTGTAACAACTTTTGTTCTACGGCTTTTGGAAAATTCGTAACCTCAAAAATTTCGAAAAGAAATTCAAATTTCCAGAAGCCGTAGAACAATTCAATGCATTTTCCTCACGTAAAAAAAAAAAAAAGGTTAGGTTAGGTAAACAAAAGCCCTTAAGCCTGTAATCCTTGACCGTGGGAACTTCTGATAGAACACACACATTGATATTTTCTAGCCACACAGGTGCAACGCAGTATTAAAATTACGCACCCTGGAAACAAATAAATCTACTTTCGATGCATCGTACATTTTGTACAAGTTACATATTCATCAAGCGTTCGTCTTTGTAGGATGTTTATGAATATCATAGAAAACACGCAATGTATGTAGTATTTAACTTGTCACATCGCAAAACTGCAGTCCGGTAGTAAGTAGCTGGCGGGAAAGGGTGGGGTCAGAGTGTACGTTTTTTGGGTATTTTGTTTGATAACGAAATTGTCAATAAGTAAATGTTCTGTACTATAACAATTTTTATATTTATATATTTTTATAATAATAATTATGCGAAATAATTATTACATCCGTCTCTATATATTGAAAATTCACACATAAACGTTCGTATGTACCTATGTGCCCTACTAAGAAACAGGTTAAAACGTGTCGGTATCGGCATCATATATTATTATATAAATATTCAGGAAAAACACCTACCAATCTTTATAATATTCGATATAGTTAGGTAAAAAGATGAGTACATTATAGTTACTGGTTTGTCTTAAATCTTCCTTTATTTTTTTGGGATTTATAGTAATTTCCTTTTACTTTTCCCATTATTATTAAACTTGAATAATAGTACATTGCGATACAAGTGTGGAAAGTTGATCATTCCATAGAGGCGGTTTATGACACGCGAGCGGAACGCGAGCGTGGCAAAAGCCGAGATGGAATGATCAATTCACACGTGTATCGTACGACGTTTTTTATCACAGTTGCGAATAAAAAAAAGACTTGTTAAAATTTTAATAATAAAAAGTTTTTAAGAATTTTAGGTTATGTTTACTATTTTTTGTTAATTACACTTCCGAAAGGCTAGGCAAAAGACTTTTAACCTATACAGCGTCTGACATACAATATTTTTTTAGGGTTTTTTTCATTTGTTTTTGCGTCGGCGGTTAAAAACAGAATACCTATAATGGTAAGGAAAAAATACATTTATGTACCTAAAGAAAAAACAAAATAAAAACAAAACTCAATTTTTAATTATTTTCAAAGACGTCATCACGTAATATTATCGTTCGTTATCAGACTTTAGGGACAACCTTTTGAAAAGAAGAAAAAAGGTACCAACAAAAAGTTTTAAGCCAGCAAGGCTTAAAAACTCTTTGGATGGTACCTTTTTCTATACATCAAAACAGTATAAAGGAGATCATTCATGTTTCTAACAAAAAATACCCACAAAAAAAAATGCCGGCCAGTAATAAAAATTGTTTCTATCTTGTAGAGAATACTATTTTAAACAATGTTTACTAAGGCAACAAAGAGCTACGATCAAAAATCGTTGAGTTATTTTACATTGAAAACCCAAAAAATGCATTTTATAGAGATCCGTTTGACCACTTTTAAGATCCCACTAAAACTTCTGAAAGGGTTATTGGATATATCAATTTATATAAATATAATAAAAACAGACAAAGCTTATCCATTTACTACTTATTTTTATATTTTTTCTGTAGTAATATCTTAAAAGTGGTCAAACGGATCTCTACAAAATGCATTTTTTTGGGTTTTCAATGTAAAATAACTCAACGATGGTTGATCGTAGCTCTTTGTTGCCTTAGTAAACATTGTTTAAAATGTTATTCTCTACAAGATGGAAACATTTTTTTTTCTGGCCGGCACCTTAAGTTTTGGGTACGATTTGAACGATGTCCTTAAGAATGTTTCATCTACTATATGTCATTAGCAGTAAGATACGTATTTGACATATCGGGATGACGTATTATTTTAGCACTAGTTGGATTTTTTTTTATCGCACGCGTGTATAATACGTTGCATTATGAGCCTAAAAGCGGTTTAATAAGATCCACTTTATGAGCAACTGTGATAAAAAAATAAGTTACGATATATAGGATTAAAATATAAAAATAAGCTACAATTTCAATACATCCTACCTACCTAAATCATACCTTTTCCATATTTTTATTTAATTTTTGACAGCTCAATAAATTCCTATTTTAATTTCTTTAGAGAAAACAAAAAAAAAAAGTCCTGCTAAAGGCAGGAACGTCAAATACTAGTTGAGTTTTTCTTTCCCGCAAATTGTTTGTAAAACATATCCAATTAGAGATCGAAATGTAAAGATCTTTGGACACAACCGGCATAGTAATTTAAAATGCCGCTGTGCAGTTTGACACCCATACCTATTGATAAAAGGCATTACAATAAAAAAATAATGTCTTTACACCAAACCTCTAAAACAGCTCAGAAACGGGATATTCAAATAAAAGCATTGTGACCAAGTATTTCTACAAGACGTATCACCGCGTCCTTTTCCGTGACACTTTTGAGGTTTGTTGTGTAGGCATAATTTTTTCGCTGTAATGCCCTCTATCGAAGGGTATGGGTATCAAAGTGCACCGCGAACTTTTATAAAATCGTAGGATAAACGTTTCTTCAAATATCCCATTTCCGAGACGCTTTAGAGGTTTGGTGTGAAGGCATTATTTGTTTGTTGTAATGCCCTATATCGAAAGGTAAAAAACCACAGTCCATGAAGTATTTAATTTTTTGTCTATGTTTGCCTGTCTTAATTATGTCAAAAATTAAAATGAAATATAGAAACAGTTATTTCTTAGGTTAAAATAAATAATCAATATCACATTATAACCCGCGCGCAATGAGAATGGGATGGAACCTTGTCAAAGTAAATCGAAAATGACAGAAAAGTAGCGTTAGAAAAAAAGTTCTGAATAATAATTAGGTATAAATTAGTTATTTGTCGCGGATTTGAAACAGACCCATTGATTTAAAGAAAAATTATTATTGTCTGTGGTAGATTGTCTATGGAGCAATGGCGATTTCATTTAAAAAAATGTTTTCTCCAAAATTATAAATAAAACGAGCACATAAGGACTGTGCTTATTAAAGTGATTAAATAAACAAATAATAAATTCCGACCGTGGTTTGTGTTGTTATAAATTGTGGTTTGTTTTATTATAAATGCTAGATTTATGTAATTAATTATTGTGTGATTATTTTAGTGATTTAGTGATAATGAGTGGAAAATGGGGTAAAACTTTGAATAGTCAACCACCTCAAATAGTTCTGGCAGTCGATAGATATTTCGATCAGGAACGAAGTCGGTTTTTCTAACGCATTGAAAATGATGACATAGTTGGCTGTGGATCACGAATCTAGTAATTCGGGAATTACATTGTCAAGAGATCTTTTTGACGAACCTATGGGTTTGTTCAAAAATACAAAAAAAAAAACAGCGCACTCCGGGAGTGCAGGCAGAAGTGAAAACTGTATATCTGTGTAAAATCTCATCTGTCGAAATCTCATCTGTCGCGAGAACGGCTGAAAATGCTCACTCGTGTATCAGTGATGGCGGTAGCGTGCGATGCGAACTGCGTACGGCAGCTCGCTGCAAACCTGCACCATCCACCGAGAGGTGTCGCTGTTATCACTGTTGTACAGAAGTGAGTATCGTAGTTCGGCCGTTTGCACAGAGATGGCGCTGTTTTCAATATTGCATAGTAGTAGAAGCACAATAACTGTTAAAATCTCATCTGTCAAAATCTCATCTGTCGCGAGAACGGCTGAAAATGCTCACCCACAAAAGTGCCCAACGCGCCATAAGAAGTTTTCACTTCAATAACCGAACGAGCAACAAGCATATCTAAAACACGGTGTCACGCATCCGAGGTGAGGGAACTTTGGCTGCATCAACTTCATTTTTTTCAGAAAGCGATACTTCTGAAGAAAGTCAAAGCTCTGATGATGATTCCCATGAAGCACATATGAGTGGCATTGGGGAATAATAATTGGAATAACTAAAAAAAATATTCCTAAACATTATTATTGAAAGTATTACAACCATGAAACATTTTTGTGTATTTTTAACAGACTTCAAAAAAAGGCGGTTCTCAGTTTGACCTGTATATGTGTCAGTATGTATGTTTGTCCGTGTAGTCTTCACATACAGTAGAAATGCCTAATACTATATATGTAGCTACACTAAATATGAATAAATAAAAAATAACTAATTACAACAAAACGAATTACCCATTATTCAGAACTTTTATGCTAACGCTACTTGAAGACGACCCAGTTGGCACAATGGTCACCATGCCGGACTGCCACACAGGTACGATTCCCGCCTCAGACAAGTATTTATGCTTAAATATTTATCTGTGGTCTGGTTATTTCTATGTATTATAAGTATATATTTACAAATTTTTATAAGTAGGTAGGTATTTGCTGATTTTATAAAACAAAGGTCATTCAGACCAAAAACAGTACATGAAACTTAAAAAATAAGTCAAATTTTAAGGTTACTGACCTCTCCGTGTAAGGAACAGCTGATTTTCAGGTAAACCTAACCTGAAAATTTTCGAAAAAAAGTTCGAATTTCTAAAAGTCGTAGAACAAAAGTTGTTGGTTTGGGTGCACAGAAGTAGCCCTCAACGGCTTGCTAGTATAATTTCCAATAACCCAGTATATGTAGTATATCAGTTGGCTAGCACGCATAACACAAGTCTAGTTACTTAGCTTGGGGCTAGATGGCGATGTGTGGAATGTCCTGCAATATTTATTTATATATGTATTTATAAACTGTCATTTTCGATTTACTTTGACAAGGTTCCATCCTATTCTCATTGTGCGCGGATTATACCTAGTTTCGACTCCTTGCTCGAAGAATAGGTACAATTACAAATTAGTTGTCGTGTGCAACACTCGCACCCCACCCTTATGCCAGGTCAAACAATAAATGTCGGGAAACAAATGGACGTGCTCTCACCTTGAATGCTGAGATGACACTGTCACTTTTGCGCGCTGCAACATCTAATATAAAGCGAAATGTCACGAGCTACGGCTTCATACTAAAATGTATGGGCAGCGAGGAATGATTTTAACCAAAAAAAAAATCTATGTTTCGGCATTGATTATTATTATTTGGTTTCAATAAGTAAAAAACTGCAATAATGAATGCATTCTCTATACTTTTGTCTCACAATTTAACCAAAAATATTTTCAAATATAACAACGAAGTAGCACAGATACTTAAAATAGAAAAGGTCGATTTCGATGTTTTTCATCAAAGTTAATAATTGTTTTTTCAAAAACTATGGATTATTTTCAAAATATCTGGTAGTGAAACTGTAGACTCATCTAATAAGCTATCGAGAATTCTTTTTAGTGTCTTACAATGCAGGGAGTTCTTCAATATTTTTAAAATAGTAAATGACGTTTTTAGGGACTCGCCTCTTAACCGCTTTTTATACAACAATGTCGATTATTGTTACTTTTAGGACTATCTAGTACATTTTTCAACATGATGTCCTGTCGAATGAAATATTCAGGGTTTATTCTTCACGAAAGCCAGTAGTTGCAGAAAAAAAACGCTTGGCCGAGCTATATGGTAGGCGGAGTGGGGGTGTAAGGTTTTATTTTCGTTAAATTTTGGCCGCGCTCAAAGCCCGCGATAATAGCTATGAAATAGCTTAACAATGTGAAATATATTTTTTGGAATCATAGCAAGATTTACTAACACAAATATTCGAAATTTGAAAAAAAAAAAAGTTACTTAATGGTTTTATTTTCTGTTTTATAAATCTAAGACTCTGATTGGTGTAGAGGTACAAAAGGTTGAATTTGAACTTGTTTTAGAATAAAAAGGCAGAATCGCAGACGTGATAGTTTGACTGTAATTGCGAAGTTCAGGCTAAAATTGACTAAAATTTCCTAAAAAAAAACTAAAACAAGCTCCAAATAACGTTTGAACCATTGAATATCACAGTACAGGCTTAAATAAAAATAAATAAATAAATATATTTATTAAAACTCATTTTAAATAATAAATTAAGCACTAAATATTAAAGAGAACAAAAATAACACACATCGATATGTACTGAGATCCTCCACCCCCCAGCAACCGATGATCCACCCCTCTTGTTACACCGTGTAAAACGTGTATAACCAATAACCCTGTATAACAAGAAACCTTGTTCCATTACATTTACAAGTAGCCATTAATTAAGCGCGCGGTTCCAAGAAGAAAGTTTCAGATTAAACCAATTTACAAAATGTTTTAATTCTGCGTCTTAGATTTACTGAAAACTCTAAGCTATGAAATTTTCTCGCGAAAATTATCTTATTGACTTTGTTTATAGTTGTACTAGCTGCACTCCGCGGTTTCACCCGCGTAATTTTGACGACCCAGTTGGCACAATGGTCACCATGCCGGCCAAACCCAGGGTTGCGGGTTCGATTCCCGCCTCAGACAAGTATTAATGCTTAGATATTTGTATTTTATTTTAAGTATATATTTACAAAAAAAAGTATATAAGTAGTATATCCGTTGTCTAGCACCTTTAACACAAGTCTAGTTACTTAGCTTGGGGCTAGATGGCGATGTGTGAAATGTCCTGCAATATCACTATCACTACATAGTATAAAATAAAGTCACTTTTCGCCGTCCCTATGTCACTATGTATATCTATATATATCTACTATATATATCTTTTAAACCTCAGGATGTGCAACTTGCAGTCAGTAAAGTGAATGAAGATTTGAATAGAGTTCAAGCTTGGGCGAATCGTAACTGTTTGCTATTGAATTCTAATAAGACTAAATACATGATTCTTGGTACACCTCATCAAATTACGAAGGTATCGCAAAACAATTTTAATATTAGATTCAATGATAATACAGATGACATAGAACGAGTTGCTGAAGCCCGTAATTTAGGTTTAATTATGGACGAACAGCTTCGTTTTGAGAATCATATTAAGGAAATAGCACGGGTATGTTTTTATAAACTTAAAATTTTGTATAAAATACGAGACTGCCTGAGTGTTGAGTTGCGCATTAGACTGGTGGATACGCTCATTTTGTCAAGATTTAATTATGTTGACTGTGTTTATGGACCTAGACTTTTCGCAAAGACTGCTAAACTTGTTCAGAGAGTGCAGAATGCATGTTCACGCTTTTGCTTCAGAGTACCACCACGTAGTCACATAACCCCGTATCTGAATAGTCACAATATCTTGAACATGGAGCACAGGCGGGACTTGCATTTTGCTAAACTCCTATTTGGTGTTATACAAACACAACAGCCGTCATACTTGTACGAGAAGATAGCGTGGTCAAGACAAGTTCGTAAGACAAGCACACTATTGTTGGTCTACCAGAGACATAGTACGAGAGCGTTCAGGGGAAGCTTTAGATACTGTGCCACGAAATGTTGGAACAATATTCCACCTCCACTTCGCGATCTACTCACTGCCCGAAACTTTTCGGTTAAATATAAATCTATTCTTTTATCCAAACAAAAAGATATTGAAAAGCAAGGATACTTTGATTAGTGGCGCAGTATTTCATGGCTTCCATAATAGGTGATCGTTTTTGGTGGGTTTGGTGTTCGTATTATATTGATTGTTAATACCATTCAGTTTTCAAAAATAATTTTACCATTTATTTATTTTTAATAGTTTCTCAGTTTTCAAAAATAATTTTACCATTTATTTTATTTTTAATAGTTTCTCATTTATTTGTTGAAAGTAATTGCTTCTATTATTTAGTTTAAAGTATAGTATGGTCTTATTTATATATTATATATTTTTTGAATTAATTATTGTGAGTAATGAATTTTCCAAAATTAAACTTATGTATGCTTATCTTCGTCCGTGTGTCACTTGAGGCTCCTGCTGAAAATCAGCGCTACAGTCATCTGTAGCATATTAGCTGAGCTCGAGCCTTTTCGTGACAGAATTGTATATTGTATTGTATAATTGCACATCAAGTTTTGTATTTAGTTGTAGGTATAGTTAAGTATTTTAGGTTATTCTGTGTGTGTGTATCTTTTTTTCTGGCATGAATAAACTTATTTCTATTCTATTCTATTCTATGTCTCTATGTATGCTTAAATCTTTAACTACGCAACGGTATTTGATGCAGTTTTTTATTATAGACTAGCTGCGCCCCGCGGTTTCACCCGCGTAAGTCCGATCTTTAAATTCTCACCGTTTAAACCTTCCCTGGACTACAACAAACACAACAAAAAAAGAATTGGCCAAATCGGTCCAGCCGTTCTCGAGTTTTAGCCAGACTAACGAACAGCAATTGATTTTTATATTATAGACTAGCTGCGCCCCGCGGTTTCACCCGCGTAAGTACTCACCGTTTAAACCTTCCCTGGACTACAACAAACACAACAAAAAAAGAATTAGCCAAATCGGTCCAGCCATTCTCGAGTTTTAGCCAGACTAACGAACAGCAATTGATTTTTATATTATAGACTAGCTGCGCCCCGCGGTTTCACCCGCGTAAGTCCGATCTTTAAATTCTCACCGTTTAAACCTTCCCTGGACTACGACAAACACAACAAAAAAAGAATTGGCCAAATCGGTCCAGCCGTTCTCGAGTTTTAGCCAGACTAACGAACAGCAATTGATTTTTATATTATAGACTAGCTGTGCCCCGCGGTTTCACCCGCGTAAGTCCGATCTTTAAATTCTCACCGTTTAAACCTTCCCTGGACTACAACAAACACAACAAAAAAAGAATTGGCCAAATCGGTCCAGCCGTTCTCGAGTTTTAGCCAGACTAACGAACAGCAATTGATTTTTATATTATAGATAGAGTGATTCAAGAGGAAGGTTTATATGTATAATACATGCATAATATAGCCGTGCGAAGCCGGGGCGGGTCGCTAGTTTATTTATATTTAACTCCCAATACATGGGAATATCGGTATAAAAAGTAGCGTATATTACTGTATCCTCATACCAAGTTGCATCTAAATCGGTCCAGTAGTTTCGGAGCCTATTTTTTAAGCCAAATTAGAAGCAGTATTTTTAATTTAACAGCAATATTTTTATTATACTGCTTCATTCTTAATTTAACAGCAATATTCTTATTATACTGCTTGATTCTTAATTTAACAGCAATATTTTTATTATACTGCTTCATTCTTAATTTAACAGCAATATGTTTATTATACTGCTTCTTTCTTAATTTAACAGCAATATTTTTATTATACTGCTTCATTCTTAATTTAACAGCAATATTTTTATTATACTGCTTCATTCTTAATATAACAGCAATATGTTTATTATACTGCTTCATTCTTAATTTAACAGCAATATTTTTATTATACTGCTTCATTCTTAATTTAACAGCAATATTTTTATTATACTACTTCATTCTTAATTTAACAGCAATATTCTTATTATACTGCTTTATTCTTAATTTAACAGCAATATTTTTATTATACTGCTTCATTCTTAATTTAACAGCAATATTCTTATTATACTGCTTGATTCTTAATTTAACAGCAATATTTTTATTATACTGCTTCATTCTTAATTTAACAGCAATATGTTTTTGTTTATTATACTGCTTCATTCTTAATTTAACAGCAATATTTTTATTATACTGCTTCATTCTTAATTTAACAGCAATATTTTTATTATACTGCTTCATTCTTAATTTAACAGCAATATTTTTATTATACTGCTTCATTCTTAATTTAACAGCAATATTTTTATTATACTGCTTCATTCTTAATTTAACAGCAATATTTTTATTATACTGCTCCATTTTTAATTTAACAGCAATATGTTTATTATACTGCTTCATTCTTAATTTAACAGCAATATTTTTATTATGATTTTGAAGAACATTTATTAATCAAAATCGGCCAAGTGCGAGTCGGACTGGCGCGCCAAGGGTTCCGTACCATCAAATTTGGCTTTTAGAAAATTGTAATAACCTGTTTTTATATATTTTTGTATAATTTTACGAAATATATAGTATTTAATAAAGGTGGCAGGTAACCCGTATTACCCGCATGTACAAAGATATATACAATAAGCGAACAAACGTTTTGTTTATTTGTTTATTGTAACTATGATTGCTTGCAGAAGTTTCGGAATTAATTCCAGGCAAGATGGCGTTTGTTTTCCAACATAACAACAGCTATGTGCGACAATAAGTTTACTAAGAGGGTAATGTTTGTTTGAGAGCTGTGTAGGCCTAGTGGTTGAATCGACTTTTATTGCCAAGGTTGTGGGTTCGAATCCCGGCCAAAGCGGGCAAGGGCAGCTGTCACCAATGATTTATTCTTACGAAACATTTTATGTACAGTCACATTACCCATTAGCTGAACCCCACGTGACCTAGAGCTCACTCGCAAATCTGTAAGGTTGTAAAGTAATGTTACCTGATTCTGTTTTTTTAACAATATACTATACAATACAATATGCAATATAAAAAAATACAAAATAGGTATTTATACTATATTTTTTACAGATATGCGAATGACATTGGGTCACGTGGGGTTCAGCTAATTGGTAATGTGACTGTACCTACCTACAGTCGGTGATTGAACTGCAGACCCATCGTAGTTCTAGAATTAGTGTTCTTAAAATCAAAAAATTTAAAAGATTGTTAAAATTAAGTACCTGCTGTTATTTGAATAATTTTTATAATCTGAAAATTTTAATTTAAGGGAAAATGTGTCTTTAAAAATTGCAACTAAGACTCGAACTCGCATCCCTTAAATACCGTTCAAGTGCGCTTACCAAATACTCCACTCAGTCAAGTACTGTCATAGTTGAATTTAAGAATCGCATTAACCTCTTTTCGTTTTAAGTTTCTTTAGCGATATATGTTAGTTTTTAGATAGAACAGTGCAGCCCTTGCACTTTAAAAAAATAAAAAATCATTGAATTTTAATAATGTTTGTCTAATAAATTAATGAGTTGCAGGATTTTAAACGTCAATTATAGCAGGACCTTAGAATGTTGCTTGAGTTGAAAACATTCTAAGTAATAGCGGTTTTGGAGCTCTACAGTGGGTCTGCACTTATGTTGCCTGATTGTACACAGAAACGTCTTTCATTAATTGCGTCACGAGGCAATGGAATCAGTTGCCTGAGTCTGTCTTTCCTGACGTGTACAATTTGTGTGTCTTCAAGTCCCGAGTGAATAGGTATCTTCTAGGAAGGTGTGTTACATCTTAGGCCACATCGTCACCATCAGGCAGGTGTGATAGTGGTCAAACGATGACCTGAAGGCCAATTCTCGTAAATAACATTGTTTAAATTACATTTCAATATCATTTCAATTGCATTTCGATCACAAATAATACCCTCAAAGTAGTTCAAAATACCCTCAAAGTTAGCTTTTTGTATAAAAAAAACTGACTTTGAAGGTATCTTTTGCAATCGAAATGCAATCAAGATGATATTGAAATGTAATTTAAACAATGTTATTTACGAGAATTTGCCTTCTGAAGGGCAATTCTCGTAAATAATATTATTTAAATTCTGGTCATTTGTAAAAAAAACCTTACAGTTTGTCAGCAAACGGTAACTGGACTGTTATACCAACTAGTTGCCGGATAAATCGGTAAACTCGGTTATCCTTGCCGGTAAAGCCGGCATCCGGGCAAACGGCAGTGCAAAAACCGACTCAGACGAACTCACTCGTCGTTCACACCCGCGGAACAAAACTCATCCAACGAAAAAAAAACAAAAAACGAACAAAAACCAAAACGTTCCATTTTCAAAAACGAAAATTCAAAATTCAAAAATCGATGAAAGTTACGCAATTCTACAGGTGGTTCTAATTTGTCAATTAAAATTAATCTTTAGTGCTTATAAAATAGAGTTGTGTTTGGATTGCGTTGATTTTGAACAGTGCGTGGTAGGGAAGCGTTCTTTGTTTTTAGTGGTGTTTTGAATTTCGAATTACATGTTTTCGAAATATAAAGATAATACGGAAAGGAGAGGATTTGAATTTAGAACGTTTGTATTTTTTTATTGTAGCAGTATTTAATTTGAAGAAACATTTTATTTCTTTGTTGAAAATGGAGGACAATATTATTTGAAATCTCTTTTTATTTAAAAAATGTTTCCTTTTCTACATAGTATAAAACAAAGTCGCTTTTTCTGTCCCTATTTCCCTTTGACTGCTTAAATCTTTAAAACTACGCAACGGATTTACGGATTTTGATGGGGTTTTTTTTAATAGATAGAGTGATTCAAGAGGAAGGTTTATATGTATAATTTTAGTATAAATGGGACTGGTACTTAAGATAATCAAATACCAATGGATTTTTTTTATGAAATTTTCGTTGCAGGGCATGTTTTCAATTAAATTCATGATTAAATTAAATTTCCTTATGCTATAACAAAATTTTATGTTATTGATGTCAATATCTTGAATACTTTGTATTCTAGGATTACATGTTTTTTATTCCAAATAAAAATCCGCCAAGTGCGAGTCGGACTCGCGCACGAAGGGTTCCTTATCATTATATTCTGTTTTTAACCCTCGACGCAAAAACAAGTGCTAAAACCCTAAAAAATATTGAGGCAGACGAGGCTGTATAGGTTTTGCCTTTTGCCTGCCCTTTTGGGAGTATAATCATAAAAAAATATTGCCTAAAAATATAGTAAACAACCTTAAATTCTTAAAAACATACTCAAAAATATTTATTTATTTTTCTGTTATTAGTAGGTACCTATTTATTGTAATAGCGACAATAAAAATATATCATCTGTAAAAATTCAACTCTCTAGCTATTATGGTTCATGAGATAGATAGCTATAGATAAAAACATTATTGCACCATAAAAACAAAACACAAAATTAATTCTAAAAAAGTACTTACCTACATAAGTACATAATATAAAAAAAAAAATTAAGTAAAATAAAAATTAGAAAATTATAAAAACTAAAAATGAAAAAAAAAATGGCACAATGGACGGCCTTATCGCTGAAAGCGATCTCTTCCAGGCAACCCTAAAACACACAGATACAGCCTGGTGACAGACAGACAGACGGACGAACAGTCGGACGGACAGCGAAGTCTTAGTAAAGGTTCCCGTTTTTTTTGGGTATGGAACCCTATTAAAGAATAATTTTTACTTATTTCTTTAGTGATTTGAAAAAAAAAAAAACAAGTCTTATTTATACTGAAAACACAAAGAAAATAAATATCAAAATCGGACATTATTAATATAGAGAAGCTTTTCCTCTTTGTGTTTGTTTTTTTTTGTTTAATTACGCGGTAACCCTCTTAAAAGAAATATAAAAAGCGTTTGTTCGTTTTCTTTTTAAATATTTTAAAAACACTGTGAATTTTGATATTAAGTATACCACGATCTTCCTAGAAAAGCTAACCTTTCTAACATTATGCAAAAAAACATCTACCTATGCCGTTTTTTTTTCGACTTAAGTTTTGATAAACTTAAAAAAGACAAGAAGTTTTTCGTCTTTAAATTACACCAAAATGTAGGAAAAGATTTCACCTACAAAAACAGCACTACAATACTTAAATGACGTTCTTGTACCTTCTTCTCATTGGTGGGCGCGTTCCGAAGGCATACCTTAATTTTTAAGACGCTTCAGAGTGATGTCATGCAAATTGTGTGATTCCAAATGCATAAAGAATTTTTATTTTGATTTTAACAACAACCATTTGCACTACCAGTTGAACTACTCAGTAGGACTACTGATCCAGTGCGACAATAATGTATCATTTGTACTACTGGTAGTAATAGAGAAACAATAAAGTATCATTTGCACTACCAGTTGAACTACTCAGTAGGACTACTGATCCAGTGCGACAATAATGTATCATTTGTACTACTGGTAGTAATAGAGAAACAATAAAGTATCATTTGCACTACCAGTTGAACTACTCAGTAGGACTACTGATCCAATGCGACAATAATGTATCATTTGTACTACTGGTAGTAATAGAGAAACAATAAAGTATCATTTGCACTACCAGTTGAACTACTCAGTAGGACTACTGATCCAGTGCAACAATAATGTATCATTTGTACTACTGATAGTACTAAAGAAACAAATAGAGTACCATTTGCACTACCAGTTGAACTACTCAGTAGGACTACTGATCCAGTGCAACATTAATGTATCATTTGTACTACTGATAGTACTAAAGAAACAAATAGAGTACCATTTGCACTACCAGTTGAACTACTCAGTAGGACTACTGATCCAGTGCAACATTAATGTATCATTTGTACTACTGATAGTACTAAAGAAACAAATAGAGTACCATTTGCACTACCAGTTGAACTACTCAGTAGGACTACTGATCCAGTGCAACATTAATGTATCATTTGTACTACTGATAGTACTAAAGAAACAAATAGAGTACCATTTGCACTACCAGTTGAACTACTCAGTAGGACTACTGATCCAGTGCAACATTAATGTATCATTTGTACTACTGATAGTACTAAAGAAACAAATAGAGTACCATTTGCACTACCAGTTGAACTACTCAGTAGGACTACTGATCCAGTGCAACATTAATGTATCATTTGTACTACTAATAGTGCCAAAGAAACAAATAGAGTACCATTTGCACTACCAGTTGAACTACTCAGTAGGACTACTGATCCAGTGCAACATTAATGTATCATTTGTACTACTGATAGTACTAAAGAAACAAATAGAGTACCATTGGCACTACCAGTTGAACTACTCAGTAGGACTACTGATCCAGTGCAACATTAATGTATCATTTGTACTACTGATAGTACTAAAGAAACAAATAGAGTACCATTTGCACTACCAGTTGAACTACTCAGTAGGACTACTGATCCAGTGCAACATTAATGTATCATTTTTACTACTGATAGTACTAAAGAAACAAATAGAGTACCATTGGCACTACCAGTTGAACTACTCAGTAGGACTACTGATCGAGTGCAACATTAATGTATCATTTGTACTACTGATAGTACTAAAGAAACAAATAGAGTACCATTCGCGGGTTAAGAAACAGATGAACGTATCTACAAAAATATCGAAAATTGTTTTTTTTCAGAAATGAGTTCTACCCGTGGTCCTACACGTTGTGGCAAAAGAACGTAACCAAAAAATCAATATTTAACTAGTTCGATAATAACGTAACGATTTAAATAAAATATAATGTATAGCCAAAACAACCTAACTTGAGTACCATTAAAATGGTTTCTAATAGATTCTATTTCAGGTCCTTCCAAAACAACGTATTGACAAAAATGCTTCATTTAAATCCTAGACCAACGTGTTTTTTTGCATTTTTAAATGCGCCATTACAACGTATAAGCTTTTACTTCACTTTGGTTGTAAGCAATATTTGTATAAATAGTTCGAAAAAGTAAGAGCCAGGAGAACGTATGTCAAACAAATTTTAAAAAAATATTTATATTATCTATATTAATATCTATTATCAATTTATTTTTTGTTCTTTTCTTTCTCTAATAGCATATAAATATTTCTCCATACTTGTTTTTTTAGTGAAGAATAAAACAATTGTTATTATGTACTTCAAAGTTCAATATGACGTAAAAATCACTGTTTTTTAACTCTCCTGTAAAATTTAAAAAATGTATTTACGTTCATTTGGTTCTTATACCGCGATTTGCACTACCAGTTGAACTACTCAGTAGGACTACTGATCCAGTGCAACAATTATGTATCATTTGTACTACTGATAGTACTAAAGAAACATATAGAGTACCATTTGCACTACCAGTTGAACTACTCAGTAGGACTACTGATCCAGTGCAACATTAATGTATCATTTGTACTACTGATAGTACTAAAGAAACAAATAGAGTACCATTTGCACTACCAGTTGAACTACTCAGTAGGACTACTGATCCAGTGCAACATTAATGTATCATTTGTACTACTGATAGTGCCAAAGAAACAAATAGAGTACCATTTGCACTACCAGTTGAACTACTCAGTAGGACTACTGATCCAGTGCAACATTAATGTATCATTTGTACTACTGATAGTACTAAAGAAACAAATAGAGTACCATTTGCACTACCAGTTGAACTACTCAGTAGGACTACTGATCCAGTGCAACATTAATGTATCATTTGTACTACTGATAGTACTAAAGAAACAAATAGAGTACCATTTGCACTACCAGTTGAACTACTCAGTAGAACTACTGATCCAGTGCAACATTAATGTATCATTTGTACTACTGATAGTACTAAAGAAACAAATAGAGTACCATTTGCACTACCAGCTGAACTACTCAGTAGGACTACTGATCCAGTGCGACAATAATGTATCATTTGTACTACTGGTAGTAATAGAGAAACAATAAAGTATCATTTGCACTACCAGTTGAACTACTCAGTAAGACTACTGATCCAGTGCAACATTAATGTATCATTTGTACTACTGATAGTACTAAAGAAACAAATAGAGTACCATTTGCACTACCAGTTGAACTACTCAGTAGGACTACTGATCCAGTGCGACAATAATGTATCATTTGTACTACTGGTAGTAATAGAGAAACAATAAAGTATCATTTGCACTACCAGTTGAACTACTCAGTAGGACTACTGATCCAGTGCAACATTAATGTATCATTTGTACTACTGATAGTACTAAAGAAACAAATAGAGTACCATTGGCACTACCAGTTGAACTACTCAGTAGGACTACTGATCCAGTGCAACATTAATGTATCATTTGTACTACTGATAGTACTAAAGAAACAAATAGAGTACCATTTGCACTACCAGTTGAACTACTCAGTAGGACTACTGATCCAGTGCAACATTAATGTATCATTTTTACTACTGATAGTACTAAAGAAACAAATAGAGTACCATTGGCACTACCAGTTGAACTACTCAGTAGGACTACTGATCCAGTGCAACATTAATGTATCATTTGTACTACTGATAGTACTAAAGAAACAAATAGAGTACCATTTGCACTACCAGTTGAACTACTCAGTAGGACTACTGATCCAGTGCAACAATTATGTATCATTTGTACTACTGATAGTACTAAAGAAACATATAGAGTACCATTTGCACTACCAGTTTAACTACTCAGTAGGACTACTGATCCAGTGCAACATTAATGTATCATTTGTACTACTGATAGTACTAAAGAAACAAATAGAGTACCATTTGCACTACCAGTTGAACTACTCAGTAGGACTACTGATCCAGTGCAACATTAATGTATCATTTGTACTACTGATAGTGCCAAAGAAACAAATAGAGTACCATTTGCACTACCAGTTGAACTACTCAGTAGGACTACTGATCCAGTGCAACATTAATGTATCATTTGTACTACTGATAGTACTAAAGAAACAAATAGAGTACCATTTGCACTACCAGTTGAACTACTCAGTAGGACTACTGATCCAGTGCAACATTAATGTATCATTTGTACTACTGATAGTACTAAAGAAACAAATAGAGTACCATTTGCACTACCAGTTGAACTACTCAGTAGAACTACTGATCCAGTGCAACATTAATGTATCATTTGTACTACTGATAGTACTAAAGAAACAAATAGAGTACCATTTGCACTACCAGTTGAACTACTCAGTAGGACTACTGATCCAGTGCGACAATAATGTATCATTTGTACTACTGGTAGTAATAGAGAAACAATAAAGTATCATTTGCACTACCAGTTGAACTACTCAGTAGGACTACTGATCCAGTGCAACATTAATGTATCATTTGTACTACTGATAGTACTAAAGAAACAAATAGAGTACCATTTGCACTACCAGTTGAACTACTCAGTAGGACTACTGATCCAGTGCGACAATAATGTATCATTTGTACTACTGGTAGTAATAGAGAAACAATAAAGTATCATTTGCACTACCAGTTGAACTACTCAGTAGGACTACTGATCCAGTGCACAATTTTATATGCGTTTTGGACATCTTGTTTATTAAGCAAATTGCTTTACTGAATTTAGACAAACAATTTGTTTAGTCACTTTCGCATTTCAGGCATTCTGCTTCAGTGACATCTTTCTAGGCAAACCTTCAATTTAGACATAATGCCTTCATTGGCATTTTTAGGTAACTCGATCAATAAGGGATAATAATTTCGAGGAAATGCCCTAGTCAATACTCGCCGCCTTTGATAAAAATATATCCTTCAGAAGTTATATCCCTTCAATATTTGAGGCGAATTATACCATCGAACCTTGAAGATGAGGAGTTGAGGACACCTCGAGGTAAGAATTGGTTCGTCTTTCAATAACTTTGACCTTTGAGAATATGAACTCAAGTACGCGTTCATTTATAACTCCAAGGATCGTAGTGAACTTGCGGTTTGGAATACGTCATACTAGCTTTGGTGTGCTTTGGGGCCGTCCATCAATCAGGTTTTTTTTTTTTTTTTTTTTTATTTTTTAATCCCCCTTCCCCTTGGTGATACATGGTGAGGTTTGAAGACTAAATCGCCCTATATTACGTGTATTTTGTAGTACCTACAAAGAATCAATTTTTTTTTTTTTAATTTATATTTTTGTACGCGTTGACGAAAAAATAAATACACGTAACGCCGCTTTTCGGTTGAGTTTTGCGCGATTGCCGAAAAAATGAATACACGTGATATATTACTACAATCCCCGCCTGATATATCGTGATTTTTTTTACCCCCACCATTGTTTTGAGCCTCACGTGATTAATGGACAGTCCCTTTCTATATGCATTAACACTGAAAAATTGAAGTAGTTAGACCAACTGAAATACAGGGGCAAAAAAGTAACAACAGTTTGGTTTGTACCCCCAATTGAACTAGGTACTAGGACAAAAAAAACCATTTAGCCCGATCCGTTACTTACTGCGTTGATTGAGTCAGTCAAGATGACTTGGAATTTATATAAAAGACGATTTTTTTAGATTTTATTTTTAATAACTTAAAATTTGATTGAGTTGCCAAACATGTGTAAAATAAAATGTAATTTAAATAAAAATGATTTTCGTTACGGAATTTCTTGATTCGGTCGCCGCGCTCAAAGCCCGCGATAAAAGCTATGCAATAGCTTAATAACTAAGGAGTAGAGACCTATTGATATAAACTTCGAAGCAAATAACCCCTATATAATAACTTTCTACCCCTTTTTAACCCCGTTAGAGGAGGAATTTCAATAAAACACGAAGCATGTTTTTCATCAATTCTGTTAAAAAATGTGCAAAATTTGAAGTAGATTTGACTAGGAAATCACGTTGTTCCATACAAACTTTGCCCCATTTTTTCACCCCTTAAGGGATTAGATTTCGGAAAATCCTTCCTTATCGGATGCCTACGTCATACAAAGAACACACCCTCCAAGTTTCAGGTCTCTACGATCGCGGTTTAGGCTGTGCGTTGATCCGTCAGTTAGTCGTTCAGGACAAAGAATTTTATTGTTGTTTGATAGATTACTTTTAGATTCCCGACATTTGATCTGCTAGTGCAGGGGTGTCAAACTCGATTTTCCAAAGGGCCATTTCGAAAATTGTAGATGTGTTAGCGGGCCAGACATAAAATAATTAAACACGTAGGTACATTTTTTATTCAGTTTTTTGGTCAGGTAGGTACCTACTTACATTTATTTGGCACTTTTGAAATAGGTAAGTAGGTTCCTAACACTTAAATTTTTTAACTGTAGATAGGTAGGTACTGCAAAAATAATAAAAAAAGGAGAAGTAAATTTATCTGTAGGACCCGGAAACTTTTTTTATTTCATAATATTATTGAAAACAGGTGTCATATTAGTGGTATTTATTTTGAGAATAGACTGAAGATGTTTATGACATCTTCACCGATATTTGTTCTTATTAATTTTCATAATAGAAAACATTTGTTCACATAAATACGAACTACAAAAGGATAGCTAGCTTTTGAATACTCAAAGGGATTGCACACACGGGATTGTCTCGCAGATTGGGTACAGATTGGTTAGATTCCGACTGCGGGCCGCATGCGGCCCTCGGGCCGTATGTTTGACATAACTGTGCTAGTGTATGTAATTGTTTGGCGGGAATCGAACCCGCAAACTTTTGCGTCTGCTTCACTGCTGCTTTTTTAGGGTTCCGTACCCGAAGGCTAAAAACGGGACCCTATTAGTAAGATTGCACTGTCTGTCAGTCTGTCATCAGTCTCTCTCTTATGAACCGTGATAGCTAGATAGTTGAAATTTTCACAGATTATGTATTTCTGTTACCGCTATAACAACAAATAAGTAGTAAAAACAGAAAAAAATCCGATGAGATTAAATATTCTATGGCGTCATACAACATTGTACGGAACCCTTCATTCGCGAGTCCGACTCGCACTTGGCCGGTTTTTTAGATTGACTTTTATAATATAGCCAAGGCTGCAACATATCATTTTATTTATATTGCAAAAGGCCTTCCTTTTTTCACAGCATTCATATGGTAATATGTCCGTTTCCGTTACCGGTTGAAGCTTTTACGTTCTAAATTTAAACATTTTACTGAAAAAACTTGCTAAACAAATACAAAGAAAGGATGGATTAGCAACATCCGTTATAAATTATGACTTAAACTCATTTTTTACGGGATTTTAAATGTTCATTCTATAAACACGAGTCTTCAAACAAAACCAAAAGTTTCCATATTTTTACGAAATATTTTTTAATTAAGGCAATTAAGGTAGCAGGTTGTCATTATTGTCCGCAAATACCTTATTTAATATTTACCCGACGTTTCAATCGAGTTGCACTGATCGTAATCACGGGATTGATTGAATGAATAAATTAAAACGTAATTATGACGTTAAAGGTGAGCGCACACCTAGCCGCAACGAACGCGCCGCAGCGGAGGAGATCCCCAAGGCCGATGCTGATGACGTCTGACTGCGGCGCGGCGTGGTGCGGCTATAGGTGTGCGCTCACCATAAATCCGCATTTATTCAACCCTTATCTTCTATCCGTTTTTAGTGTTCCGTAAACGAAGGATAAAAACGGGACCCTATTACTAAGACTCCACTGTCCGTCTGTCTGTCACCAGGCTGTATCTCATGAACCGTGATAGCTAGACAGTTGAATTTTTCACAGATTTTGTATTTCTGTTGCCGCTATAACAACAAATACTAAAATCAAAAAAAAAATATGGGCCTCCCATACAACATGGTGAGACCAACTCACACTTGGCCGGTTTTTAGATGTTGTTGAGTTTACGCGTCAAAATAAGTTGAAAATAATGTGGAGAACTTAGTTTTGGAAGTTATAAACTCTTGCAAAGAGCAAAATATGTGACGTAAACGCTCGTATCTCTTGATTATGTTGACTTAGTTGGGAGTGTGAAGTTTAACAACGAGCTACGGGGCAAACTGAAGGACCTTAGAGTACTTACTAGGAAGTAAGTCTCTGCCCACCACCGTAACGTTTACAATCCTGTGCAGTACTATTTAAACATTATAACAACGTAACCTGTGGATCGAACCCACGTCGGTTGGTGTAGCGGGTGGCGGCTTATACCACTCACACAA